>VWZN01019029.1:526217-593239 GCA_013396955.1 Regulus satrapa | reverse complement strand
ATTAATTTTTAAAAAAAAAAAAAAAAAAAAAGCAAGAATTCTGGAAGACTTAACTAGCCGGAAAATTTGTTCTCAGTTCTTAAACTAACCCTAATTAATGAATTTTTAATTATATGCAGAGCAAAACCCACAAAGTCTCCAGAGGCTTAGAGGCTTTTCAAGAAAACCAAGTGAAAGGGCACAGCTTTGTTTTAGTTGTTTTTGTCCCCCCAGAACAGATCAGGAGCTTGAAGAGCCAGGCTGCCTCCTGCTTTCCCTTCGCTCGGTGCCTGGCACAGCCTCCTCTGCCATGGCAGTGTGAGCTGCCCCGGCAGACATCCTGGAACGCCTCGTTGGAGGCGGGAATGCAGCAAGGCAGCTCTCGGGATTGGCGATGCCGCGCCGTTTGTGGCGGGTGGGAACCCGTAGGCACAAAAACACCACTCTTGCCCTAGTGAGGGACTCTGGACTAAGTCCTAAGGAAAAAATCTCTTCCAGGTCATTGTCCAATCTCTCAGCAAGTCAGTCATCTAGGAAAAAAAAAAAGTGCTTACAAGTCACACACACAAAATAAAAATCATGCTCAAGGCCTGATACTTTTTCCAGATTTGAACAGGTAGGTGAACCAATTCATGTGAGTAGAATTACATGAAATCCAGATCATTTTGCTGTCCATGAGACAGTGCCCCTGACTCAGAGCTTTGTGGAGGGGACCACACTGACTTACCTGTGACCAACAGACACAGAGCATTTGCATGCTCACCAGTGATTTTCAAATGGTAACCTACAACAGGTAAGTATCAGAACTGCTATTTTTATCACTTTACAGGCTGTTGAAAAAGCCTCAACCAGAAATCATTGCAAGAGAATTCAAAACACTGAAAATCTTTCCCTTGCCTTGATAAAATATCTGGTTAGAATGAATACTCATGATTTCTCTGTTGAACTCAAAGGTACTAAGGCATCATCACACTTTTTAAAATTTAATGCTATTTAGCAAGTAAAATATTTTACAGTCTCAGACTTGACTGAGAAGCATACTTTGAGGGAAGAGGAGAAAATGTTTTAGATCTAGCTCGGCAATACTTAAATTTCTCAGTCATATCTCTTTTGCTACCTGAGGAATGTTAACGAAGAGAAATCAAATGTCTGTCTGATTTTAGGCGATGTGCAATATTTATTTTGAAGTCTCAGGCAGCTTCTTTCACTCTTGAATTATTTACAACATGCACACTGTGTCATGTCTCAATAGATGAGTCTATAATTCCATTAGGTAAAATGAGAGCAATCGCACATTTTATACAGGTATATGTGTGTGTGTGTGTGTGTGTGTGTGTAGAGGCTAAGTAAGAATCAGTATTAATGATCATCCATACACACAAAGGACTAAATAATTTATTGAAGATAGAGAGAGGCTTTGCTGATGAAAACAAATGTAAAAGCCAGCTAGTCCACCATGTATCTTGAGCACCAATTAGTACTGGATGTTGCAAAACAAGGTTGAAGAAATTGAATCTCAATAAGAAAACTTGTTTTTAATACCAGATAGCTGGTGACTCATTTAAATGCTGATACTTGGAGGAGTTTGATCCTTCCGTACATTTTGGTTTTTTATGAAAAAGAAAGTAGAAAGACACCATTTTACCTTTTCTATAATCTTATTTGCTTTAGCTGAACTAGGCCAGTTGTGCTAAAAAAGAGAAAAACAAAGAATAGCCTCAAGGCAGATGTATTAGTCTCTGCATCAGTATCAGTTTCTCTGTTTCTCCAAAAGTGATTTCACAGTAAGAATTCCAGTAGGAATTAAAACACTTTCCTCCAAAAGGCAAATAGAGAATGAAAACTATGTGCTGCAGAATACAGATGGGACTCAGTCCCTAACAAGGTTGATAATTTTATTTGGCCCATACCATTATGTATACACAACCATAAAACCATCAAAAGCTCTCATTAATGGCAAAACACTGAAATTTTGAGTGGCTCCCAGACCTATAGTACAAAATTTTTGAAGAATATAAAAACTGAGGATTCACTTGTCAGTTAGCCAACTATTCCAGCTCTCAGCATTTTAACTGGTTTTGTATTGTATAATGCACTAATTTTTGTGATCAGAACCCTAAGAAGGTTATGACCAAAATGGGCACAGAACCTGAAAAAAACCTAGCGAAATCAATGCAATTTTTTGTTTCCTTTTTTAAATAGGAATCAGATCTTTTCCTTACATCATAGTGAGCCATAGAAAAGAGATGACTATGCAGAAAATAATAAGAATAATAAATTAATTCTGCCCAACCATCATTATTCAACTATTCCTTATAGTCATTCCAGCAATATCTGCTTTGGATCAATTCAGAAACTACTGTCTCAGGACAAGCTTAGAGAGATTAAAGGAAAGACTCCACAAACCTCAGTTGATGTTAACAACTGTGATGGATCCAGCCTTCTGCAGTCACCATCTGATTAGATAAACTTTTGTGCAGGGCAACAGAAAAAAATCAAAGATAATATGCCTCACTAAGCCTTGCCAGAGCATATTTAGGCTTGTATAACAGGACTAGTTCAGAGCAGTAGAAATTAAAGAAAACTTTAAGTAGAGCCCTGGGGAGCATATTTATGGGTAATAACCCAGTACTGAAATGTGTTGGGTTTTTTTTTTTGAGAAACACCACCAAAACCAACAGACTGTGCATGGAGACAAACTGAGGAGTTTTCTTCTCTTTGTATATCTGAGGAGTTCCCAGATAAAGAGTTTTTTCATAACTTCATAAGAAGATACTCTTGTTTATACACTGGATTTCCCTATGAACCTCTGCAATGCTTGTTTCATACTTTATACAAGAAAGCAAAAGCTTAAGAAACGTAATATTTAAGAAAAAAAGAAATAGAAATCACATTGAGATAAGTTTAGGTACAAGGGGACCAGAATAACTGCTACAGAGCTTACACCATAGAAATAGAAAATCATAAAATCCTGGCAAAGTTGAATGGAAAAAGGTGCTTAAAGCAGTGATATCACTGCAGCCACTATTGTGAATTATTCACAAAATTAATCTAATTTTAAAATAAATTTTTAAAAAAATAGACAACGAGCTAAGACACCTACAACAAGTATGTTAGAAGGAGCCTCAAGGGAAATTTAGCAATTCCCCTGAAAACTGGACACCATTTATGGGATGTGCCCCTAAGAAAGCAACTATGGTGTATGAGGGGAACACAACTTTCTCAGTTTGGTTTATATATACAGTAAGAGAGAAGGAATTCTCTGTGGAAAGCACATCAGTTTCTGTTATGTTCCTCAATTTCCAACAAGAGTTATTAAAAGAGTAAGAGAAAGATATATTTTTAAACCCCAGAAAATAATCAGCATGCACCAGTGTGCAAAAACACTTGACAATTCTCCAATTACCAGGGCACACCTAACAGGTTAACCTTTTGTATTCACATGCTGACTTATCAGGCAGTAGGTAGGTCCATGGAAATACGGGTTGTATGGTTACAAAGTGAAAACAGTGTACCATCTGTCTAACTAATACTATCCATGCGGCAAGCACATCACTATTTTAAGCATCAAACTTCTCAGTACCGAGGAGGCAAAAGAAAAGTGTTGCCATTACATTGTAGTTATATTTGTGATGTGCATACATTTTGCCTGGGAATGAAAATCCAAGATTAACAGCCAGAAATATTTGGAGAGTTGTCACAGTACCGATGCATTTGACTGCTCAGTACAACAGATGATACTTCATTGTCCCAGAAAGAACTGAATTGTTACCGAAAACTGGCGTATTTACAAAATGTAAAATACAGAAAAAAATATTTTCTGTGTCTATGAAGACTGAGTTAAAGAAGAAACACCAGCCAGAACAGCCCAGTGGCTAAATGTCACCTGCATAAGAAGCCAGAACTCAACCCCTATCAGCTGTCACCAAACCATATGCTGAGTTGCTGAGACTATCCAGTGCTCAAAAGGTAGAGAAGGAACATCTCCCCACGCTGAAATCAAGAGTGGCATTTACTAGAATGTAAACAGCAAAACTAAATCTGAGAATCGTGTCTATGAAAGGAGTTAATCAATGCATATAGCGATCATTCCATGAATGTGCATCATGAGGCATATTCTGCACTCATATATATGTGCATCCGCTATGAAAAAAGTGATGAGTTAACTAAGCTCTGACTTCCCTTAGCAACAGAGAATGTTTTCCTCTTAGTTTAGAACAGTAGCTCTTTCATGCTTTATTACCAGGTAGTTTTCCAGAGAAGTTACTTGGGAAAGAGTGCGTGTCCCCGGACAGTGCAGGACACCCCTCACAGTTGTTCCTGCCACTGCAGTTCAGGTCTGAGTGCTCCCTCCAAGAGCTGTTGTTAGATCTGTGTCTTTTCTAAGAACTGATGCTCAATCCCAAGATATGAATACTTCACCATTTTTCATCTTTATGATTTTGCCTCATGTTTGTACTGACTACACACATTCATGGCTCCATGAAATAAAAGTCTGCCCTTTTTGCCCCAAAACAAAGGATCCTTATAGGACCTCCCATTACTCAGAGTTCTTGAGTTTGCTGATTGGCAAGTGTCTCTTTTCCAGTTTTGTGAGCTGGAGTAATGCTGGTACTGCAATCCCAGCTATGGTATCACACATTGTGGCAGGTTACTTTTACCAATAACTATTCAAAATATTCTCTCTGGGGACAACTTACTGCCCATTTTCTTTGCTTTTTGCAGACCTCTTTAAAACTCTTAGCAATTTTATCTGTCTGTTGAGCTTTGCCTATTCTTGCAAGGGGTTTTTTTTTTTTGATTCATCTTTTGCAATTAATGATGCCTTAATATTGTATCCATAACTAGCTTGTTAGATCTCTGCATGGGTTCGTGCTCATCTTATTTCAGTTAAGAACTGCCCTCTTTTTCCAGTACCATTTTACCAATGTACCTGGAAAACTGATAATCTTGTTTTCTCAGTATCAATGTTTGGATGATTTGCAGCTATATTTGAAAGAATGACCTGGATGTGAAGGTGGGCTGTATTTATACAGATGTGCTTGTCTCACTGTTTCATTGATGTTCATAAGAAAGGGGGGTCCATATTGTTTCCATAGTTTATTTTCCATTCTAGAAGGCTGCTTCTAGATAAGGCAACAATTGTCTGTCTGCCCACCTGTAGTTTTCTTTCTTGTAACGCAGAGCAGATTTGCAAAAATATTTTGGGTTCCCCATGGAAGCATTGAAGTGCTTGGAATTTCTCCCCATCCTTAGATCTTTGAATCTAAGTCCTTCCATATCCTTACAGTCCTTACACTATTGCAGTTCACCCTCCATCTTGTCAAGGGTATTTTTGTTCTGTTGGCAATACAGAACCCAATGTCTACATCTTTCTGATGTAGATCCCATGAGATTCTGAGCATTCCTAAGAGATTGCATTAACTTGATTTTGATGTGAAAGCTGCCCATTTTTATTGTGGTTCAAAAATCTTGGCTCTTTCTATTACATGACTCATTTTTCCTGGGTGATCCAGTTTCTCCTCTCGATCTTAAAGGAACTGTGCACCCTCTTTTGAGGTTACATTACTCTTACTTGTGTATCCCAGTCTGACCTCTGCAGTTAAGGCCAGTCAGATGTCTGAAAACTATTTCGCTTTCCATCATGTCATAGTCATAACCAATCTCACATCTGAATTTGCTGCTTTTTGTTTTAGTATAGAGCTATTTATTTGCAAACTCTGCAACAATTGTTGCATGTGACCAAAACCACAAAACATTTTCCACTCTCCAGCACTCACCATCATATATTCATGTTTTGCTTTATATTCAGTTTCTTCCCTTTGCTATTTGCATTTGCACAAGTATTTGTGTATTTTCCATGCTTTTCATGAGCAAACTAATTACATGAGTCTCTTCACCGCTGATGTCCTGCATTTGCAGATGAATGTGTTCACATGTGCATGTCTATGGCTGTTAGTAGTTAATGTGAGATCTCTGAATCTTAGTAAATCACATTAGCATTTTCCTTTAATTTTTGACACTTTCACCTCTTCAGAAATGACAGGGCAGGAGCTGCCTGTTTTGTGATATACTGGTTTATTGTTTTTCCAGATCTTTTCTCACAAAGAAACCTTGAATTTATGACATCTTTTTAAAGATTAAATTATTTTTAAAGCATCACTGGGATTTCATGATTTTTCTTGTTTTGATGCTCCTGCTAACGTATGTAGCTGTTTTTGCCAATTGCAGCTGATGGTACTCAGTTTACTCTGATTTGTATTTTGTCTATAGAAGAATTTTACTAAACTGATCCTCCCTGAAGTCCAACATTGCAAGGATAGAAAATAAACAGTGTTGCTATAAATATGTTTCCTTGGTTTTATTTTTTTTCTTCTTTTCCAGTATGCTATTTAGTATTATGAAAGATAGACATCCCACACCATGCAACAGACAAATCCTTTCTCCAGTTACTCTGTCCACTCCTCTAGCACTTCCAGAAAGTAGAACTCCTTGAACTTGAGGTATAATCATTCAACAGCTTCACCTGTATGGATTACCACTGGATACCCTGCTCAGTTCTACAGGTCCTGCGTGACCATGGAGGATTCACTCACCTTGTTGTCCAAGATGACTAAATATTTCATTGTTGCATTCATGTCAAAAAGAACTGGTCTATATAGCAGGGATCCATAACCAGATCTATAAAGTTTGCAGCAGAAGAGTCACCAGTGTCTTGCCCCTCAAGGTGAAATAGATCCATTGCAGGACAGAAAAAAAATCTTCCCATTTTTTTCCTCTTCTTTCTCCTCAAGGTCACACAGAGATCAAGCCAGTTTTGCTCTCTATTGTGCAAAAGATATTTTTAAAACAATCTTAATAAAACTTCAGTCATGCTATGATGTTATCCCTGTGTGTCCATATATAAGAATGCTCCATACATATGGGATTGTGTTGGCGCAATGTGTGCCCTTACCCGGCTGAAGATGCCAACAGTAGCACTGCAGCCCTTCCCTTCCTCTGCAGTAAAAAATACTTCCTCCTTGAACTGTAACCACTCTGAAGTAATGACATGAAAGTAACCTCTCTGTAAACAAGGTATGGGCTCCTGTCTTAACAAGATCAATGAAGAATGACCAACAGAGGTGACACTGTAAAGGTTCACCTCCAGAATCCAGGTCTACACATGAACTTCCACCCCAAAACAGAATGAGAAGGATAAAGGGTCACCTACAGCTAAAAGTAGCAGGGTGGGTTTTGTGGGATGAGATGCTTTTCTCTATTTTAGGGTCAGTTGTATATGAAAGAGCTTGATAGGACACTTTCAAGGAATTTTTCCCCTGGCCAGTATTCATTTTCAGGGTTTAAGCCTAAGCAGTGTACAAACATCTTGAGCAAAACCATGCTCAAATTTGTCCTTGCAAGTCTTTTCAAGTACCAGCAGGGATAAACAATGTACAATAACTTTCCAAGCAGCCAAATACACAAAAAGCTCTCTTTCCCCTGGCAGCTTTACAAAACTAAACTCACTTAAATCTAGTGGAAAACTGACAGGTTTTAGGAACTTGTGTGGGATTTGCATCAATCTCAGAAAAATCACAACCTGATGGGATGAGGATCAACTCATACTCAGTCAGCCAGATAATCATGACCCACATAGAAAGTAATTTCATTAACCAGCCAAGTACAACTCAGAAGAAATTATTTTTTTTCTCAGAAGGAAAAGCAATTCTGTTTTATATAACATTTTCTTAAATACGCAGAGAAGTTGAAAGGTACTAAAAATGTAATTTTTGGGGCCATCTAGCTTGTAGGTCACATTTCATTTTAGAGTGAGTAGAAAACACATTCCTGTCTGCAGATGATGTTAAGAGTGTTAACCAGACCTACAATTCTCTATCCTGATACCTTTAGATTACCTAAATTCAATCAGGATTTGTGCTCTTATGCACAATATTATCCAGTTGATTTACTAGACATTACTTAAATTACCTCCAAATTTGTATCCAAAGATTTGCTGGCCCCCAGCCATTGGACACAGAAAGCTACCACCCAAATTAAAGTTCAAGTTAGCAGCACTGTACAGAAAGAAGCACGTTGCCCAGGTGAAGGATACATGACATTTGTTTGCTCAGAGACACAATAATTATATCAATATTGCTTAAAATGCTGGCCTCTACATCTGAGTATTTGGCTCAGGGATCGCATAAGACAGTTAAACTGGACTGAGAAGAGATGAGGAGTTTTTAGACAGAAGAACAAGACTCCGGTGGCAGGTAAATGGGACTCTGTCAGAACTGCAGAATGATGAGACCTTCAACAGTACAGACGCCCACCAAGAAGCCAAATGAGTGCACCAGAGAGATAATGCACATGGACAGTAGGGTCACTGTTAGAATAAGAGCTGCAAAATAAAGAGCATGTCACCTTTTCTGAAAGATTTATATTCATGTGGCTCTCTGTAATGATAATTTGCTACTGACAATAGCTCTTTCATATGTTCCAGACAGTTTTTTCACTGAGACCATCAGCAGTAAAGAATCTTTGTCCTTCATTAACTTCTCATGCAAGCATTAATTATCCCACAGACTCTAGTAATAATAGGCTTATAAAACTGATGTTTGAATGTACCAATAACCTCTAAGTGAGCTGTCCCATCCATCAGCAAATCCAGAAAAGTAACTGGGAAGGGAATATATGCTTAGAGACTTTCTACAAAGATCCCTTTTCCTCCTTTCAGGACAATCGTAAAATTGAATAAGGAAGCTGTTTTCATTTTCCAGGCTTGTCTTTTCATTCACTATCTTCTAATCACTATGAAACTTAGTTTTTGATGCCGCTGAAATCAGACTCCAGGTATTTGGTGTATACTGCTATGCGTTTCTTTCGAAACAGCACCAAGCACAGAAGGTGCTGTTCCCTCCTGCCTGCTTCTGTTACTTCTGTCAATCTGTGGTAAGACTGTGCTGGGGTCTGTGGTGTTGGGCACTGTTAAACACTGACCCTCAAAGCTGCATGCCCCTATGAGCCAGAACACAACAGCTGGAGAGACACAGCCAGGGAGCAGAGTACAGAGACCACTGCAGCAGCAGGAGCTAGTATGGCAAGCACTGATTCTGGCTGATGAGCAGTCCCAGCTCCTAGCCTGATTACTGAGGGCCTTGGTCCTTGGAAAATGCCCTGTATTGTGTATATAATGTGTGGAATGCTGCATATACAAGGTGACCACTGAGCCTGCTGGAGCCCTGTGCAGACACAGTGGCTGTTACATGCCATAAGGTTGAAAGAGCAGCACTTTATGCTGTGAACTGTGGGTTTATGGGCAGTCCTTTATGCCAGCTCTCCTATTTCTAAAACTCTCCTCATAACATGAGTTTAAAATACCTAAAGTACCAGGCCCTTACTAATTTTCTGTGTGAGAAGCGAGTTCTCTATCAGCACCACACAACAATGAAACCTGCATTGTACTTACTTTAGTGTGCTTCCTGGCCTTCTGGGATACAGACACTAAAGAACTGTAACCTGGGAAACCACTGCAAGTCTCTTGGCTTAATGCATGTGACACATTTGGCTAGATTAAGCTGTCTTTCAGAATGGAAATGGAAGAGATCTTCAGCCCCCCACAACTTCATGGTCTTCGAGGCTGTTCCTTCAGAGTAATGAAGTTCCTTGAAACTGGTGGACCTAGTTTTGGTGTGTATTTTCTTCTACCTCCAATGAAACAATAGCAGGAGTCTGCAGGTCACCAAAGTAACTTGTGAAAGAAGGAATGTATTTTCTAGATTTGGGTCACTAATATTTTATGCTTTGATAAGAGAATCATGCTGAGGTTTCTAAGCACTGTTCATGTATCTGTTAAATTTCTTACTATCCAATTAATACTACCCTTGCCTTATACAGGTAGCTGAATGACAGGGAGTGTAGAGGAGGGTAAGAAATTCTCTCAAACTCATTATGAATTGGATTTGGATTAAAACTAAGAGTCCCAAACCTCTTCTGGCCCTCTGTCCATAAAAACGCTGCCCTCCCTCACCTGGACCTGCCTTTTACTTATATGCAGATCTGTCTTTGTGATAGCTGCTTATACACATGTGATAGCTAAAACAGCAACAGGGCGACCATCTGTCCCACCATCTCTCCTTTTTTTTTCTCCAGCTCAGTTGGGAAACACTGCTAGCCTTTCACCCCTGCCATTCTGTGTCTTATGTTCTGTCTCCATGGCCAGGAGACATCTCAGTCTGACAGGCTGTTTTTACCAGTATCCCTGCTATCTATTTGTCTCATTCAAAATCCTTCTAGAAAAATCTTTTCCTGTGATTTGGATCCTTCACTTTTCCTCCTCCCGCATGGCATTAGTGTATTTTCTTTATCATCTTTTCACTCCCAGCTCTTCAAACCTCTACCCCTATCTAGCTCTTGTCTTCTAATCATTCTCATAGGGATTAAAATATGCTTCTAAACAGACTGTGGCAGGACCCACTGATTTAGAGCCCTAAAATCCATCATCTTTCTTTTTCTTGCCCTCACACAACATGAATGGTCAATGAAGTTCCATAGACATGCTTATGTGTACCCTCAAACATCTCTTAAAATCTCTTCACCCATGATATCACCAAAATGTTACCAGCTAACCAAGCTGCTGGTAGCTGGAGCAACCTGGCTCTGACAGTGAGCTCAATGTCTCCACTGGATCCCACATATTCCTGCTAAGCTGTCTGCATCCTGCTGGGTAGTATCCTATTCTTAGATGAGGTTAGAGGGTAAAAATTGCCCTGTTTGCAGAGTACCTACCACACTGGGAACTGAGTCCATCATTCCTGATTCTTTGACATTAAGATGATAAATAAGAAATTACAGTCACAGAATTGTCACAGTGAGAAAGTGGCAGCACTGGCAACAGAGCAGCAGCATCCTGTCTCCCCTCCTTGCTGTTCATGCCTTGGAGTACCTCTGTGATTCTGCATCTGCACACGTGCAGCCAATGGAGCAGTAGGATCTGTCACTATCTCAAAGTCTCCTGAGAATTAGATGAGTAAGATCACATGGCTTTCTGCCAGCCAAATAGTTGTAAGCTCTTCATTTACAAGAAGCTTTCACTTGAACTTAGCTGCCACAATCCAATTTGCTCCATTTCAATAAGGTTTAAATTGTTCTCCCTGCTCTTTCTACACTAGCAGCCCCAGAACAGTATGTTAAGAAGATATAGATAACATGTCTGGGAGAGATTTTCAATTTGATGTGTTGAAATCTTACTTTTTTGCCCCAAAAAATGTCCTAGCAAGAGAAAATTACTAGTTGCAAACACGTGCTTCTGTCATATTTATCAGCAACCAAGCTAAGCTGATTTGCAGCCCTGGACACTAACCATCACTCTACTTTCGGGTTGCTGAGGACTTGATTTATAAACACGCCAAAAGCTAGGATGCTCCCAAAATATAATATGCTTCAGGATTCAGCATAGTTAAAGCAGAACGTTAAGGTGAAAAAGCAAAGAGCTGATCATATTTGGAATGGAGCGGAACAGGACACTCGAAAGAAAGTAAGTCACATAAACGTTGTATAAGAGAAGATCATTCGGGTTTAGCGAAGATGAGGGGACAGAGGGAGAGGCAGAACTGAGAGTTAGATGGTTGTGTACAGGATAAGAAAGAGAAGCACATTTTCCCAGCTTGAAGGATGTGCCATAGATGTGAAATGGCCTCTCAATCCTAAGCAGACTTAACAGTTGATGAATATTTTCTTTTGATGTTTCTTCATGTAGGGCGCTGGCCATCATAAACCTCTTAAATTTCAAGTGCTATTTTTATGGCCTCTGTATGATTGGAGTAACCTCACTTAAGGGATTACAGGGGTTACTTCATGTCTTTGTAGCCAAATGCATTCTGGTAAAGATCAGATTGATCTGAAGTCAGCTGTTATCTTTAGCTTTGATTGTTAATCATTCCCAAGACCTTTGTTCTTTGATTGTCACTAGGGAATCCTAAGTGCAGGGTATGTTAATCAGTACCTGGCTTATCAGCAAATGTGCATCATCAAACACAAGAAATTTATTCCCGATATTGTTAGGAAAAGTACTTGAAAGTAAATTTTAAATAATAGTATTCACCTGATGATTCCCACAGTATTTTGCTGGTTTGTGTTTGCAACTGCTTTATAGCTGAGATACTTAAAAGGGAAGGCAAGCAGTGTGCTCTACTTTAAAAGGGATGAATGCTCTCTAAGTAAAAGAATTCACAGCCTAGGCTGAATCATTTAGACAAACTAAAGTCAAATTAACAGTTTAATATATTTGTCAGGGTATTCCATGGCAATCTATAGCATAGAGGATGCATACATTGCTTTCATACTAAATAGCACATTCCAGCTGATCATCACAAACATCAGAAAGCACCGTAGTGATTGATTACCATCTTGTTCTAAAGCTTAATAGAGCTTCTCAATGAAAAACACAACTATACAGAGTGTATTTTGAAAAGCACAGCCCAAGTGCTGCGTGATGAGACCTTTCATAGTGTAAAGAACAACTTGGTGTCTGTGTACAGCCCTGCTCTCTCGGAGACTGGCTCACAGCACCTTCTTGTACCTGCCTGAGAGTCACCTTGTGCTGAATTGCTTCACCCCTTTTATTTTTGAAGGAGGATGAAAGATCCCCAGTGCTGTTTTCATGTTGCCCAAGCCAAAGGGTGTTTCCAGAGGAAGTTGTGGGTGGTGAAGGAGGAACATGAATGATGTGAAAGCTGGCGCCCAGATATACTACACATCTATTTTTAGAAATTCTTCCTGTGGGTCCTTCCTTTAATCCCAAAGGTCTCAGAGAAAGGATAACTTTTAGAATAATTTAGAAAGTATTCCTCTAGCTGATTGATTTCAGCAAAGAATTGCACCAATAGATTGTTCTCATATATTACATTAGCTAGAGTGAAGACATTCAGCATTAAATTTGAGTGACAAGGTCACTCTGCCTTAAAGTCTGCAACAGGGAAAGATCACAGAATCACAGAATGATTGAGGTTGGAAGGCACTGCTGAAGGTCCTCTATTCCAGCCCTCTGCTCAAGGAAGGTCACCTACAGCAAGTTGTCCAGGACTGAATCCAGAGAACTCTTGAGTATCTCCAAGGATGGAGACTCCACAGTATCTCTGGACAACTTGTGCCAGTATTCAGTCATCCTCACGTGGAAAAGTATCTTCTGATGTTCAGAAGGAACCTTCTGCATTTCAGTTTGTGCCCATCTGCCTCTGGTGGACTGGACACAGTGCTCCAGGTATGGCCTCACCTGTGCTGAGCAGAGGGCCAGGAGCAACTTCCTTCACCTGCTGGCAAGACTTTGCCTAATGGGTCCCAGAATACGATTAGCCCTTCTTTCCAAGGGCACATGGCTGGCTCCTGTTCAACTACCATCCTTGCCCAGCTCCTTTCCTTCCAAGTTTCTTTCCAGCTGAGGGGTCCACAGAATGCAGGATTTTGCTCCTCCTGTTGAACTTGAAGATGTTTCTGTCAGCCTATTTTTACAGACTGTCGAGGTCCCTTCGGATGACAGCATAACCCTCTGTTACATCAGCCACTCTTCCCAGTTTGCTGAGGGTCTACTCTGCTCTATCATCTATTAGTAAAAATAATCAAATGGGACTGGAGGAATACTGATTTCTGTCTTGAGGGTAACACTAATGTCAGTGGCAGTCATTGCCCTCTTCCCTGGCATTCCAGATCAGCGACATAATTTGAAAAGTAAGTTAAGTTGTTAACACCATGAGCTTGGAGATAACTGGAGCTTAATGTTTTAAAGAACAGGAGGAATTCCAGAAATGTAGCCCTGGTATGTGAAAGCTGTAGGAAAGAAATGGCCTGAGCATATGCACCAACTTTTAGCTTCATTTTGGACTGGACAGTGCTAAGTGGAAAAAGCAAGAAACAGGCATGTTCCACACTGGATACCAAGAGCTGGTTTAGATCTACTTAGAAGTGAATAAAATTCTGCTTCCCTGCTGTTTACCCTCAGCTCCAGGAAAGTCTCCAAGGTGTAATTATTCAGGCCTTTCTCATGTGAGCTGTATAGACTAAAGCTGCCCAAGCTCCCAGAGTGGGAAAAGCAGGCACATACCCACAATGCGATGAGACAGGACAGGGACTGAGCGGGGCAGGGACCAAGGGAGGCTGAGACATGAAGCACAGAGCAGTGCCAGCAGGCACAGGCTCATAGCCACAGAGATCTGGCTACACCCTCCTTATTTAGTCAAAGCAATTCCTCTGCTGCTTATTAAACTGATTAGAATTGATTGTTTTTTAACAAAGTTATTGCTTTAATCTTAGGCTCAATACAAAGAAAATAAAATAGCAAAATGTTATTATGAGATAAAATAAAAGACTGAAGCTTAATGAAAATGCAAAGGTTTCTTTCTTCTGGTGTTTAATTAAGGGTTTTGTTTCAAACAGAGCTTTCTACACAAGCAGTACATTGAGAGTCAATAAGACAGTCATCGTATTTATTTAAATAATGAATTTAAATCATCCTAACTCTGCACTCTCCAGGTCCTCAAGTTGTGTTTACAAGGTGTCACTGAAGAGCAGAGTGAGGGCTCCTGGATTCCTGTTGTAAGCAGTATGAGAACCAACCATTCCCAACCTCAATTCAAAACTCATTAGCTCTGTTTGGTTAGACAGAACTTGGGCACAGCCCTGCACCCTCAAGGCCTTCCTCTGCCTCTTATTCACCATGCCTTCTCTATGGCAACCACACCAGAGTTCTCCACTGCAGGTTTCCATCCGTTATTTGGGGTAAAAGCATTTACTAGTGTGGTGAGAACTAAGTCTCTGACTTCTAAGAACAGCATCTAAGAACTAAAGCAGTCTTTCTAAGATAGAAATAAAATTAGAAAGAAGTTTATGTACACATATGTAAGGAGTACGTGGTTGGACAAGGTGAACAGCATTGTCACAGGCTTAATGTTTCAGAGGAAATTCCAATCTCTAGAGGCTCCACTCTGCCATTTGATATATAATTACTGTTACAACCTAAGGAGCAGTAAATAACATCCACAAGCTTCATGTGGATGTGCCAAAGAAATTTTCAATATACTGAAATTTTCAGACCAATAGCAGTTTTCAACCCAGCCAGAGATGGAGAGAATGGAAGAGAAATACTTGATTAAAATCTGTGTTTCTACAAGATAGCTATAACTCTCACTTTCTCGGTATCAACTAAAGATGCAGTGGCTCTAAGTTTACCTTCAAGGAAGGTACAACAATAACAAAATAACTATATTATAGTTATAACAAGAATAATAATAACTATAATAACAAGAACAAAATAACTATAAGAAAACTATTTCAGCTGTGAAGTTTCAATTCCAGTTTATTTCTGTCTTTCAAGATAATTCAACTTAAACATGTTTAATTTACCAAGTTAATGTCACAGGGTTTTTTTTTTTCTCTGAAATTAGAAGAGAATGGAACTTTGAGCTAACAGTCCAGAAGGGGGGCATTTGCTTATGTAGGAGCACATGTGCCTGATCAGAGTCAAGCAAAGAGCACAGTGAGCTCAGAACAGGTATACAGACCATCAGGACAGTCTAGGATGTAGGAAACATGACTAGATTCATTGGGAAAAAATTTCTAATTGTTCAAAATTGTGCATTCCCGGTGAGACAGATGGAATCTATACTCAAAAA
Source organism: Regulus satrapa (assembly GCA_013396955.1). Taxonomy (NCBI): domain Eukaryota; kingdom Metazoa; phylum Chordata; class Aves; order Passeriformes; family Regulidae; genus Regulus; species Regulus satrapa. Next base: position 577,613 of record VWZN01019029.1, on the reverse strand, counting down.
CCCAAGAACAAAGTTTTCAATAAGATATAACACTGCTGAGAAAGAATGACAATGAGATGGACCAAGTGTTTGGGCATATTTGATCCGTCACCAGTGACTGAAAAGTTATGTTATATTTTTCACTGGTTTCCAGCCAATCTCTCTAAATTTATAAGTACAGAGAGCCATTGCTGCTGAAAGCACAGAGAATTCAAAATTTTAAATTATATTCTATGACTTTTTTAGTATCCAAATAATTGATAATTTCTAAAAAGACAGTTTGAAAAATTAATCTGAAGAGGCTGTAAGTAACACCTAGGACTCTGGTTAATTTTTACAGAAGCATTTCCAACAGTGCTAGCTGCTTTTCTGTCCAGCTCTTCATGGCTCAGAGGAAAGTCAAAGAAAATAGACACTTATTACTCCACCTAATGGCCTACAATTAACAACTTAACCAGACTAAGGAACTTGGAACTAAGGCATGAAGAAGGTAAAAAATCACCCAAAACCCCCAAACAACGTTTGGGTGGAACCCCAAATGTTTCAGGTGGAACACGACCATATCATTGCCAAACCTGGCTTCACAACTGATCAAAGATGAAAGTGGGATCACAACAGCCCACATTGTAGAGCTTCACAGAAACTCATGATTTATACCCTCAAAGGGGTACTGCTGGCTTGTCTGTCTGGAGATGAAAACAGCCACGTATGGCTACTCTGCAGGAAGAACTTTTCCAATTTAACCCTTCTACATACAATACAGCCTTTTCCCAGACCAAGTGCTATGTGTGATTGTGAGTAAACACTATAATACATTGAGCTAATTAAGTAGACATATTTCCCATTATATCCATGGCAAAAATAGATTATTAGCATACGTTGTCTCCAGGGGAAGTTTAGACTGAACATTCAGAAGCATTTTTTTACAAACACTGAAACAGATTTCCTAGAGAGGGGGTGATGCCTACAGCCAGTGTGTTTAAGGAGCATTTGGACAGTTCCATTATAAACATGCCATCAAGTGGTCAAAGAGTGGGACTAAATGATCATTGTATTTCCCTTTCAACTGAAATAATTTTATTATATGTTTTATTTTCCAGGAGTGATGGTAATGCAAGAAAAATCTGCCTTTTCTCTGAGAGAAAACAATTGATCAGATAGTACCCAGAGAACTGAAATGCAGCAAGTTTAGCAGTGTCTTGTTGGGATTATGGAGGGCACAAGTCTCTTGACTCTTTAAAAGAGGGTGTCTGGATTAGCAGAGAAAGAGAGGACTTGAGGGAATGCTAAGAATGTTGTTAGAACTCTGAAGAAGTTTGTCTCAGATTTGTTTAGTTCAGACAACACAGTCTCCAACGTGCCCCTGTGGGATATGCAAAGTTAGAGGATACAACACACAAAAGTTTCACCTTTCTAGAGACCTTTATAAAAAATTAAGATCAATCACAAAGTAGACAACTTCAATACTTTGACCTGAGAGCTAAATCCAAAGGGGATCTGAATTTGTCAGAGCCTGAGAGAGCCCACAGGTATGGAAGGGTGTTTGGGGCTCCCCAGGGCGCGCTGCAGCGTGGTAGAAAGGGGAGCTGGCTTCACTGGAAATGGGCACACCAAGCAAGGGCTGCCTGAGCCAAACCAGCGGGGAAGGCCATCAAGAAGAATGTGCATTTTTGTCTGCTTAGAAATGTCAGCTGTGAGCCTATTTCTGAAACTGGCTGTTGAAAGCCAGAGAGAAACAAGTCCAGCTAACAGTTAGATAATTCCAAACTATCACTTTTGGCTGATTTGGAGCAAGGAATTGAGTTTTCGATGCAAGCCTTCATGATCCATTTGAGCTCTGGAGACCTGCTGCATGCCAAAGATACTTCAGGAAATTCTAGTCCCTGGAAGACAGAGTCCTTTTTCACCAAATAATTTCCATACACTACTGGCTCTCAAACTAAAGACATCCTTGAATCCCCTAGAGACAAAAAGGGAGTTGACTCTGTGGTCCCCCAGACCCCAATTTCTGTTCCATGTTTGTTTGTACATTTCCTGCAATGACAGATGCACATTAAACAATTGGTCAGGACAGTAGCCAGCACCAGCCTTTCAAGAAGTCAGTGCACCACTTACTCTTCCCTACTATCTCTGTTCCAGCCAACACTTAATCTTTCTTTTTTCTTTTTTCCCCCACATCACAGCTATAATAGGGAAGGAAGAAAGCTAGAGTATTACACAGCCAAGAGGGCAGGGTGGTAAAAATTTGACTCCTTTTAAGCAGACAAAGGGGCTGAAAGTGTGTAATAGGGAAACACTCCACACAAGAGCAATCATTTTGGAACGTGTTCTATATCTGTATTTTAAGTGTGTTTCAAGGATGCTACCTCTGGTGGGTTAGCCTTGGCTGACAGCCAAACTCCCACCCAACTGCTCATTCTCCACTCTCACACACCCAATAGAATGGGGTAGAAAACAGGAAAAAAGAAAAAAAAAAAAAAAGAAAAAAACAGGGACAAGAGAGCTGATGCATTTAGATAAAGACAGGGAGATCACTTAGCAATTACTGTATTTGGCAAAATAGATTCCACTCTGGGTAAGAAATGGAAAATAGCACAAAATTGTCAGGGGGCTGAGAGATTTGGAATTGTTCAACCTGGAGTGACATTATTGCATCTTTTTATTAGGGGGGCTTATGCAAGAGATGGAGAAAGGCTTTTTACCAGAGCCTGTAGTGACAGGATGAGGAGCAAGAGTTTTAAATTATAAGAGGTTAGATTTAGATTAGCAACAAGACAAAAATATTTATAATGAAGGTGGTGAAACACTGGAACATATTGTCTGGAGAAATTGTAGATGTCCCATTCCAGGAAGCATTCAAGGCCAGTTTGGAAATGGCTTTAAGCAAACTGACCAAGTGGTAAGATATCCCTGCCCTACATGACTCTGTAGATAGAGTGCTTAGTCAGTGCTCATTCATCAGTGAATGTATGTCTAAATGAAATAAAGCTTCAGGCAGTGGCATTTGCTATCCCAGCAAGAGTTAGGAAAAAAGTTCTTGCAGGTGAGGCTCAAAAATGGTGGCTGAGCTGAGGGGGGAAGTTTGGCTTGGCCTCATGTAGTGCATCCCACCCTGGTGGAAGCACCCATCAAACTCCCCGCTCCCACCCAGGGCCTCCACACCAGGAAGCTGCAGTGCTGGACCAGGAGGCCTTTGTTTGAGCTCCAGAAAGACCATGTCTGCATTCCATACACAAACCAAATGTCCTGTTGAACCCTCTGCTTCTTACAGTCCTTTCTGGTTTTTTTGTTGTTTTTTGTTTTTTTGGTTTTTTTTTTCTGAGAGCTTGGAAAGCAAAAATCTAATTAAAAATGAAACTTCATCCTTCTTTGTGGGTGAAATGGAAAGCTATTACTTTCTATGCTCCTGGAGGATGCATTGCAGAAAGTATCTGCATTGTCCTAAAGGCTTACAAATAAATTGCTCTGTTTCAGGTTTTATTATAGTCCTGAGGGTCAGTAGGAAGCTACTAAAACATTTGAGTAATGCTGATTAAACCTAGCGAATGAACCTAGAGGAATTCAGAGTCCAAATGAACATCACATAAATATTGCTTTCAATTTCATAAAACAAGCAAAAGAAGGACACTGGCTTCTGCTTGGACATTATGGTTCAGTGGGAATGAACTGCTGCTGAATCTAAACAGTGAAGAATGCTGGGCACACCAGGATGCCCTGCTGAGCCTGCCACTGGGCTGATGAAAACTTTTGCAGAATCAGCCAACAGAGGATACTCAGCACAGGAATACAGGTGTCACTGAGGCTATCTCCCACAGCCCTTCCCACTGGGATCTCTTTAAAGGAATGCTATGGACAAGCAGAAGGAGAGGACAAACAGGCAAAAATAGAAAATAATAGAAAAATAAGAACAAAGAAAATGCTTGCTCACCCTGTGGGAAAACAACCACATCCCCAAGTGACAATCTGGTTCTCCTCACCAGTGAGTCTTTTCTGAAAATATGATCACCCACTGTCCTATGCTGGAGACAAGGATAAAGAATTTTAAAAGTTAAATTTGCTACAGAAGGACCTTTAGGGCTGCCCAGCATTGCAGTGTTAGCATTCAGTGAGCTGCTAACTCTGCATTCATTAGCTGATAAAACCCTTCATAATTTCCAGCTGTTAGAGCCTACAGCTAGTGGCTTATTGAAAATTCCAGACTCATGTCTCCTAGTGAGCCTTAGGAAATGCAGCCACTGGGTTTTGGTACAGGGTGTGATATACATATGTCACATCTGGCTTACTTGTAATCTGTCACCTCAGATTTGCTGTTAACACACTGCAGACACATACACCCAACTCTTGACAGTATTACCAGGCACACCACAGCTTAGTGCATGAGCCTGACTTCAGTAGCTGTTTTAGAAACATTGAAAGTTTGAAGCACTACACTATTTTGTCCCTTCTGCTTTCATTGCACCATTTATATCAATGTTCTAAAAATAACAATAAAAAACAGCAATCACTTGTTTCTTGTCAGCAACTGCAGTTATAAGGAGCACAAACCACGGAATTTAGAGGACATGTCTGACTTAAAAGTACTTCCCATTTTCTATTTCTGAGGGGAAAAAGCCTTGAAGAGAGGAAAAATATGAGAAATAACTGTATTTTTTCTTTTTTGTTATTCTGACAGATTCTGATATCTGATATCTGATAGATAAATTCACATCTGTTGTCAAGTTCATTCACTCTAGCTTTGTTCTAGTGGTCAGTGTCAGACCTCAGAGACATATCAAATGTGCAAAATTTGTGTCCCAGTAGGCACAACTTCTGCATTTAACCCTGGTACCAGATAGTATTGCAGAGAAAAAAGGGGGGGAAAAAAGCCAAAAAAGGCTTAGTCTGCCAAATTTCTCCAGTAGCCCCAGCCCAAAGGGGACAGTCATTCATCCACATGTAGTTATCTACCTGATTTCAGAGGGTGCTTTATTTACTAGGATTTAAAGATCTTTTGGAAGCCTAAAATAGGACTCATAAATAGGGTGACTTTTGCCCTAGACTATAGGTTGGAGACCTGGACAAACAGCACAGATAAATCCTAACAGAGGTTGTTTCAACCTTCTTTTCAGGGCAACACTTTTTGGCTGCACTATCAGGTTTCTTAAATCCCAAAATGACATTTCTTCTGGCCCAAAGAAGAGCCTTTTGCCAGTGCCTCTGTGTTGTAGATGTCTCCTCCCCATTTTTCCTGAATACCAGGAGCTCCCTCAGATCCAGGTCTTACAGTCAGCACCACCCTGACATACAAAGTCATTTGCCCTCCCCTACAGAGGTACCTGGCTCCAGACCTCCAGCCTTTCTGCCTAAATGACAACAGGACCACGACTGCGGCCAAGAGCACCACAGTGGGTCATGGAATCATAGAACAGTTTAGGTTGGAAGGGACCTTAAGACGATCTCATTGTACCTCTCCTGCCATGGGCCACACCTTTCACTCTGCTAGGTTGCTCAAAGCCCCATCTGACTTGGCCTCGAATGCTANGCTACATGCCTTTATAAAAATCTGTCTCCGCCTTTCTTGAGCCTCGTTAGGTATTGGAAGGTACCTTCTCCTCCCCAGGCTAAACAATCCTGATTCTCTCAGTCTCTCTGCATAGGAGAGGTGTTTCAGCCTTTTGCTCATCTCCACATCCACACTGCATAGACCAGATCATAAATGTCCTCTGCAGCTTTGTGTCTTTAAGAATTGGGACAGAGGATGGTGTTTAATTCAAAAGACCTAAAATAACAAAATAACTTAAACATTTTATGTGATTTCAGCAGAGTGATACTTTTATAACAAGTGCAGGTGAAATATCTGTGCCATGCAACAGGGCATAAGGGCATTACAGGAATGCTGGAGGAAGCAAGGCTTGCTGGAACATGTCAGGGGACAGAGGAGGGGTCAGACACTGCATATTATTTTCCATCCTGCCCATGAGGGATGGTCTCTGGAGCAACATCTCCCCTTAGCCATGCCAACTGCCAACTGGCATAGCCCAGCTGCAGACGGCAGTAACCTGTCAACTAAGTGATGTGGATAATTACTGTCCAGTGCTTAAGCTCACTACCAGATGTTGGTTTATTTAGCTACGTGGACACAGAGTCTTTTACCCAAACACCCTCCCAGAAAAGGACTGTACGTCAGCAAAAAAGGGACTAACTCTAAAAGTGCAGATAACCTTTAAACCCCAAAAGCCCAGTCTTACAGATATTGTTGCCCTTTCTCCCTCCCTCCCTCAACTTCCTATCAGCAAAAAGTGAATAAAAAATGAGGGATGAAGCAATAAATTCACTGCAATCCACAGAGCATGGAGAGGACAATAAGCACTAGGAAAAGGCCTGTCCAGAAAACACCAGTTCTGCTTTCAGAGGGGACTCAAAGAGCACACAGGAAATGCTGCTGCCAACCCTACTGCAAATAACAAGAGCAGTCTCCAACACATGAGACTGGGCCCTGTGCTCTGTGATGCTGTTTTTAACTCCACTGCAGATGGACAAAGGGCAAAGAGCAGTAACCTGGATTCATCCCACCACACTCCTGTATTCAGACATTAACTTAAGCCAAACAAGTTAGGAGCTCTGCCACCCCTGGATTTTATTGCTAATAGAGAGAAATGAGACAAAATTTTTTAAGATCCCCTAAAACCTCAGTTAGGTTAGTTACCTACAATGGAGAAGGATGAATCTACAAGTGTGTAGTTGATTTTGCAGTGGAAATTATCCTATCTAGATGTTTTTCTGAGAAAGATCATAGCTGAATTATGCAGAGCCAGCAGCATGCTGTACATAAATGCTGTACATAAATGTAAAGGAATGAGGCCGCAGAGAGACTCTTTAAAAAAAACCAAAAGATCAGATTTTTTTTTCCAAGAAGAACTTAAAAGAAAATCAGAGAAAAGGAAGTGAACGTTTGTTACACAATCCCATTTTTTTTAATTTGAAAAACTATTAGAAATTGTAGCCAAGTAAGACATTTACAGAAGCCAACACTGGTTTTTTTGATGAAAAAAAAAGTTACCGAATAGCTTTTACAAAAAGTTTTGAGCAGCCCTTTACTTAGGACCACAAAGCAGAGCTAAGTAGGTTGCTCTGTTGCCGGTCGGCACAGATTCCTTCAGCCGGTGTCGCTTATAAAAAGACCAAAAGAGGGTATTGGTATTAGCAGTGAATAATACATGTGGATGTTCCCTGTCATCTTTTTGATATGGTTCATACAAAAAGGTTTCTAAAAAACAACAGAAATCTTTTCAGATGCCATCTCCACTGAAGTGGGGCACTGAGGAGCTAATGGCTGTGAGAAAAATCAGGGAGGTAGAGCAGCACTTTGGGTGTGAAAGCTTTTTAGATTTTTCTTTTTCTCCAAATGTTCTCGACAGATTTGTGATGGATTAAAGAAATGACTTACCACAACATGATGTGGGAAAAATAATAAAACAATTATTTCAATTATCATAAACAAGCCATCATTTGTTAGGAAAAGTATCTAGCTGCTAAATTTGTTTCAAAATATATGTAAATGTCTTCAGGGTGTTTGTTAGAGTATCTGTTCATCTATTCAAGGATCAGCTGCAGAAAATGCCCTTGTTTGAGATCAGCGATGCAAGACCTTCATCTGCAGCAACATCACAACTCAACAAAGACAGGATTGTTTGTTGAGATACCATAAGCTAAATGTGTCCTTTCACTCTAAGTCACATAATACAAACATTACATAGCTCACTGAAGAGAGAAGCTGACCTCATGGCTCTCTTACTGTCTTCCTCTGGACTAGATTAAGGCTGTCAATAAGGCTGTCAAAACAGTGCCCATGTAGAGCTCCAAGAACACAAAGATGGCACAAACATGTTCCAAGAAGCAGGGGCACATCGTCTCTGCACGGAGAAATAAATCTTCAAGCACTCTTGAGAAGACAAACTCTGTGTGCTGTTAATGCTCTTCAGGGTACAAGCCCTGAAGAGAGCAATTGCCTGAAGAAGGGCCCTGGGGAGATCTAACCAAGGGTAAATGTGCTGCCAAGTCAAGTTGGGGGCTGTTTTAACACTTACCAGGAGAACAGCAACACCCTGGGGATCACAAAGCTGTGCTGGCCTCTCTTTATGCAGGTTAGATTCTGAGTACAATGCAGCCTGATGCCTGAACTTTAGGTTTTCATCCTCCCAGGCAGCCTGCTTGCCTTTGGAGAGGCAGCACTTGCAGCACCAGCTATATACAGCACAGGAGAAGTGCTCTGGTTACACGCAAAGCTGCCACACACCAGGAACAACCAAGTCAAAAATATTCAGTGAAAAAGCAGCAACTTTCAGAAATGCTGGAGGAAGAAGGTCATTTGCAGTATGACTACAATCTACATTTCACTTGATTTAAGGCCGCAAACCAGCTGCAATGCTGATTACAAAGACTGAGGCTGGCCAGAAATGTTTTTCCAGAACTTATTCAGGAGAGAGTATAAACTTTATATGAAAGATTTACATGATCTAAAGAGAAACTAGAGCATGCTTCAGCCAAATACTTTTCTGAGAGCTCTTTTTCAAAAAAAGAAATTTCAAAATTTTTCTTTTGGAAAACGAAAATATAGATACATTTGGCTAAGGTGAATTTCCTGTATTTCATTTGCTGAGAACAGGAAAAAAAAAACTCATTGATGTTTATGAACTTGATATTAATTAATTTTATTTTTAATTAGCATTTTCCATGTAGAGAAAAGAAGATTTCACCATGTCTAAGTTGGCATTAGCTTACCCAGCAGCCTTCTGGTCCTCTTCTCCCCAGTGTAGCCCTTCTTTCTCTTTGCTGTCCACAGCTCAAGCTGAAACTATAGAGAGTAAAGACCAGTAAGAGACTTAAGTGGGGGCTTTCCCCTGAGAAAACAACCAAAAGTAATACTGCAAGAAGCAAGAATAATGGGAAAAGAAGGAAAAGTACTTGCTTTGGTCCACATTTCTTACATGCCTCTCTGTTATCAAGAATCACCACGCTAAACTTTCCTAGGCCATGTATCTATTTGCAGCTAGAAACATTGCAGCTTCCCAGGTTCCTGGTGCATACATCGAACTTCCATTTCTATAATTACCATTTTCAGGATCTGTGAAGGCATTCTGGCACAGCTTCAGCTCTCAAAAGTGTAAGTACAGGGAACACTTCAAGTTTTTTTTCAAGGATTCAAAAAGTGAAAGCTATATTAAATAGAAAGGATTAAAGATTCTGCAGAAGTTGAAGATATGCAGAAAGTTTAAAAGTGCCATTGGGGCTAAATATTATTCAGATGACAAAACACATTTACAGAAGTTTACCTAATTTGAAAAAACATACTCTGATTTTGTAAAAAAATATAATAGCATACAGCATGACCTCTTTTCTTATGTTTCATTTGGCTGAGGAAGCAGATGGCTTTTGAACAGCTACACAGATCTCATGATCTTTCAAATGGTCATTCTTTCAGCAGCATCTGCAGTACCACATCCTGACTGAGGTCAGGTCCCCAGGGACATGCTCTTCCTTGCTCTTTCTTCAGAAAAGCATCTTCCATCTGATACTAAACTGTAAAAGGAAAAGTGAGCACTTTCTCAGTGACACTGGTAAAGAGGAAAAACACTTGCTCATGACCTGGGTCTTGAAAAATTAAACCAGATAAATCCTACAAGATAAGTCCTTCCCCTTGGGAGCAGGGTGAAACAGATACAGGGTTACAGGCTGTTCCCGTTCAAGCAGCTTGGGTTAGATCCATGGTATTGTAGATTACCCTTGGGCACCAATACCGAGGAGGGATAAAACTCTAAAGCACAGCATGAGAGCAGTAACATTTGGTACTGCCTTCCCCACAGAATTTATTACACAAGGTCCAAGGCAAATCTCAGCCCTGAACGAATTAATGATCATTTTTTCAACAAGATAGTATTATCCCAATTTTCCAAAGTCTGCATTTTTTTCAGTTGTGGCTTTCTGTATCATGAAGCGGAGAAAAAAGCAAGGCTACCTTTTTCCATCACTTAGAAGATACCTATATCTTTGAATGTGCTTTCATTTAATTCTCATAAATAGCACTACTAGAAGAATTACCTAGCTTAGTATTGGGAAGTTGCTGTATCAGACTGCAAAGTGTTATTAAATCCTCCCAATAGCAACAGTGGGATGAAAGTCATCAGTTCCCAATTCGCAGCAGCAGAACATCAAATGGAAACGAGCCAGCAAAGATGAAAGCCCGTTTAGGGTGATGAGGTTCCAGTTAAAGGATATTGAGGCTCAGCAGTGATATAACCTGAAAAGATTTATGCAGCCTCTCAGCATATAACTGAAAAAGGTACATAGCACACAGGAACTAGCAGGAGCTTTGGGGCACTAAAATAAATTTCCTTTACTTGATCATGTGAGAATCTGGAGACCATCCTGTGACTTACAAGCTGTGACACAGCATTCATCACTGAAAAACAGCAAAAAATAACTCAAAGCAACAAAAATCTGACCAAATCTGTACATTTGAAAGTAACTGCTCACATATCAGAGGACATACACACACACACACACAGAGAACAGACTTGGAATAGCAAAGGTGAAAACAACAAAATCGCAAATTGCTATATATCCCCTAGATTATAGTTTCTTATTTACAATTGTTATTGATATATATTTTGGCAGCTCATCAGTTCAATAGATTTCAAAGGGGATACAGCAAGTCCCTGTCATAAATAGCAGACCAGCCAGAGCTCACAAACAAGGCAGCAGAGCCAGCAAGTGATGCCATAGAAAGCTCATGGGCCAATGATTGCACTTTATGACAGCAATGCAAGTGCTGAGAGATTCCAGCAACTGATTTCCACAGCCACAAGATGAGAAGCTCCTTGGAAGATCTTTACTGGGAGCACTGCTCTAACCTTCCTTCCCCTTCTCTTTCCAATGGAGAAAAAGATAATGAAAAGAGTTTTAAAAATTCATGCAGATATAACTAGATCCAGAGTGGAGGCTGGTCATGAGAACCTGCCGACAGAGAAAAGATTTAAGGCATCTATTGAACAGGAGAGCAGGGTAACAGAGAAATAAAAATAGGTTTAAGGTGTGAAAAATCTTCATGTGTCTATATTTATATAGATTATATTAGTAAGATCTAAAAGAAAATAGTGGAAGCTGGAAAATCCTGCACACATTTCAGAATATGGCATGTTCCCAAACATTATACTATGTGTGAGGTTCTGACACCTTCAGCATCTTCAACAGGAAAGAAATTTGCCGTAAGTATTGGAATCTGCTGAAGATCTAGTCAAGTGACTAAGAGTAAATGACAGCTGGTTTCCTTATCATACATTATGTAAAACATTAACACATAGGTCTGCCATGTTAAATCTCCCCTAGGGGTACTTGGCCTCATGTGTTAGCCTAAAGCAGTTTTTGCTGGAAGCAAATGAAGCTGGTGAATCTGTCCCACAACGACATCTGAAAGCTAAAATACTAATGAGGCTCCAGCAGATGCTGCAATCAGCTGCAGAAATCATCTGGCTGCTTGGCCCCTCTTGCATTCAGGCTATGTTTTGGATGTAATGAATTTATGTGACCGGGAAAAGGTGTCAGGAAAAGCTTGGGTCACTTGTCTGCAGCAGCTCAAGTTTTCTGAAAGAAGAGTCCTGCTGCACTGGGACTCAGCAAGTGGAATACCTCCCATCATGCACAGGTCTGGAGCTGACAGCGGGGGAAGAAGGAAAGGAGTAGAAATCTCAGGTGCTCAGGAGGTGAGAACAGTGCTAGGAGACTCACTGCAATGAAAGAGAAGAAGGTGAGAGGAATATTCCATCTCATTTCTTGGAGTAGAAGGAAAACAGAAAGGTTAAAGCCAGGTATGGAGGGAGGGAGCAGCAATGTGGTTTCCACACACTCATCGGAAAACCATGATCCCAATCACCTCTGGAGGTACTGGGGAGGAGGGCAGGTCCCTTCTGGGGAGTGCCTTTGTAGAGTCAGGGTGATCTGTCCCAGACAACCCACTAGAAAACTGTGGGGTCTCCAGTCACTCCTTTGAGAAACAGAGGGGGCTTATTCCTATTCCTCCTTTGGTATAACATACTACCAAAGGTTTTGGTTTGGCAGGGCCTAAAACACCAGCAGTAGAGGCAGAACAGAGCCTTACTCTCTCATTTGAAATCCCTATTTCAAACCACAACAGTCAGATTATTACCTTGGATGTTTTTCATTAACAGACCTCGAAGCATCTATTCTCAGTTCACAGATACAACCACGAATAGGTAAGAGACTTTCCCAAAGCCAGAGAGGAAGTGAGGAGACTGTGAATGAGCCCCCTTTGAGAACTGCTGGGCTTCTTCCTCTTTAGCTGGGGAGGAGGCCACTCAAGAAAAGAATCCCACTCTATTCCACTTCTGTTTTCAGGACAGTTTGCATATCAGAAATGGAAAAGATCAAATGTGGCAAGAGGAAGCCAAATTAAGCCTAAATTTGTTATGATATCAGTGATACATACACCTTTTGCAGTGAGCTCATGCTACTGCTTTGCTGAATAAATATCTGAGTGGAGAGGAACCAATTGGCAAGTGTCATGTGTTATTTGCAAGTGAATACACCAGATATTTTAGTGCAGTGAGAAAACAAATAATCAGACCCCCAAATTCATGTACCTTCCTTTAAGCAAAAGCCACATTGTGTTGTTACATCAGCAATTGAAATATGAGAGGATGCTTGTGTTTATACTCAGAGAAGTCATATACAGATTCCATCTGTTCAACATTTGGAGCAAATTTGCAGTGATTACTCAGGCTGAAAATTGCTTTGGAGTTTTGTCTGTTGTTGCTTGATTTGAAATAAATCAGCAATGCAATGCCTCACTTCTGAACACAGACACACATGTCAAAGTGACAGGACAGCAGATGAACTTTGGCAGTTCTGATTTGCAAGACATTTGGGTGCTGTTGACTCTCACATGGTGCTTTTCTCAAACATGGGCTTTGGAGAAATCCAGGAAGAACTAAAGCTGTTGCTGAGGTGAGGAATGAATATCCAGGAGCTTTGCCTCTGCAAACTAAGAGTCATTCCCCCTTGGACAAAGTCCAACCCGTGTCATGGGTTCTGGGACAGAGCCACCAACAGCTGATGTCACATCCCAGAGTTGCAGCTGTACTGCTAAAAGCAGTTGCCCAGGAGTCTGATAGAGGTATCAGTTAAACTGAGGCACAGATGACTCCCAGCTATGTGAACTCATCAGGTCCAGACTTAGATCCAAGCTTTGAAGCAGCAGTCTTTTGCTGAACAGGACAGCCAAGACTCTGGATTCTAACAATATCAAGAAGAATTAAGAAATCTGGAGTTTCCTACAGCTTTGCTGATTGGGCTCTAAGTCACAGCATTAGGGAGATGAATTTCAAGCTCAATCCTTGATACGACCAAAGAGGAAACTACAAAAGAGAAAAATTAATTTCAGTCATTCAAATGTAGTTGAATATGCTCAGCTGCAACTTCAGGGAGAAATCAGAGAGGAAGAATTTAGCTGATTGGATTTTGAACCAGAAACAACTCCCACTAAAGTGCCAGATGTTCAACAGTAGTCACAAATAATAAGGGTTAAGCCCTACATCACCATTATCCAATCCTTCAAAACCCTTGACTGATGGGAGGTTTTTCACATGAAGGTAGGCTATTCTTCCAGCCATGCCTAGCTTGTGAGATCAAGTGGAGTAGAGAAAAAGGACTGGCTACCCCAGCTAACAAATTAGCAGGATGAGAGAGTGAAAGCATGTGCCGTTCTGAAAATCAGGCAAACTATGTGGGTGGCAAAGAGATAGGAAATGGGTTGGAGGGAGTCAGTATGAATACCAGCCCCTGATCCTCTGAAAAACTTGTTGACAATGGTGGTGCAGCCAGAGAGCTTTGGAAGATGAACAGCTTGGCTGGTGGAAAAACCTGTTCTCTGGCCACCCACACCATGGAAACCAGCAAGCAATTGGCTTCAGAGGGATAAAAGGTTATTTCTATGGATGAAACACACTCAACAATCAAGGGTAAAGTGGCAAAGTTAGGCATTGAGTGAGTCCTAGCTAACACCCGGTGACTGCAGCATGACTTGTGAGACACTGACACCATGACACCATCTGTTTATGATTTATGCTGAACAGACTGCATATAGAAACAGATGGGAGGTGTCAGGTCTGATCAGAATTGTTATGCTGGTGATTCCGCAGCACATTATATAGCTGACAGCCTTACTTTCCCACATGCTTCTATAAAGAGCAAAGTGTTTGTATTCACGTTACTCTGGGAATCATTCTTGCTGAGTCCCCCACTGGACAGAATCCTAAAGTTATACATCTGGGACAGATCTTCATTATTGTACTGGGTATCACTTTGTCTGGTTCAATATTCCCAAAATAAAGTCCCAGAGTATCTTTTTCAGGCTAGTTCTCAAGGTAAAGTTGCAAACTTGCCGAGACTGCCTTCAAGTTTGCTATGAAATGACCCTTAGGCCCCGCAGTTCTTTAGCACTGCCATCCCTGCTATTTCCAGTCTCAGCTTTAGAAGGTTTCCTTTATGCTTTCATAACTTCATGTAGTTGTAAAAGTTGAGTTTTCAAGACTGTGGAAAAAAATTATAAATGTAGATTTGGATTCAAAATAACAGAAATCTCCATTGGAAGGAGACTCCTGGACTGTCTAATCTCTTACCTGAAGGATTGTTTCCAACACTGGAACAGGTCAACCATGGCTTTGTTGTACTGAAGCTTGAAAACCTCCAGCTTAAAAGACTGCAGAACTTCTCTGGGAAGCATGTTCAGAAGTCAAAATTCAGATGTAAAAAACTTAAATCCTATACTCTCCAAGACTGATTTGTGATTTTTAACACAAACACCTGGCAGGGATACCTTAAAGATGATTTTTCTAATATAGATAATACACCATAAAGCACATTTTCTGCATTATCACTGTCTTGGACTTCCCCCAGTTATTAGGATATTCAAATCAATAAATATTAGATAAAATAGCAAAAAAAGAATACTACAGAAGGCAACTGTTAAAAGCTAAACTGATTCAAAACTTAAATTTTATAGGAGTGCAGAGGCTTTCTAATATTTCCAATATTTGTAATTTTCTAATATTTAGTTAACTAAACTGGAAAGATATGGTTATGAGAGGATTTCCATCAATGTTAACAAGTGATTATCCAGCGGTGTTCTTNTGAGAGGATTTCCATCAATGTTAAATTTTTTTTTTTACCTGATTATCCAGCGGTGTTCTCTAAGCAACAGTGCATTCACAACTAATTTCAAACAATAGTGATAGCAGAAATAATAATAGTAATAATAAATTAACTCTCCCCTGAAATGACTCAGCTGCAAAACTACTGCAACAAACCACACTAATGGGCAGTGTGGTGCCATGCATGTTCTGCCACTGCTTTCCCAGTTTCTGATCTAGATGCAAATGACACTGAGTGATGTGATGAACATAAATCACCATGTCCACTCTCACACACAAATCTGGGATAGTCCTACCTGAGGCACTACATTTATGTTGAATGGGTACAAGGGTGAGACATGGCTTCTCCTCTCACTTCCACTGATCACTGAGGTTGTAAAATGTCTGTGGCTGTGACTATCAACATCTTAAACTCTAATGCACCTTTTTGCCAGTCAGAATAAAACAGTTTTCACTGATTACAAGGGACTTGAGCCGACTGTCATCAGTAGGGTTCTGTTCACTATAATTTTAGGCATGAATGTAGGGTGCCAGACCCTCAATTACAGTTAAGTAAAAGGACACAGACATGGATTGTGTAGCACAGAGGCCACCTCTCCCTGGAAGCAAGGGGATGCTGCCAATGCTGCTCCAGGGCACAGGACCACTGGTATTTAGCTGCAGGTCCCTCTGCTACTTCAAAAGCAGACACCTGGGCTGCTGGCTAGCTGGGTGGCACCCAAGAATAAAATGCAGCAGATGGCATGGCAAGTCGTTATAGAAACAAACCTAAGAACCTTTTTTACTTCTTCCTTAAACTAATCAGGTTTTCTGAAACTATAGGAAAACAGAACATTGTACCGTTGCATATCCTTCTTGGATATTGTGCCTTGGGGCAGTGCTGCAGTAGGAGTCACCAGTGCTGCACATACCAGCCACTGCACTTCCAGGACACCAGACACAGAACCTGGTTTAGGAATTGTTTGTAATTAGTATCTATAAGAAAGAGTGGATTAAGAAGCAGTCACCATCTAGACTGAAGGAGTTTTTCACAATTTTCCCCAGGCCCTGGAGAAAAACCCACTGTAATTCCCACATATGTGGGACTCTGTGGCTCCTTGCAGTCTGTCCTGCCTTACCTACCCGGCATTATCACCTGTCAGATCAATCTCATTAACTTCCCAGGGCAAGATCCAATTTTGCACAGTAAAGATGCAGAACCCAGCTGGCCTGAAGGCAAATAGATATGATAGAAGCATAGGGTCTGGAGAGAAGGACACTCAAGAAACTCTAGGAGCTGCTTCCTCATTAGTCAGTGCAGTGACTGGTTTGCAGCCAGGGACAGAGTCATGGGATGAAGCTACTGGCAGAGGCAGTTTCCCCATGCATTTAGGGCAGAGGAGGGAGGCTGTGACTTTTGGAAAGGTGCCCTCCCTCTGTCCTGCATCTGTGTTTGTGCTGCTGCCAGATTGATTCCCTTCTGCTCGGCCACAAGTCTCCTTGTGCTGGTGGGCTTCGAAAAGTGCCCTGTTCAGTGCTCTCACTGGACAGAGCTAGAGGAGTGTGGTCATGGTAGCACACCCAGTTTGTGGTTCAGGGAGCAAAGCAAGCTGCCCTTCCTCCAGCATTATCCAGTTCCCTCAGCTCAGCTTTACAGGGCCTATACACAGGCATATAGGTAGAGCAAAGTCCCTGGACACCTAACAGAATGAAAGCCAGTATCACACTGCAAGAACTTCACACTGCAGCCTCATCTACACTTGTCAGGCATACTGCAGGCAGGTCAGCAGGGTGGGAACCCGACTAGGAAGGATCTCAGACTTGGCCAAGTAGAGGGGAAATGCTTTCATTTCTTAACTTTCCCTTAAAATAATGCGCACGATCTGTTCTGGGAACACCCACCCAGTGAAAATCCCTCTGGAGACTGCCTGCCAAAGCCTGTGAAAATCCCTTCTGGGAGCCGTGTCTGCTATTTCAGACACAGCCTGTTCATAGGAACATAAATCTGCTGTCCTCACTGATGAAGATTATTCGAGCTGGATTTAATGTGCCTAGGCACATCTTTCCTAACTTAGCTCAGATAACCACCTGCTACTTCACGTGCCTTTGTTGCTCAGTACAGATCTCTAACAGTGTCCTCCCTGCTGCTGGCAGCTGCATTGGGCTGCACATTCACCTTTTCCCCACTACCTGGCACAGGCTCAGCATAACTGATGCTAGGGAGGAAGCCACTGATCTCTGCTCTGCGCAAATATTTTACACTGGGATTCTCTCTTATCACAGTATTTTGCCACCTTGTCAAATCTGGAGCAGAGCATACCTTGTGTTTAGGAAAGAAAGTAATAGAATATAGTACAACTGCCTAAAAACATAATAGAGATGAACTTACAGAAACTTAACAACATCTGTAAAAAGTTCCCTATCTATTCCCTACGATTTACAAGAGAATGGGTTTCTTTGCTGAACCTCTGACTGGAAGACCATATGGGAGCTGTTTGGCCACTAAATTTTCATTTAGGGGTCAAAACCACTGAAGGAGGATTCTAAACTCTATAAGTGATCTCTCTCCACTACAGTAATTCTTATAGTAAAAAAGGGAGGTGAGGAGAGCAGGAATAAACCACGTATGTTAGCATTTCTGCTGGCAGCTTGTTGGATTGTTTAAAACCAAAGGAATCCCCACATTTCCTTGGGACGTCAGAACACTGGCACACAGAGACCTTTTTAAGATTTGGCACAAGAAAACCCTGTTTTTACCCACGAGTAGCTCGTGCTGCCAGCCACTCCAAACACACTCCCATCTCAACATGCTGCTGGCATCAACTCCACCTGCTGGAAAGAACCTCGCTTCCCAGCTGGATTCAAGTTCTCTGAATGCAATTGTTCTATCTGAGAACTTGACTCTGCTAACATTCTTGGTGATTTGTCAGTATTAAAACCTCCAGAATCAATAAGTGCTTGGTGCTTTCCTATCTTTCTGAATTAAGTGATCAGAAGTCCACCCTCATTTGAATGTAAGGGTTTAACTCTGCTCATGTTCTTTAGAATTCACCCCTTTTCCCATGTATATCAGAAAACTAAATGCAAGAAGCAAAGTTTATCCTGTGCTTTCATTTTTTAGATCATTTACATGCAATCAATTCAAGCTGATTTAGTTTATCAAATATGATATAAAGTAGATTAAATAATCACAATGAAAGATTATTTGCGTCTCTTTACCAAGGCTCCTGGAACACATCACAAGCATTAAGCATCAGCCTTCACGTTCACAGATCCCCCCTAAGGGTTGATCAGATACCCACCAACATCTTACGTAGACATACTCAGAACAGAGGATTTCACATGGTTGGTCCAGTTCTGAATCCATTATTTATAAGGCTCACAACTCTGAGTTGAAGCAAGGCTTCATAAGATTTTCACCTTCAAACTGAAATTCTACCCAGTGGGGAAACTACCCTGCCAGCTGCTTTTGCACTCAGTTGTTAATTACCTTCACTGTTAATGCTTTGCTTCATACCTCCTGTGTCATTTCATTTCCAAGAGATGATGGGCCTTTATCATCCCTTCAGCTGCCAAGCAAAGCACACTCTATTAGTATAAGTGTCAGAGTGTGGATGTTTATCAGCTGAATACATTATTGCTTAACCTTTTTTTTGAGCCAGCTATATTTTTATTATTCTTGCATTCCTATTTTCCAAGTGATAAAGAGGAAAGAGGAATATAGCTGATATCTGCACAGGACAGTAAATTGGAGCATACCTAGTAGGATCTTGAGACTCAAACCTCTGTCCCTGATGCTTTCCTCTAACTGACATTTCTGCTTCTCTCCTAAGCTATTTAACAGCAAAACAAACTGGCATGTGCTGGGAAGTCCAAGCATACAGACTGCAAGGTGGTAGAATACATGCATTATTAAAACAGTATTTTAAAGAGCTAAAGATCTGTTCACTCAGATGAATTAATACAAATCCTGTGATTCAAGGGATAGGAAATCTTCATTATGAGTTTTATTGACTATAATGGTCAAGTTAAAATTAATTCTTTCAAAAATGTTTGGTTCATTTACTTTGGGAATCAGCAGTAACATTGGGATTTTTTTAATCACCCTGTGTGCTAAATCCATAATTTTCTAGGTTACCTACACATTTTCTGAAATGAAGCACACTCAATTCTTGGAAACAACTGGAAAATACCTAAATTGATTTTTTTTTTTTTTGCTCAGAACTTTTCAAAATCACCTAAATGAATACCCAATGCTCAGATATGTGTAGATATCAACAGTCAAAGGAAAGTTCATGTAATGTTGTGTTAGTGAGTTCATGAGATTGCTGGCATTTTTCCCAGTAATTCAGTGATTTTATTATCCTAGTATGCTTTTTTTTTTTTTTTTTTTGCAATAGGCAGATGAAACTCATACTTTGTGAAGATACATCAAAACACCTTCATTATAATTCTGTATGATTCAAAGTTTTTCTCATATAAATCACTGCAGTAGATATGAGGGTGTGATAACACCAGAGATAAAATTTGTTGGCAAAACCAGAATCTGTTATTAAAAAGAAAAATATTTATTAAAATATTCATATTTTCAAAATAAATCACCTAATCTAATAAAAGAGTTGCTTTCTTTCTACCAAATTTTGCAAATGTCTTGAGTCACTTTTGGATCATTCAAATATCACAGCTCTTTTTTTGCAGTAACAAAACAAAAGGGTAGTTGCAAACATAGTCCTCAGAACATTTTACTCCCATTTACATCAAACACTGCCTTCAAAATTACATGGAAGTTCCTCTAATTTTATTCTATTCTCAGTACAAGTCTTCCTAGAAGACAGAGGCTGTAAATTTGACTCAATACTGGGAATAATCTACAATTAAAGTGCTCTTTCATCAGCAGTAAAGATGTCATCCATTTACTATCTGAGTGGAACAACTTAAATTTAAAACAACAACAACAACACCACACAAACAAACAAAAACCCACTAAACCACCCCCAGAAAACAACTAAAAATTTTCTCAAGAAGAGCTTTAAATAATCCCTTTCCTTTTGACTAGTCTCTCACTTCTGGAAAAGCATTTAATCATTATCAAAGTGTGTCAAGTGATAATCTCAGATGTGGCAATCAACTGCAGGCAAAACTTTGATGCAACACCTCACTTGCATGGCAAAACATCATTCTGGAGTTTGTTCCAACAATTAAAATCTTCAGTCTTTTGCAGGAGCTGAACTGCTGTGTAAGCTCAGAAGGACACAGACTCAGCTGAAAATGCACTTGAGATCTTCACTGAGCTTCCTCAGGCTTCACATCAAGTCAGGACTGTCCAGCCTATATTTCTGGTGAGAGCACTGTACCAAGCTCTCTGTACCAATAGTAGAGCCTCTATTACTGCTTCCAGTTATTTTCATGAAAAAATGCTTCAGATTAACTGCTGGGAGTTCTTCCATCTCTGGAGTCTTATCAATACTGAGAAAATGTTGACAATTTGATAATGAATCATTATCATTTGGGAAAAATGAGAAATTGAAAGCAAACATCTGGTAAGTGGAATTAAATATATTCTCTCATCACACATTAGACGTGCTCAAAACGCAGAGTATCTGTTCCAGGTCTGCTGCTCAGCATACACATTTACATCATGGATTGCAAAATTTTCTCTCCTTTTGTATCAGCATTTAGTCTGATGCAACCCTGATAACTGCTCCAAAATTACTTGCTTACTAGCCACTGCAATACTGCATCATGAGCATGTAAAAATTCTAACATCCTGTGGCACTGGATGCCTTCATATTTTTTAACCTCAAAATCCTTTCCCCTTCCCTGCAGTGCTCGCCTAGTGACTTTTGTTTACAACTCCAGCACCAACTCGTCCCCTAAGTAGGCCAAGATCTTGAGCATTATGAGCTTCGTGACTGTGGAAATTCTGTCATCTTATTCATACCACACCTACTGAAACAAGTCTGCAACACTGTATGAAGACACAAGAATAGGCATTTGTTGAAAAGACTTTCAAGTATCTATTTTTGCACCTGAACATCACATCAAATTCTTTCATACTGAAAAGATTAGTTTTTGTAGTCCTAAATTATGCTATCGAGATTATCTGCTAGTTAAGTACAAAAGGGCTACGTAATTTTTCTAACAGCTGTTTTTTGCCAAGCAATGTATTTGGTGAGTTCCAAGTTAGTTTATTTATGGAACTATCATGAAGTGTCCACTCACTTCTTAAAGGAATCCTTTAAAATCCCTCAAACAGAAAAAATAACAAAAACCAGAAAATTCTCCATTTTTTTGCCTTCCTTTTATTCCAGAGGTAACCTACCTGATAATAAGCTTCCATTAAATGTTAATAAAACAAAGGTTACATAATTCACTACCCAGCAAGGACTAAGCAGGATAAATCCAGATACTAATGATGGTTTGTTTGGGATTAATGGTAAGCGTTGGATTAGTTGAGGGCTTCTTGGTATCTGCATTTCCCAGCTCACAACAGAAACTCCAACAGCAAAAGGCTAGTGCCACCTTTGGATGAAAATTCATATTAGATCCCTCATTCAATCTGATTTTCCATTCTGCTATTTGATTAGATTCTTTGTTATGCTTTCAGAAAGTTAAGATTTAATCAGAAAGTTTTTTCTTCTCTCTCGCCTCCTTTTTTCCTTTTTTTCTCCTACTCAAGTCTAATTTCTAAGCAATAGAGAAAGTGTTCTCTCTTCTCAGTGCTCATATCATAGCTCTTTGGAGTTTATTCTTGGAAATGTATCAGAAGGTCTATTAATTGTCATGATACTTGATTAAAGCCCATTTGTAAGATATTTCTATAAAATTGTTAAGCATTTGAAGGAGACAAAAAAAAAAAAAACCCAGAAAACCAGTGAAACTTTTAACCTAAGTTTAGGTAAAGGTTTACGTAACTTTGATTCTTATTTTGGTACTTCACACATTTCCAGACTTGTCCTTATTTTACCTTGCTTCAGATAGCCAGGAATATCCTCATCAGTCATCAGACCTGCAGCACCTCATTCATCTCACTAAGAAAGGACTTCTTCATTTTGAAAGGCTATATCCAAATGTGGTATACAGCCTCTGGCTGAAATGGAGCTCACTTTCTTCACAGGGGACCATGCCCTGCTGTGTTCTGAGTTTGTGACTAGAACAGCGTTACTTAACACCCAAATGGTTCTGGCTACTGCTGAGCAGTGCTTGAACAACATCAAAGCTTTCTTGGTTGTCACTCTGGGGATGGGCAAGGATTTGGGAGGGAACAGAGGCAGGACAGCTGACACAAACCAACTGAAGGGATGTTCCATACTGTGCATCTTCATGCTCAGAGATAGAAATCTTGGCATAGGGGATGAAACATCTTCCAGCACAGCCATTGCTCAGAATCTGGCTGGACATGAGTCTGATCATGAAAGATGGTGAGAGCAGCACTTTCCCTCTACCCTCCTTCCTTCCCTTTTGAACTGTCTTTACTTGACAGGCAATTCTTTGTTTTTATTCCTCCTGTTGTGTTCCCCACCCCACTGCGGGAGGCACGAAGCAGCTTCGTGGGTGCTTAACTGCTGGGTCAACCCACACTGGGATTTGTAAAACTTGTGTCTCTGCAATAGGCACATGGAAACGTCCAGCATCTTATTCCTTAAGGCAAAATAGTATAGCATTACTGGCAATCAAATCTACAGTCATCAT
Organism: Regulus satrapa; assembly: GCA_013396955.1. NCBI lineage: Eukaryota > Metazoa > Chordata > Aves > Passeriformes > Regulidae > Regulus > Regulus satrapa. Next base: position 554,760 of record VWZN01019029.1, on the reverse strand, counting down.
TGGTGCTAATAAAAAGTGGAGACAGTAAGCAAAAATCCCAGAGAGACAAATGATACCATTGGCTAATTGGCTTTGGTTTTCCATCTCTGTGTGGGTTTTATAATTACATGTGAGCTTTATTTGATTTCAAGGGTTCTGCATTTATTTCTAACAGTAGTACTTTCCAGTCTTTATCAGGTGTTCCCCTGGAGACCTTGTACTAAGAAAAGAATGTGATCAACCTTTACGTCCTATATTCAGACATACTTCTACTGCAACATGAAACAGATGCCATTTAAACTACCACACACACAGGCAAGTGACAATTTGAGAAAGATGGTCTGGAGTGAGTTAAATCAAAAGAAGGGACATTTCTTGATGATTTCCCAGTGCAACCAATTAAGTCCACTCCCTACACACCATGTGGTCTTGTTTTTCAATTTTTCATGATTTCTTTTTCCTTAACAATTCCCCTTATCCCCTTAGGGGTGAAAGGACAAGTGTTTGCTTTCAACTAAGGAAACAGTCTTACATCAGTGCGTCTCTATTGCCATCCTATTTCTAAAGCTGCTGATTTCAAAGCTGAGCGAAGTTTGGCCAGCTGACTTCTTTTGCTCTCTGAAAGTACCTCCCACACTTGAAGAGAAAATTCAGAATCATCTGAAAAAAAGGTCCACATACCACGCATCAACACATAACTGAAGTGATATCACTATTACTATGTGAGTCCTAACACAACCATTTATTGGAGAAAAGGCTCATGTTTCCAGTTTTTCATATGCTCCTACCACTAATGCCTGGGTGCTTCTACCTAAGGTACCACTTGAGCCAAGTTGGGTGACTATAAGAATGGTGTAGGTCAGAAGATTCCTAACTCCTGCCATTCTAGGAAGATCTAAAGAGTACCTAAAAATCATATCTTGTGTAGCAGCATTTCTTATTCATGTTTTATTTAAGTGAAAGTCAGACAATGAAGTAAAGTGCACATGCAAATCTACTACTAACTCTTACTTCCTCTCATATTTATTCAAATTAATTTACTATATATCATCAAGGGAACTCTGGAGCAGCCGGTATATCTGTGTACATTTAATGAAATGAAAATAAACCAAAGTAGATAAAACCTACCAAAAAGTAAGTGCTGCTCTTTTCTCGGTTGAAGCACTGTTTCTTGGCCCATCTGGCACTCAAAGCTACCTCATGCTTTCATTAACCCAAGGCCATAAGAAAAAGATTATATCTCACAACAAAAATGCACATCTCCAGACTGTGAGAGCTAGATTAAACCATTTGACATGTATTTCATCCCTGTCCTGCTGACACAGAATGCAGCAGCAGGCAGGCCTTTCTGCCAATACAAATTTGCCTGCAATGGCAGTCGGTGGTGGTGGTAACCCACCACATGCCTGCAGCCCCTGTCCAGGTTGCTTACATTGGGGCTGACAGTCACTCAGACCTTGACCATACTCAGCTTTAACATCATGGTGAGACACAGTGATGGAGAGCTGACCACCCTACTATCCACAGACTGTGGACCATCACTAGGTTTTATCTTTATGACTGCAGCCAACTAGCTGTAAAAGTAGTTACCAGGTACCCAAGTGAGGATTTTAAAACAGAACATAAATCCCAGCAGATGCTGGAAAAATGCATCCAAAAAAGCTGGGTAAACATTTGGCCAGAGGATCCAGCCTCCCAGGCTGACTAGTTTAGAACATCAGCTGCAGCAAGAGAAAAATAATTTGCAGATTCTCATGAAGCAGTTTATCAGAGCATGTAGCTCACAACTAATAAGTAACACTCTGCTAGACTTACAATACCTCAAGCCTAAGCACACAATTCCAAAACAATGAGCTTATGACTATATCACACAATCTAAATTTCTGTACTACCTTCCTCACAAAGGCTGGCTCCATCCCTCCTAGCCAAGATGCTAACATAGGCAGAAGTCAGAAAGCTGACAGTGATTTTGCCCCTCTTTTGTTTCCCTGAGCAGATGGGAGTCTTCCCTTTCTTCAGCAAGCAGCTACAACTGATGTAACTGCTCTGATCTGAGAAAAGGTAAAGAAGAAATTCTGTTCAGACCAGGGGTATGGGGTAGGACACTGTCAGAGCCAGCACCATCAGACTTTGCAGTCTCCCTGGGGCAGGCTCTGGTTTTCCAGAAGCCAGATTAATACATCCTACCAATTTAACCTACACATTCCCTCACCCACCACCCCAGGAAACTATTAGGCCCTTGTCCAACCCATTTAAAAGAGGCATAGATGCAAAGTACAATACCAAAGAGAAACATCAGTATTGTGAAATATTCAAGTGGTTGTAGATAAACGTATTCCAAAATTTAACAACATGGTAGGCAGTATAACTCTAAATAGTCAGTTAAGGCACACTGTAACAAAACTTTAGGTACACAGAAATGCAAGTTGACTCCTTATATGTGAGGCTCTAAGTAACCAGCTGAAACAAAAAAAGAAAAAGACCTTTCTCTTGCAACACTAGCAGAAATCCCATGTTGCCCAAAACTTCAGCACTAACCCTGCACTTCCAGGGCTTTGTTGTAACAGCTTACGCAGCCAGGCCCTCCCCGTGTGCCTCCTCCAGAGCAGACAGAGCCTCACAGTGCTCCGCTCAACACAAGCAACAAGAAAGTCACGACTGACACCATAAAGATGTTTGTTCCACATATGGTTGTAGCTCACACTTCATTAGTGCCTGCTCCTAAACGACAAGTTTATCCTCTGCTTTGACGTTAGCTGGCTCACGCCTGCCTAACCATATTGCAGGCAACATGACAAACCCAACAGCACTCTGGTTCCAAGAAATTCCACATTCCATGTTATTTACTTATCTGGTGAAAAATCATACGCTGGCAAAACCCTTTCAAAGGCAGCCACAGCAAATGGGATGTCTCATGCTAATTGCTAATCAAGCACTAGTGGCTGACACCACTAAATGTTTACACAGCCTGGATCCATTCGCCTGATCAGTGGGACACTCTCAGGGTGGGCAGCCACAGGCCTCTCACAAGCAAAACACCCCAGGAACCTGGGTATTTTTTTCCTACTGCAATTTATTGCTGGTCAACACCAACTTCTGATTGCTCATCTGAGTGCTGGGGGTGTGGGTGGGAGATCATAAAGATCTCCATGAACAGCTCTCCTCCCCCTTTCTAATCTCAGCTTCTCGTGGGTCTCCGACCAGTTACAGCCAGCGCGTCCCTCTGCCCTGCCGAGGGCGGGTGCCTGGGGTTGCATGGTAACAGTCCCACCTGCTGCTCTTTCCTTCCCACTGTTTTTCCACAGCCATTCCCTGTCTTTACCCTTCCAGCTCAGTGTGCCCACTTAGATGGGTCCTCACTCCGGCGTGAGGCGCCCACAGCCCCTGTCCCTCAAAAGATGGATGCCTCCTTTGGTGTGGGTCTCCTTCCAAGAGCAGCCGCCCTCACGGCGCGGTGCCTCTGGCCCCTCGCAGGCTGCCATTCCTGCTCAAAGGCAGCAGTGCTGGTGGCCACGGGCTGCCCACCCCATGGCTGCCCACCCCATGGCTGCCCAGGCATGGCTGGCCCCCGGGAGGGCAGCCCACAGCCCACACACCCCACAGGGCTGCACAGTGCCCAGCTGCTCCGCATCGCACGGCTTAGAAGTGTTAGAGACAAACTATTAGGAATTATAAAGAAAAAAAAAAGCAAAAGCAAAAAAAGCAATCTCGGTCTAGCCTTGCCCTTACAGCACTAGATAAGTCAAAATATTGAAATTTTAAAGTAGAACAGCACTAATACTTCAGCAGTCTTTGACATGAAATTGTGGAAAATCCTCTCATGATTTACTTTGGATTTATCTGTTCTAGATTTGGTATATTTTTCCTCCTGCAGATTTCCATTTGTTTTAGCATATATACCAACACTGGGCTGCTATTGCTATACAAATTGTTTCATTCAGATTTCTTTTTATAGTAGCTTTTGTTTCAAAGGCTTGCATAACTTGCAAAGGAACTCGCATTTTAAAAATGTACATACTGAAAACAAATTAACATTTTCTGCAGGAGGTTTCAAATAACTGTACAAAGGGGAGCTAAAAAGGAAAAAAATCAATTATCCTTTTAAGTGGGATATCAGAAGTGAGACTTTTTAAATTACTTAAAGGTTATAATGGATGAGTTTGTTCAGACACAGAAGGCAATTTCAAACACATTGCCATTTCAGAAGGAAAAGTTTCCTTGGTACCAATAATTTATTAGGTACCAACCTTTATTTGGACTAGAAACACATAAACAGTCTGCTTTTCCAAAGAAGCTTCCTTAATGTCCACAGTGAACTGCATCATCAATGTCCTTTGGCCTTCAAAGCTCCAGCCTCAGACCACCCTGAGACACAACTTGTGCTCTGCAGCCACAAATGCAGACTTTGGATCTTCATGGTGCTGCAAGTTCTAGAGCACAGAACCTGGAACCAGGCAGGTGAATGTGGCATCACGCCACGGCCTAGACACCAGTTGGATTTGTGGGATAAAGCATTGGCTTTCACTAATATCAGCCATACTAGTTTTGATTTCCAGCTTGTAACACCAAACTCTGCCTTTTCTTCTTTTTTTGGTTTGGTTTTTCAACCATCAAAAGGACTTTCAGTCGCATTTATATTGGGAATTCTTTTCAAACACGTGACAGGCACAGAGAAAGCGTTTGCACTGAAATTCTTTGCTTACTTTCATCTCACAATTGCAGGAGAATGCATTTTTCATCTCTGAACTGCAATGTGTTCTACCATGTTCTTTTAATAAGGTAGCTAGTAGTACCTACCCAAGAGGACTCTGAAATTAGTTATTTCTACAGCTTCTGGATATGATGAAAAGCACTCAAAAAAATCTAGAACCTCCTTCATATTTTACCATTAAAGACAGCATCATTATCTTCATGAATGCAATATTCTGAAAAGACAGTTCTGCCCATCAAATTTCACTAAAAGTAATAGAAAATTAGACATGCTTTTTACTCTCAGAAGAATAGAGCCAAGGAAAAAACTTCATGCTTCAAACAGTAACTGACAGTCTTTGTAACTTCCACACATTTTGTGATTGTATTACTGAGATGTTTATTCCATGAATTGCATTAGTTTAATCAGTGAGTAAAGTTCAAGAACAAGCAGCAATGCAGGGGCAGACAATTTCTGTTCTATTCTATTCTGCCTAATATTGCATCTATTGACTAAGCATTCAAACCAAGGACAGCTTTGTCTCATACAGGTATCCACGCATGCCCAAAGAACAACAACTCCCCTCTCAATGCAACAGTCAATACTCCACAAGTGCTATGAGATAACCCCCCAAGTTTTCTTTTTCATCCTAATTTTGATTTCAGAACTGCCACTGGCACAAGCTAAAAAGACTAGAAAAACCAGAAACAACAAAGCATTGAGTTGACTACAAGAGTTCACAGAAAAAAACTCAAAAAGCAGAGCTGCTGATTGTTCCCAGTGAACAAATCAGGTGTCTGAAAGAGCCAGAATGTATGAAACTGTAAACTGAAGTAAGAAATTCAAGGATGCTGCTTTCATGTACTCCTCTCTTGAGTTTAGTCAATTAAAAAAACCCAAAACCCCTAATTTAAAAAAATAAAGGGCATTTGTATCCATGGATATCCACTGTATCCAAGGATAAACAGAGACTCCTAAGGGGAAGAAATACACAAAGACCCCTGGAGATGTGGTGTAGAAACCCAGATGATATCAAGGGAAGAGCTCAGCTTCTCATGTTCTGGATCACATCCTCCCCTTTCTATACACAGCAAGGGAGGACTAGGCTTCTATTCACCTCCATGATATACCTGGTGTTAGTAAAAGAGTGAGTGCTCTGCTATCCACACACCACAGCAGATCACAGAGTAGAACACTTCTACCCATCCAGCACCGAGGAAAAAGCCCAGAGGAGGTAGTTATGCTAAAGCAGAGTATTAAAAATATACATCACAAATAGGCTGAAGCTGACGATCCAGAAAGTAATTCTTTAGTATTTGCCACAAGAATATAGCTGGACAGCCAAGTAGGAATATGCCTGTCTTCACCACTTCCATCTTTTCCCCGCGTCTTCCCTAAAGCACACCATTTTATCAGCATAAATAGATGCCCAATCAGACTAGGTATTAGATGTACCTTGCTACTAAATTTCAGCTGCTTGCATAGTTACACAAACTACTTACCAACTCCAGGGCAACAAATTCGCTAGACAAAAAAAAAAAAAAAAAAAAAAAAAAAAACTTGAAGAAAAAAAAAAACAAAGCAACTGACAACAATTTTCAAAGTAAAGTAAATAATGCTATATTTCAGCAGTTCTCATCAGTCACAGTAAAGAAGAAAAGCTCTGTGCAATAAAGCAGTGTGTGGCAGTGCTGGGAGAGAGATTTTACACTTGTACATACACCAGTAGACAGCAGACTTTCAAAGTATAATATCCTATTCAGAGGTTTCCCTGCATCTTCCCTGCTTCTAGAGCCACAATACACAGAAGATGTGGCAGAGCACTTGCAACCAGAAATCAGGGCTTACAGAAGTATATACTTAGGAAATTAGCACTGTTTTAAACTCTATTTCAGAAAGCTCATGGAATTTTAAAAAAAAAAAAAAAAAAAGCAACATCATAATGAAAAGCCATTTAACATGAGAAAGATTTTTCCAGTATTGAGCAGCCCAACTATAAACATCTCTCTAGTTCTGGATTTCAGACAATTACATTGTGTATGATTGAACAATATAATGAATAATTAATTGGCAGAATGGTATAATCAATACAGTGAAATAAGAAGCAGAAGCAAATATTGGTTAGTCAAAGTTACACAAAGCTGTGTCTTCAAAACCATACAGACCAACACTTTGACCAGTGACAGTGGAGCAGTGTATTTATTATGAATAGGCAAGAAATAAAGAGTCTTGTAACTTCTTGGGTTTGGTGTCGACCCAGTATGAGTTGATAAGGTGGAAGTTTCCAAGAATACCCATGATTTGCCTTTAGTGCTCTTCTGCATCTGTGTCATTGATACTAAGCCTCATTTTTGCTTCTCCCCCCATGAGACTGCACAAAAATTCTATTTGTAACCCAGTGCCCTTAACCCTGCCCTTAGCAGGGTTACCTGAAGTATGAATCAAATAAATCACCAGGCACAGAACACTTGATAAGCAACTTGCAGCCATCAAACCTAGACCCGCAGACTCTGCTGTGTGATCAACAAATTTCATTCTTTATGATTCTACGTAATCTCATCCTGGAAAAAAACATACACCATTATCTTCTTCTGACATGACAGGCTTGCAGAAGCTGAAAAATTAGCCACTAAAACTGTCCAAAGCTTAAACTCATGCTTAATTCTATGAGGAATAATTGACAAGACATCCATAACTCTCTCAAGCAAAGCAGAACACCGTCTCCCTAGAAAAATCATCACAGTTATGGTTATTTCTCCTTCCTTCCACATTGCCTAAAGCTCTTTCTGCACTCCATCCATACTGTATTTCCAAACCAAGAATACCTAGGTAGATATCCTTTCCAAGTCTCAAAGAAATATTCAACTTTTAAGAAAATATATTGCCCTAACTAGATTACTTATTTTAGAACCACTTCATTGTTGTTAGAACTTATGTTCTGACAAGCAAAGGAAAACTCCATTCACAGATCAAAAAATAACTGTATAATTTGGAAGCTATTTGTTTCTCAGAAAACAATCAGCAGAACAGTCCTGTGAATGTAGGAATAAAATTATCAGAAGACTCAAGTACTGTACACGCTTAGGTATGTAACTATTGACTCATATTTATGCCTCACACAATGCAGTCTCTAGCTGGTTTTGAGATCACGCACACATGCATTAGAAATACAATCTTGAATTTTGAGTTTATAAAAATATAATGTAAATTACCCATTTAGGTACCCATTTTTATATGTAAACAGCAGCAAGGCTACTACTCAAATGCTGAAAATGTTCAGTCTTTCCAATGGGCTTCTTGAACACAAAGCTACGATTTCCTTCACTGGATATTCTATTACCTCCACACCAGCAGTCTTTTATTTTTTTTTTAAGCTGCCTTTTTGCATCAAGTTGTCAGCTATGACATAAAACTACTGTAAATGTGAAATTAAGACCACATATTGTAACCATCCAAAGGCAGTGCACAATATTGCAGGAAATAAAATCAGTAATATGTGGTGGCACAACTTTGTTACTATTTCGTAATAATTAAGTCATGCAAACACTTAGACCAGACTACACAGAATGGACATTAAGTGCAGTTTTACAGGATGAGACTGTCATGCAGGCATTTTACAGCTATTCAGCTTTGAAGATATGGACTACATACATGCTATCTGACATCCTCCAGTCCAACATTTATTTTTCTTTTTGCCTCTCCATACCAGAACAAGAAGAATTTTACATTAGGAAAAATATTAACTTCTTAATTAAGTTCTGTCCTTCCAACCAATGGAGCAGTAACCTATGGACTACTCAAAAATTTTTTAAAAATTCAAGAATTAAAAAAACCCCAGTGCCCATAAGTAAACAAGATCATCTTCCACACAACAAAGGTAGTTTTTTTACACTGCTGGAAAAGAAATTAGAAAATGAAAAGTCACACTGAATTTCTACAATAAGCACAGTGCTAACTATTCAAGTCATTAGTACACAGAAACACAAAAGCTGTGCTGAAAAACTGTTACCCTCGACTCTAAAAGGAAGCAGATTAGGATCATGGTTTGCAATATCAGAGTGTTTTTTGACTGCAACAGAAACTAAATTTAGACCCAGTTACATAAAAAATACTAATAGCCTTAACACTTTTAATCAGCATAAGAGGTTTAGAGATACACAAATGATTTAAAGTCTGTTGACTAGTTTTATACTGCTTTTGCAATATTGTGCATTAGTAAAATCAGGGAGATTATGAAAGAAACACTAAAGCATAATAAAATTACATAAAACATGAAAAGCAGGCTATGCAGTGACTCCAAATATTGATATTAAGAAAAATTTTACCAGAGTATGGTAATAACATAACTTCTCTATAGATTTTTGCAGCATGGAGGTTTCTCTAACCAGGTAATGTAACCCAAGTATCTGGTAGGTTCAGAAAATAGGTTGGACTCTTTTATAAATGCAGTATTAACTTGTGTGATCCTACAAAGGGCAAAGAATAAAACGCTTACTATCTTCATACTGTTGCAAACTGCTGATCCATGACTAGCACAACAGCACAAAGCAATCTGGCAGCCTTTCAAATGCCAAGTCTGGCACGGTGACGGGCAATATGTTCCGCCAGCTGTGCAACTCCTTCAGGAGCTGCAAAACGGCAGAAAAAGTAATTCCCTGATGATTCTTCAGAGAAGTTTATTACTATGTCTTGCAGAGCACCTGCCAATAATTTAGGAAGTATTGATTACATCATGCTCAGGGGTATTTTTCTCCATGAAAGTTAAACAAGTTCTCTGAAAACAACTGAAGATGCAATATTGCCCTAATAGAAAGAATTGGATATGCTATACCTGTTGCACCAAACACATAGCAACATTATAAAATGAGTGGCAATGTCATCATATCCAATATCACACTTTGATATGCAATGCACACCATGAAAACATTTTCACGTTCACATATTGAAGCATATGCAACAGGCTAGTTAGGGAAATGTGAACAACCTTTTTTTTTTTTTCCTGACCATTTTTTAAAATTTCACAGTTCACTGCAGCACCGTCAGAAAGCATTCCTGAGATGCCTCTCCCTATCATTATGTCCTAGGTATAGAAATTAAAGGGCTGACAGTTCTACTAAGTTTTGGTGATGATTAAGTTCTATGTCCCATTTTTTCCTTTCAAGGATCTTTCAAAATCCTCTTGTACAATTTTTTACAACGTAATTCAAGTGTTACCACTGATAAAGACATACTTCCTACCTGCCTCAAGATTATTTCTGAGAAACTTTGGTAATAACAGTTGAGATAAGCACACTATAAAACTTTTAGAGATGGACTTAAAAACCCCACATTTTGAAGCAACTACTGTAAAACAAAGTATACTGGAAAATAAGGTATGATACCTAGTCAGTCATATTTTTGCTCTTTCTACAAAAATATAAACAGCTGGAGAGGAAGCAGTTCTCTGGATTAGATTAACTCCGACGGTTTTACATAAAACTACAACCTTAAACACCAATAAAAGGTTATTTTTCAACCTCTAGGCTATTAATAATCTCTTTTCTTTGCTAGAACTCAGCGATCTAAACTGTCTCACTCCAAATTAAGAGTTTTTGTTGTTATTTACAGAGCTGTAAAGTGCTTGAATAAATGACTGTGCTGTGTATCACAACATGGTTCAGAATTGGTGAGACATAGGAATGACGCTTCTTGCAGACAAGGCAACTGAGTTAAGTGACAACCTTAAGAAGGAATCAATGAAACCACTACTTGAGAAATCCATCACTCCAAGAGCTGTTGCTTAACAACTGTGTTGCTAAGAGTTCATTCTTCACACCTATATATTCCTATAAACTAATTAGCCACAAACAAAGGAAAAGATAATTTTGGTTGCACCTAAAAAGAAAAACCTTCAATACTTTCAAGACAGAATTTTTATTTACTTGCAAAGGTTTTGACATTGCTATTGATATTAAATGTTATGCTTTTATTTTCTACATCTTAAATACCAACAATGGAGTGGATAGCCACTACTACACAACATGATGAATGTAATTTTCCAGAGTCAGTTTTACAAAAACTGGTATCAACTTTGGGCCAAGTTCCACAGAAAGTTTGTGATTTGGGTTGTATTATTTTTAAAATTAAAACCTTCAATTGCAAACTTCTTTAGAATCATTTGTCAAAAATAGCTTTTAGAGAAGTTTTTATCATTTCCAAAACACTGCACTGAAAATGAAAAATATGTTAAGAAAACCTGCACAACTGAAGTAACGTATTTGTTCATTACCAAAATTGGTGACTGCCAGATTGCAGTTGCAAACTATACTTTTTGGCAGATGCTTAACTCATTATCATTCAGCTGTTGAATCACAGATCCAGCTTCCATCACCTAAGAGGATTATACAACAGGCAGGTTTTTCCTGCTAAAAGCTCATAGAGCAAACTTGTTTCTTCTGACCTGAAGAGTTTGTATGGATCCTTCTCTTCCACAATAGTTATGGGCTTACTGGAATTTCTACTAAATAGTGCAGGAGTGGGGTTGCTTTTGGAGGTTTTACTTCTTATCACAGTGGTAATAAATAACCTATCAAAGACAGTAAAACTTGAAGCTCACTGAAACAATCTTGTTCTCCCAAATACTCGTTAACTATATTCCTCTTCTACCACTGTGAGGAAGTGTTAGAGCTGAAAGGATCAGTTCACTTACCACCAAACTGCAACCACTGCTCATAGCTCCTCTGCCAAAAAACACTAAGACACCCTTTACAATACAGAATTAACAATTTTATTAATGTAGTTGATCTGAAACAACAAGCTCTTTCATCCCTTAGTTAATACTGGTCAAGCAGTGTGATGTACATTAACAGTTCACAGCACATACTGCTTATGCTATTTTAGATATCCAAACTATTCAATGAAATATCTGCCCTTCCAGTAACCTTCATGGAAATGAATTTCTACAAAAGCTTGTGCTGTTATAACAGAAGATTTCAACTTCACTGGAAATAAAGGACTCCTAAAAAGATGATTCCTGCTCACTTCAACTCTGGCTAACCACCCTGTAATGTAATTGCAGGAAACAAGCCACACAACAAGACTCCCAAATAAATGCTGGTGGTGCAGGATGGACATGATCTGGCAATGTGCTCTTGCAGCCCAGTTAGGTCCTGGACTGTGTGCTAAGCAGCACGGGCAGCAGAGTGAGGTAGGGAATCTGCCCTCTACTCCACTCTGGTGAGACTCCACCTGAAATACTGCATCCAGCTCTGGGGTCCTCGGCACAGGAAGGTCATGGACCTGTTGGAGCAACTGCAGAAGATGACCACGAAGATGGTCAGGGGGCTGGAGCATCTCTCCCATGAAGGAAGGCTGAGAGAGTTGGGCTGGTCTAGCCTGGAAAAGAGAAAGCTCTGGGGAAACCTTACAGCACCTTCCAATACCTACAGAGTCCTACAGAAGAGCTGTAGAGAGACTTTTTGCAAAGGCATGTAGTAATAGAACAAGGGGAAATGGCGTTGAACTGAAAGAGGTTTAGGGTTTAGATTAGGTACTAGGAAGAAATTCTTCACTATGAGTGGGGGTGACATACTGGCAGAGGTTGCCCAGAGAAATTGTGGATGGCTCATCTCTGGAAGTGCTCAAGGCCAGGTTGGATGGGGCTTTAAGCAACCTGGTCCAGCGAAAGTTGTCCCTGCCCATGGCAGAGCACTGAAACCAGATGATCTTTAAGGCCCCTTCCAAACGAAACCGTTCTATGATTCTATGAAATTTTGATTTTTGTATTACATCTCTTACCCAATCAGAAAGAATCTCAAGAGAAGGTAAGACTTGTTTAAGGCATCTTTAAAAATAAATGTCAACAGGCAATTTTATGGATTCTTCTGATCTAGTTTCATTATCCCATTTTGAACTACCATTGGTTATTGACACAGTTTTCAGACAAGAACTACAATTCTGTTTACTAGATAAATTTCTTTATCAGATTTGACTGTGATATCATCTTCCCCAGCACTTCCTTTTCAAAACTATGAAACCATCTCTAAAAGACATGAAACAGAATTCTGATCCTTATAGTAAGACTACTTTTGACAAAGACTCAAAAATTTTTCGTGGTTTTTGCAGTTTAGGAATGGTACTCTCCCATTTAGTGTTCCCACCAAAACACTCCAAACCATGTGCCACTCATTCACTCCTCCCTTCCCCTCTCAGGGCTGAAGAGAAGAATTGGAGTCACAAAAAGTGAAGATCATGGGTTGAGATAAGAACAATTTACCAGAAGCAGCAATGAAATAAGAAAATGAACAGTAACAGCAACAACATTAATAACAAAAGCGTACAAGGGAAGTGAGCGATTCCCACGCGAATGCTCACCCCTGCACCAAACAATACCCAAGCACTGCCTTCCCCATTCTTGGAAAATAACTGAGGTGGCATGGAATAACCTCTGGGTCATGGCCTGCCCCTCCTGGCTGCTGCAAAAATCAACGCTGTCCTGGCCAGAACCAGGTTAAAGTGTTTTCCCCAGACAATACACTCCCCTTTTCTACCTGAAGTATGTGCCATGCCTTATGAAAGAAATCTTGATTCTGTACAAAAAAAAAAAGTGCTTTAGGGTACAACCATGTATAACAATTATTTAGATTGGAGGGTGGGGAGGGAGCATGTTAATTCCTACTGAATAGCATTTGACTCAAATTAAAAGCTAGTAGGGACATGGGAAAATCCTTACGTTTCCAAGCAAGCTGTAGCAGCAAGTCGATCTCAAATGCTCTCACAAGACATAATGCTGGGCATCCTACCTTTCCATTAATGGTGTATTTTGAGAAGTGGATCTGGTTAAATCTAAACATTGTGGAAGGTGGAGAAGATTTCCAGCTCCACTTCGCCTCCAAACTATATCGTCAAAGTAAAGTGATTAAAAATTAAACTTTCACAAACACTGTTATTTAACTCATGGTAAAACTATGGTTTGAAATTAGGAACAGCACAATAATTAACACTAGAATTATTTTTTCAACATTGGAGTTCTGCTTCTTCATTCCCTTAATCTTTTAAAACACATCTTCACCTTCTTCTACATAGGTACAGGAAGAAGAGACTACAAAAGCTAGGATTTTCCCACAAGTACTACAGACTTGGGGGATGGAGGAAGGCAAGTTTCCACCTTTCCTGTGTCTCCACATATCCTTGGCTCTTCTTATCTGAGGAATCTGAACTGTCCAGGAACCCTGGAAGGAAATATTTTTAACTGGTGAACACCAAAATTAGGTTTGAAGTTAACGTTCTTACCCACAGGAGCAACAGAGCACAGAATAAAAAAATGGTACGCTTTGTTACATTTTTACTGCTAATGAAGAAAATGTGGAAGCCTGAAAATACAACTTACAGATCACAGCAGTACTGACATTCTGAAGGTAAGAGGAAATTAATCTTTTAGCTCAGATAAAAACAAGAACCAGACTAGTAACTCCGAAAATTATACAGGGAAGTTAAATTACTGTCTAAAGCAAATCATAGTTAAGAATGTGTTAGGGAGCTGACAGAAGAATAGGCAAAATTAATGGGCATTGGCTTCAGGTGCACACTGCTTTAAAAGCCCTGAATGCCGAGCTGGGGAGCACACCTGCCCCACAGCACCAGTGCAGCCTGTGAAACATTTCTGATGTCCAGAACTCCAGTCCCAGCCCTCAGCTGACTACTCGCACCTTGCATGTCAGCTTTCTAGATCTGATTTCACACTTCAGCCACACTCATGCTGAACAGACCATCATAGGAAGTCAGATGTTTTGCTTATACTTTAGCCTTTTCCTCAGTGATGGCACTAAATTGGGATTCTCTGTCAGCACACACTAGAATTTAGTGACTGATAACGCTAAAATTTTGGGATCTTAGCTGAATTTTTATCAGTAGGTTAGAAAAACAAAACTGATAGAAAGGTTTATGATCACACAGTGTGGTCTTTTTCCTTTTTTAAAAAACAGCACTGTTTTAACTTCCTAAGGGTTTTTTTCTTTATTCGTATATTCCATGCAGGTGTATGTGGTCCCTTCCCATCCTAAACCCTCAAGGTAAAATCCTAAGGCCAATATGATTATGTACAAAGTAACTCACTTTATAAAAGTTCACTGGTATCAGCAACAGTAGTAATACAATAGTATTCAGCAACAAGTATTCAGTATCATAGATTAACATAGCATTGCTACAAAACCAGAGCATTTCTATGAAGTTCTGGTTGTCAATATAAGGGAAATACACATTTTTCTAGACTGTCAAGAAAAAAAAACCCACAACATTGAGCTAATTACCCCTAAATTTTGTGTAAGAAAATACATTCTCACTCAGTATTACATTTGCAAGTTTTTTACATTTCTAGTGTATAGTTCTATCAATGTTTAATACAGTCTTCACTTTTAAAGTACTATTTTGAACAGAATAGTCAGTATATTAGATATAAAATTTTTGTTGAGAATGAATTGCAAAGTAAATTATCTTTCCATTGACAGCCCACAGGGCTATTTTTTGCCACTTTTTCAAAGGGTTTTATTTAAGCATACACACAAAGAGCATATATTACATTGCTGTTTTATGTAAAAAAGCAAACAACCTTCCCCTGCAAAAGCTGGTGTTTCACACATGGATGGGGAGAAAAGGATTAAATAAACTCAAGAGGCCATTTGTTTTCATAAGTTAATTTCTGAGAAATTAATGAACCCCAAACTGTGTTTATCCTTAACTGAACAGTAAGGTAAATTCCTAGCATCAGCAGCTACAATAACTCTGTCAGCTAGAACATGGCACAAAACCATTAAATACATCACGTGAACTCAGATTTCAAGAGAAAAGATCTTCCTGAACTTGGCTCATGGCACTATGAACAAACAGCAGATCACAGATAAAGGCTTTAGAGTTTGAAAAGCATTAAAATCAGAACTCGGAAAGGTTTTACAATTGCCATAATTTTGCAAGCACTAGGAGTTACAAATTCTATAAGTTTGTACAGAAGTTACTCTGCAGCATAATTACTGCATTTTAAACTGCCTGAAAATATCAGCCAATCTTCTTAGAGCAATTGCCCAAGTAATTTTTTATCCTGCAGATTAGGACACGAAATGCTGTTTCAGAACAAATCAGTAAGATGGAACAGACATAGCATTAAGATGCAGCTAGATTAACACCGGGGAAACTTTAGGCAGTCTAGCTTTAAGTGGGCTTTTAATAAAGCATTTCAACTAACCTCAATTTAAGAACAAAAGAGGAAAATATTTGAGACTGTCCTCCAAATCCAACTTACTGAAAAAAACCCCAAGCAACTGAAACCAAAAACAACCACACAAATCAAAACGAACAAAACCAAAGAAACCAAAGTTCTTTATCCAATCTTATTTTAGAACAAAAAAAGACTTTTATACGTTTCATACTCTTTGACAGGAAATCTGTGAAACCAAAACATGCCCTGACAAACTGAACCTTTCCTGAGACGCGTTCATAGTCGCAAACTGTGTTTAATGTGTTATGTGGGAGATGCCAAGTTGTAACAGTTTAAGAGTCAACTACATGGAATGTACCAACAGATTTATGAACAACAGCAGCAGTTACTTGCATGTTCATGGCAGCTAACTGCTCTTTATGAATTAGGTTTCCTTGTATAAATTAGAAAACTACAAAATGTCAGAAGTGGGAGAAACCTCCATGGTCTGTATAAGTTCAAATGAAAACACCTTTGCTGCACTTCTCTCAGACAATAGCATACTGCTCATATAAAAGGTCTCTTATCCTATAGAAGTCCTGGCAGAGGCAGCCTTCCAATCCAATACGCCCAGTTTCAGTCTGAAACAAAAGACATATTTCAATTTATTATCTTTACACTAATGAGAAACTTCTTTTATTACTAAAACAATATTTTAGTAATAAAATAATGTGTATTATTTCATCATATTATTTGCCAAAGAGATTAAAACACAGAACACCTACCCTGCGGACAGCCACCAAGTTGTTGCACACAAGCACTCCTCCAACAAATTCAGCTTGTATACCTTCCCGCAAGAGAACCTGCTTGAAGTCAGACAGCCTTGGCTCATTCATAAACACAGACTGATGTCCAAGAACCTTCAAAACAACACACACAATTTTACTACTTCTATTTAACACCTTCCATTTTTCCAAAGATCTTATTATTGCCTAGGCAGTAGTACGGCCGAAACTACAGGACTCTAAACTGGTTCTGTTCCTGTTCACCTGCAGCAATACATCTTCAGGACAGAAAAGCCTTAGAAGTCACCCATCACAAAAAGCCAAAGTTTTTTCTTTGCTCACGTGTTGAAGACAAATAGAAAGCTACAATGAAGATCCCTCTTGCAAGCCATGCTATCCCAGAGACGGAGCTGCGGTGAGCTGTACTGCTGATCAGTACAGGGTTCTCATGAACCTCAACAGCTGTACTGCTGATCAGTACAGGGTGCTATGATGGTTGTCATGAATCTGAACAGACTTTAGAGTTGTCTCCACACCTCTCTAGCTCCCAGAACAGACTACATTTAGGACTGTGAAAAAGAAAATCTTAAAAAGCAACTCTAGGATTAGAAGGTACTGGAAACATTCAACAGAAAGATAAAATAATATCTCCTAAAACACTAAGTCTTTTAAGAGTTAGGGTAAATTTATAGGAAAGATAAATTTAATGAACACTCAAATCACTACTATAGAAACAGACATATTAATGTCAAAGATCCGTATTCTCAAGTATATGAAGTATTTTCCATAGCATTAACAAAACATAATAAAATCCAGAAGTGACTAACACCAACTGATTTGTCTATCTGCAAGTACCAATTACAGATCTGACACACACTAATTAAAATCATATTTCATAAATATATGCTAGACACTGTTAATGGACGCAAAAGATCATCCTCAGTGAGAAGCATAAAAGCTGAACAAAGAACAGCACCGGGTTTGACAAAGAGAAACCCAAACATGAAAAGCCAGTTTATGTTAGGCTTTCATTTGAGTAAGATCACCCTGTCAAGCTCTAAGCACTAGAAGAAACCAAATGAATACAGAGGTTTTAATAAAAGAAATCCAGACCAGCATAATTTCTGTACCTCATGAGGTGGCAGAGGTTCCAAAGTAGGAATGATCTCGCTCTCTTCACACATCTCCTTGTCATCATCACCAAAGAGGCTTTTCATGGCCTTCTGTTGTGCAATCACACTTGAGTCTGAAGAAGGCACATCCACTTGCATCTCTAAGTCTTCATCTTCCCTCAACTCTCCCTCTTCCAAAATAACTCCAGTATCCACTTTTGAAACCCTCATGTCCAGAACACCATCTATCCAAGCCAACTCAGCATCCTTGGCCTTACAGAACTGAAGAGAGCTGACAAGAGAATCTTTCAACCTGACCTAGGTTGCACAAAAATAAAGAACTATTAGTTTCATGGAAAATACAGAGATCTTACTTCAAGGTTTAAAGATTAGCAAGAGAAAGAATGAAACTAGTATCACCAAAGCAAGATCCTTTACAATTTAATATGTGCAACACAGATATCACAGCTTCAAAAGCAGCAGAGTTCAACACCTTTCTCATCTAAAATAAAAAAAAGAACCTAGAGAACAGCAAACATGACTTAAATTTACAGCAAGAGCAATCATTTCCTTTTAAAAAACAGAAATCTTTTTTGCAGCCGAGTTGTTCCTCAATTGGTCTTAGCAAATTCAGAGGAAGTTTCTTTAGATACATTTAGGTTACTGATGAATAGTTCAAAATTTTAACCCTCCAAAAAAATTATATTTACTATTTTATTGTAAGGATGGATGTTGTCAGTATGAGACTTGCAAGTGCTCTTAGCCTGATTCCTCTGGTAGACTCTGGGACTTCAATCCTTTAAATAAAGCTCTACTCTTAAAGATTTTTATCCACTTAAGAAGGTCCATGATTCCCATAGTGCAATCAAGGCTGCCACCATGTCAAAGACACAACCACCAGCTACCCACCCACGTGCAGCACCCCCCACTCAAATGACAGAGGGACACTGACACTTCACTCACATCTACTATTTCCAAACTCAACATCACCACTGCACTTCTCCTGGGTCATTTCTTACACAGTAGCAACTCTCACAGACTTAAAAAATAAATTTTAAAAACCCCAACAACCAAGAAACCACATGCAGAAAGCATGCTGTTTTAAGGCTGTCATAACTAGATGATTTTTAATAACTGGAATTTTCTACTTTCTAGAGTGTAACAGATTTTTCTCTGGAAAGAAACAGAAGTACCTATTTCAACAATTCTACCAATGGTTTTTCTATTAACTTTGGAAGAACAAAGTAATAAAGGAGACTACTGCAAAAAGCGTTTGTGAGACTTCCCTCTAAATGACTTCATTTAATTGGGACCATACACAACTTTCACATAATTCACATAAACTATTCCAGCTTTCTTATTTAGAACTTAATATGTTGCATCTAATTTTCATGGTTAGCACACAGCAATGCATTATCATAACCTTACTTTGCAAGAATCATCACATTAAGTTTTTGGGGGTATGGATATTTTACTTGTTTTTACCATTAACTTGCTCCTAATTTTAATGTTCACTCTTAGGTACTATTTAAGTATGAAGCATCTTTTTATTCTAGCTCTTTAAGTGTCTATTTGAGATTCCAAAAGAATCCTGAATTGCAGCTACTATACAATGGTATTCTAAATAAAGGCATTATAAATTTGTAAATACTTCAAAATAAAGCAAACTGATGGCCCCATGGACAAGAACATTGCCTTTTGCACTTCAGGTAAAAACACACTGATCTCACATTCAAGCTTTCACTTATGAATAATAAGCCTCAGGAAAATGCTTGTCTAGAAGACAGAAAAACACTACTAATACCTTGATCACACAAAACTAATTGTACTCACAGGTAGTGCCAGCTCTCCTCTTCTAAAGAACAGAGGGCAAATTACATTCTGCTCATGCAGCTCTACTACAGTCCACAGTAGTTACACAGCCAAAAAATTCTGGTACCTTACCTGGTAAATGTGAGTTTCACTTGTAGCATCTACAGTTTCATGAAGTTTGGGCATGTAAACTTTAATATCTTTTCCACCAAAAGCTCTGCAACATTCTGCAAGGTCCTGACTGGCCTCAGGTGGTCCATGGACAATGACCAGTTGTCTTGGTTTCATTTGGTTAATAATTTTTTTAATTGAGTCCCCATCTGAACGTCCTTCATAGTCAATGTATGTAACTCTGGCTCTAGTTTGAAATAAAAAACCAAGAATAATATGTTTTAGTTTAAAATATTAAACCTTTGAGTGCTCCAAAATATTTAATGAAGATATTTTTAAAGTATTTTACACCAACAAAAGCTGTCAGCACAAGGCATATTATGGATCTGTGAAATACAGTTGTCAAATATTAGCATGTGTGTATTTAACACTATACATTCACAAAATTCACTGACATAGTTAGCCAAAAAAATAACCTATCCATGAAATAAGCATACTTGAATATGTTATCCTTTTAACAAAACATATTTAAGTATCTATGCTAACATACTTTTGTATCATTTCTTCTATCTCTTCCAGTTGTCTCCATAAGACAACCCAAGGAAACAAACCTAATTTCTTAAAAGTGGGTAAGCATAAGACTGTTCAGTGCTCCTAGAAAGACTAGTAAAATACGACTTAGCTTGGGGAAAAAATAAACAAAAATCAAGTCCCTTCCCACTTTCTTAAATCCAAGCTAGCTAAATTTGCACTGTACCCATGCCACTGCTCTAGCAGAACTGAGAAGAACAAAGTAACTCACTTAATTTCCATAGATTCTGTTGCAGAAATACATTTGGTAGGAACATCTGATAAATCCTGATCCATAGGCTCCTCTCCATTTGTCAAACCAGACTCTAATTTGCTCTTTTCTTCTTCTGTTGCTTGAAGTTCTGGAACTAGAAAATCCTCAGGTCTAAAGAATGAAAGGCATTTTCATTTTTAGAGTAAAACCAAAGCATTACCTAACATAAAAACAAACAGTGCTGATTACTACTACTAAGATTTTTTTGTAACTGTTATTGCCAGCTATTTTACTACAGCTGACAAATATTTCCATACTCGGACAGAACAGATTTGGAAAATATGACCTTCCTATCTTAAAAAAGACCTTCAATAACTTAGGAAATACCAGCAAATTGAGGATTTCTAGCAAGTATTCCTTACGCAAAGCTGACAAATATCACTAAATTTTGTTAGGATGAACAGTGTTTTCTCACCTCACAAATTTAACATTCAGTGAAATTTAAAACAGAAAAAAGTCAGGTTAAAAGAATTTAAAATCTTCTATCTCAAAAGATTTTAAAAAAAAAAGCCTGGTGTGAAAATACATCCTAAGAGGTGTGAACTCAGGTCAAGGATCAGCACTTTGCAGCTTCAATCCTTATCATAAGCTTTCTATAAGACTTAGCAGTTTGAAGAGCATATAGCAATACTGTGAAAGAGACAAAACAGTGAATTTAATTCCTTCTAGTTTTTGATTATTTCATAGCTACTATGTTATTATATACTACCACAACATACTTGATAATTTCACCATATTCATCCCATTTAATTCTTTCCTCAGGAGCTGGAAACATTGGATAAGATTTTTTTGCCTGCTTGAAGAAGCTTCCTTTCCGGCTGCCTTCACCTTTCATCATCAAATCATGTTTGGTCTTATGCAAAGTCGGCTGATCAATATCCTCTTCAGCATCACTCTCATCACTGGAATCAATATCTGCCCTGAAATGACATTCCAAAAAAAACTAGCACTACTTTTTTTTTTCAGGTTTCATATTACATAAACACACTGACTAGAAAATAACAGTTGACATAACACTAACCAAAGGCCAAGGGCAGTTTATGTATCTGAGAAAGAACTCAGAGTCAAACGGCAGATGAAACTGGATCTATTGAAACAACAGATAAAAGACAAGCACTCCTGACTCCTCAGGGCCCTCAGACAAGACTACTGAAACTCTAATTTTCATTTAGGCATGAAAAGAGCTGAAGGAGCAGAATAATCACACAGAAATCTCAAGTCTGATCGTAACAGCAGAATGAGCAAATATACCTACTCTTTAGACTGCTCTAACTTCTTAGCTGCCTCTTTCTTTAGCTTCTCCTTTTCTAGGTACTCTTCAAGTTCTTTTCCTTCCAACTTGACACGTTTTCTCAACTGCAGACAGAATTAAAATTAATGTGATTGGGAGTAGCTGACACAACTTTAATACTTCTCCTATATGCTGCTGACAAGAATATTTGTCTTTCAGTACCAAGGGCAAGTATAAATTGTATTTCACATACAAAACAAAACTATGGCAAAAATGTGGCACCTTGGCATGGCAGCATCATGATAGTGTCAATTTGTACAGCCTACTTTAAATGAAAGCATTTCTAAAAATATTAAAATCAATTAAAGTTTCCAAAAATCTCTGAAAATGTCTTCAGGAAATATCTCTCCAATAAGCGAAGGCAAATACTCTTAGATGAGCAGTGTTTTTTTAGTTTTTCTATCATTAACATCAAACCAAATTAACCTAGCAAAGTCATACTAGCTGGCAAAACAATGGCAGATTTTATTTCTTGTTTTCTGAGTACAGGTCACTTTGAATTAACTGTATTTTAGCAATAATCTAATACTGTAATTCAATTATTTCAACCCAATCTAAAACAAAAATAAAGCTGCATCATCAGTATTGAAATTATCACTGCAATCACAGGGGAATTCCATAAATTCACAATGTGCACCAGAAAGAAGTAGACACAGGTGTACAGATTATTGCAAACAATTTGGAAGCATGAATAACAATTAATTATCTTCTAATTCCCAGCATTTGCCTATCCTTCTAGTCCTGCTGGGATATATTATACTAATTTGACTTGATTCTCCCTTCGTCCAAACCTGGAGAATTTTCCAGCAAGACTAACCCATTTTATGTGGTGATCTGTATGTCAATTTCAAGTAGATTTTTTTCTATTATAATAGAAAAACAAAGAAAATAGCTGTTTAAAAATAAATATTTAAAAGGAACTTGATGCTCAGCTCTATTAATTTTGCCACACCATGAAAAAGCATTTTGGAGTTCTCAGCAGGAGACCTATATTTATGTGAATTTATCCACAATTTGATAAATATGCAACATACTCATCTCAGGTTTCTCTCCACCACTAGAAGCATTTCCAGAAGATCAAAAGGAAACTAAGTTCAGTTTTGCCCACATGACTCCAGGTGGCCCATAATAAAAAGCTATAGAGAGCTATAGCTCTGGAGCTATAGAGACAACTCTTACCTCAATATCTATAACTTTTTCAGAAGGATTATCAATCAGGAACCTTGCTAATGTGCCAGGTGTAGTGCGATAAGTTAAAATTATGGAGTTTTTGGAATCCTGGCACCATTGAATGAACAGATCTCTAGAAAACCCACACTCCAAGTCAGGCTGACTGGCAAGAACAACTTTTGGACTAGGTACTCGAGCCAGATCAGACAGACTGTGACATAAGGAGAGATGGCGGAACTGAAAAGGGTTGTTTCTCTTGTCCTCAAAGCATCTCATCAACTTGTCACTCATCCATTCAACCTAAAACATATATTAGAGAAAGTTAGCCACACAAACACAAGTTCTTCAACAGTATAAGTCTGATAAGAAGTAGAGGATGCAATATGCCCCTGATTACTTCAGTATTTCTCAGCAAGTGTAGAAATAATGTTAAGCATAACCAACACTAAAACAAGTACTTTAAGTTCTCTTTTTTAACAACTATAAACTACGCTAACAAGACTTAATAAAACCAGAAATAAGTAACAAGAAACTTGCCCACTGTCACAACTGGACGCTGTGTTACTTGATGAAAAGAACTGAGACACAAACGTGCACTACAGAATAAGGACAGTCCCCCAATATTTTACCACCAAAAAGAAAAGGTGTTGCATAAATGTTCCTTTACTCTTCATAATTGGATTTTAAGCTCAAAACAAACCTGTGATTTAGAGAACTCCACTACATTGTAGCTGACATTATTCAAAAGTGCGAGAGAGTAGACTCCTAATCCTGCATCTTTTGTTCTCCAGATCTGATCAAGAAGCTGAGCAAGTTCCAGAACTCTCCCTGCTGTATCCACAGCTATTAATACATTTCCATCACCTCGTAACGTCTCCAAAACATTAGCTAAGAAGAATTAAAAGCAAAACAAAAACTTACTTACACTTTGAACCAAAGTTAAGAGGTTTGTGTGTTAGAAGGTGTGGTTTGGATTTTTTGTTTTGTTATATCATAGTAGCAATCATATTCAAAAGTATACTGAACACAGAAACAAATGAAACTTTGAAAGAGACCCGAATCCACACTTCCACCAAAATTAAGAGGGAGCTGGAGTTTTCTCAGTAGCTCTGAATATCTCTCTGCCTTGATATTTCTTTCTTTGTTCTTTTTTTTTTCATTAAAAAACAAGAGAAAATTAAGTTTAAAAAATAAAGTAATGAGGAAAGTAATTTAGAAATCCCTGAAGAGACTTAAGAATGCTGGGTGAAATAAAGTGTTTTCAAATACGGTTCATTGTTGTTAGTAAAACATTTAACTCACAGGATCTGTATCATCAGAAAAGAGTAATTCAAAACTTGTTACATTTTAATAAGGGTTTTAAATTAAAATGCTGATTAATTTCTCATAGGAAAATAATTTGTAATGGCTAATAAATCACATTACTGATATTTTTGAAGCCCAAACAATACATACTCAGCAGCTGTTCATCCCTTTGCTTCCTTCTGGGTTGTACATAAGTAGCATTAAACGAATCTGTAATAAGCAGTGAAGGCCTGCTCAACATTTCTAAGGAACATCCATTCAGATGGCTGTGGAGAAAGGGAAAAATCTCACTTTTTTGCATTTCTATTTTATGAGACAGAAAAAAAAAGACAGCTAGATTCCAGATATCTGCATGTACAGAAACCAAACTACTCAGCTTCTGAATGCTTCTTGGTTCAAATTTACAAATAAATAAAAATGAATGGAACAAAGAGCTAATGCTTGCTTCAAACGGAGTAATCTGGATGCAAATTAAATTAGTAGTCTTATCAGAACTAGAAATGCACTTCTGCTTCCACACCTCTTTATTACCCACTGAATGATACACACCTAACACAGCTAAGAGCTATACATTACTACGTTGGACTTACATCTCCCTCTTGTGGTTGAAATCAACAGCATAAACAATTTCTTCCTCTCCGTCCTTGACAATCTTCCAAATTGTGCCTCCTATCATGTGACCAGCTGGCAATGGTGTGATTGACAAACCATGTCCTTTGCCTACAAAAGTTTTCAGTATTTTAGGTAGATTACATATTAAAATCCATTACTCTAAACAAGAGATAATAACTTTAAACAACAGAATGTCTAAATTATTACTAAGAAAAATAATCAAATGAAGTATGAAAAACAGTAATATCTGTCCTTGCCATTAACTGGTAACATTAAAGTATTTTGCAATTCACTTTTATATTTACTCCAGAATAAAGAAACTAAAGCAAAGATCACTTCTTCCTTCCACCTCCCACTGATACTCAAGAGGCACTGCAGAGCTGCTGTAACTATAGACATAAACAACAGTAAATTATATAAAAAACATACCACAAGAAAGCCAGGATTCTCTCTGGGGCAACATTAAATGTTTACTGTATCATTCACTTTTGAGGTGCTTAGGAAAACCTGTATAAATTATACAATCTGGAAGCTTTCCAGGGTGACAAACACACAGGTCAAACCATAGCAGCAAAGCTGTTCATGTCAGGGATGACAGAACTTTGCAGCACTTGGTGCATTTTTCAGATGCACTGTTGCACCAGTACACTGACACCAGCGTGTATCTTTGTCAGATGAAAAGAAGACCACCCACAGCCATTACTCACTGACTCTGCTGCATGAAGAGCACAGTAATAATTAAACACATATAATCTTCTTAAATGTTTCCATCAAGTATTTTCAAATCACCTCCATTAAATATAAATCAATGGTTGTTTTTAAAAAGTTGTACACTAAAATTACTCCTTAGATGTAAAAATTGCCAGGGCAGACATAGCCTTGCTACAGCTATCTTGAAAAGGGGCCAACAGTCGTTCAAAGGAAAAACTTCCTATTTTCCAAATAAGAAGGCAAGTATTTTGGCAGCACTATTCATGAACCTGTAAAATACTGCACTTCAGAGACAAACTGCTGGTGCTCAGCTTGTATGTGTCTCTGTTCAAGAAGAGTTTTTATTTTATTCTGATCTTTGCATTCACCAGGAGAGGAAAGTTGCTGATTGTCCCAGCAATAAGCTACACTGAGTATGACCTGAGTTATTTCATGGGGGGTTCCTCTAACTTCATCTCTGCAACCTGCTCTAGAAAGCTTTTCCTTGTGTTACTGGTTATGAAGACCTCTGAGGTATTTGCTCCTAGACCTAAGTAAACACTTTCAATAGATTATCAGCAAATTCCAAGAAGAGTTACAAAAACACAAAAGAGAAACAAACATCTAAACATTCCTTGGCATGACCCCCTCCGCATAAATCGAAAATTCTATCCATTTCTAGATACAATTGCTGAGGCAACTGATAAACTGATAATTCTATCCATTTCTAGATACAATTGCTGAGGCAACTGATAGACTGATGGGAGGCTAATAAATTCAGCACTGCAAAACACAGTATTTCAGAACTCAATCCCTTTTAAAAAGTTACCTAAACTCTTAACTACTCCCTTGCCTTTCACTAAGAGCAATTTCTTCAGGCTTTAGTGACAACTTTACCTTTTAAGTTCACAATCTGAGAAAACTTCAGCTGTTGTATCTTATCAAAGGCTGCATCTACATCATCCAACGTGAAGAGTGTGAAATCTTCGGTATTGTGGCGGGACTAGAGCAAACCAAGAGGTGCAGAGCAGTCAAACACTCCACCACATCAAAGATGCTGTGCATGAAAGCATCAACTCAAACATACCTGGTAGAGATCATACATGAACATCTGTCCCATTTTATATACTGGAATAGTTGCATAAATGGCACAGTTCAACCCCATTTTTCCAACTGCATATGGAAGAGCACCAAGGTGTAGAGGGTCAGGGTGGGAAAGAAGAACAGCATCAACCTGGTGCACATGCCTATAAAAAGAGGGCAAATAAAAGCCATTGAAAGGAGTTCTGTATGGTTTTGTGTATCTCCTGCTAGGACTATTTTGAGAATAGACACACGGTCTGAATGAAACTCAAACCCTTCAAGGTTTGGGACTGTTTTAAAAATCATAATTAAAACTTACAGGTGCTTCCTCATGTTCAAGTATTTAAAAACACAAGTGATTTTAGAAAGCATAACTTTAAGATCTGAAGACGTAAGTTTCACATCAAACTCCTGATGAAAAAGACCTTAGTATACATGTGGACACCAGAAAGTAAATTAACTGAGGGACCAAAAACACTATCAATACAGATGTGCTACAAATTTTTTACACACCCAAAAACAGACCACAACTTTTCTTGTGGTAAGACACTTGAAAAATTTTGCAAATTATCCTTAGTACCTAAGAGTCCCCACTTAAAAGACTTTAAACACACAAGTGTGTCAGTGCTATAAAACCAGCATCAAAATCTTTGTTTCTTTCCCAAATGTCCATGTTTCAGTCCTAACCTGGAAATTAGCACAGCTCCTTGCTGCACACCTGCAGAAGTTCAGTATTAAAAGTCTAGACAGATTTTGGGTTGGAAGGTTTTTTTTTCCTTTTGCAGGGCTGGTGTCCTGACAGAATTCATTTTCCTGACAGCCTATTCAACTTGAAACAAGAGCCAAGACTTGAACTTCTTTGTATTCAGCCTACATACACAAAGGCTTCCTCTCACATTTAAAAGCTAGATAACTATTCTAAATTAGTCGAGAGCCAAGGTGAGTCTCCCCTAAGCCGTGTCAGATTTATGACAATAACAAACAAACAAATCATCCAAGCCAAAACAAACACAGAACAGTTTGAAAATTACAGTTAAGAGACACAATTCACTGGACTGACAAGAAAAAAACCACAAGTTTTTGGAGGAAATGTTTCTGCAGTGTGAGTCCCTTCATGTAAAACATCAAAAAAAACCCAAACCAAACCAAAGCAAAGCACCAAAACCAACCAAAACAAAAAGAACAACTGTGCATTTAACAATAGCATACATTATACCACTGTGTGGAATTTTGAAAACCTTCAAGACAGATCAAGACCTATTTTTAAAAAGGTGTATGAACTGAACTACTTACTTCCTCAGAGAATCAATAATATCCATAGAAAAGTTTTCATCCCAGCCACAGTCCAAAAGAAAACGAAACTCATCTACTTGCAATAGATAGCAAAGGGCAGATTCCTCCTGCACCCCCGAGAGCGTGGTCAGCTTGATAATCGATGTCATTTTCCTCTCCAAATGTTTACTCTCCAAAAGAACTAATCTAAATGGAGGATAAAATGTTTCATTGACTGACACAAAGAAAAATTTCATTTACTTAGATCTAGCTTCACCTATTCCTGTAAATATGCAGGCTAACGGGGTTAATACTGTTCAATACAGCCGCTCGATACCATTCAAGTCTCAGATATTAACATTCTACTCTTGCAGGTCTTATCAGAAAGAGGTGGGGTTAACTTTCTACAACACGCATTAAGAGGAATTTTTAAAAAAGATCTCTATGAGCAGCGCAGTTAACAGCAGCTCCACGGAGCTGAATGGGGGGCACCCAGAGATGGCACATCCAGGGCCGCGACCCCTCAAACCCAGGGCCTGCCCGAGCAGGGGCACAGCGCGGGGAGGGCCGGGGGCTCCAGCGCCCCACCGGGCCCCGGCGCCCGGGCCCGGCCTGACGGG
>VWZN01019029.1:504151-522786 GCA_013396955.1 Regulus satrapa | reverse complement strand
CATGGCCCGTCCCAGCTGGACGCTGCCGGCCGCGCAGGGAGAGGAGAGTCAGGGCTGAGCCTCAGCGTGCGCTTTGGCGGACTGCAGGAACAGCCTCCGCGTGTGGGGAGGTGTAGGCTGCTGGTGCTGAGAGAGAGAGAGAGAGAGCACGGCTGAGAAATGAGTACAAGCAGCGGCAGGCAGGGCAGCGCCGATGCTGTCAGACACATCTCGTCACCCAGCCTGGCTTGGCTGGGGTTGTGAAATGAGCAGGGAGAGGGAGAGCCGCTAAAGAAATCGCAGTTCGTGTAGTGTGCTTCTGTGCGCCCAGCGGTATTTCCTGTTTGGGAGGACAAATGCTTTAGTGAACTGTTGTGATTTATCCAGGTTCCCAAATATGACCTCTTTCTGTTTTAATGTTGTTCAGATTATACTTGGATTTTACTCTTGCACTTGGTCAACGTCTCCTCAACTTTATTGTGTTTATCTTTAGTTCTGTTACTTTATTTTGATGTGCAGGATCGGTTTCCGTAAGAAGTCAAGTAAGAGCTATGTACCTTCCTTTAAAAAATTGCTATTCTGAAATCCATAAAAACTGGGGAGTGTTCTTTCTGAGTTGGTTTGGCTTGCAAAATTTGGCACGTGTTGTGGTGTTCAGTAGCTGCTGTTCAGAGGGTGAGTGTTGGATTTCAGCAGCTTCAGTGACCTTTAGTTTGCCTTTGAAAACAGTTTAAGAAAATGCGCTCTTTTCTGTCACAGTATGACTTCTTATTACTAAGTAGCTTTGTAGTTTAATAGCAAAACTGCTGAAATTGAAGTGACAAAGCATAATACATTCAGAGTTACAAGGTAACACGCGTGGTGGCATGCGGTTCCTGTGCATTCCGGGGAAGGGTGAGTTGAGTCAGGTGAAACATTCCTGCTCCCTGTGTGAGTTTAAAAAGTTTAAAAGTTTAAAAGTTCCACCTGATTGTGTTTTAAGGTGGAGTACCACATATTTTTATTCTGTTACCATTTTAGGGAAAATCTAGCTGAATTGCTGTCTTTTTTTCTTAAGGGGTATTTTTCCTCCCCCATTCAAGAGCTGTCAAAATATTTTGAAGTGCAGCATGCTCCCGAGTCTGCACACCCCAGTTGATTTGATAAAAAGGCATGGGAAACGTGGTATTTATTAAGAAAATTTAACAAAACAACCAGCAGTGTGGTATTTTAAGAGAAAAATTACAGTTGCAGAAAGAAGGATTGAAGTATGGGTCTTCAGGAGTCCTGATCTTAAAAGTGTATCCTTTACTTGATAAGATACAAATGATGGAAAACACTGAAAACGGGGGCAGCATTTTATGTCAGGACAGGTTTCAGGGAGGGGATGTTCAGGTTATGGAAAAGAAACAATGTTCTCTGCACGAAACAGTGCACGTTGGTGTCAGTTAAACCCTGCAGGATCTGTCTTCTGCACTTGGCACTTAATGTGTGTAGGTTTTACATATGAAAATTAAGGTTTATTACTTTCAGATGATGCTGTACAAATACAGAAAAGTCCTTTTAGTGAAACTAGGATGTAAGCATGTAATACCACTAATTCTCAGGGCTATTTTACCCTCTGTCTGTTTCTAAACCAGTTTTATATCATTCCAGTGGGGAAGCCTGTGATTGTTGAGCAGGTTCTCCTGTGACAGTTTTGTCCTATGACCAGCAGTAGGGATGTGCTCCCGGAGGGACAGAAGCTGGTGTTTAGTCTTGAGCTCCTTGTTGCAGGAAGGGCATGAGCTGGAGGAGGTTTCTGCATTCCACTGAAGCCTGGCTGTACAGCCAGCGTCCTTCAGTGACTCATTGCTCAACTGAGTGGTGAAGCCTTAAGAAGGTTCTGGAGTCAAGGGAACTTTCCAGGTTTCAGCTGCAAAGGAGGTCATGGGAAAGTTCTACATGTGATTTGTATGATGCTTTTATGGCGTTTTAAGGGCTATTGCTCAAAGGCACACTCTTGTATTCTTAGTTTCTGGGGGTCTGGCTTGAGGGAGGGGTGTTCTGTGTTGTTCTTGAGGGGTTTTATTTTTAACGAAGAGCATGTGTAGGAGAGTTCTTAATGTAAATAAAAAGGAAGACTGATTAAAACAAAAGAAAAAAAGCAGGATTTTAAAACTGATGTTACTTGTCTTGCACCTGGAGTTACAGTTATTTGTAGAAAAATGTTGCTTTTCATGGGAAACTGCTTTGGTTGGTTTACATTGTGGGGGTTTTTTAAACGAGTATTTTGTCTCACATATGAAAATGATGGAGCCTGTCATGCATTCATTTATTCAGATCACAGATTTTAAAAATTTGTACTATAAAATCATGACTGACATTGTTAATTAGCTCTTTTAAAATTTGTGCTAATGATTAAAAAGTGTCACACTATAGTTCTATTACCTCTAATGTGCTAGATATGTAACAAAGTATCTGAAATGTTTCTTTTATTTAAATGGTCTATCAATTAAAAAAAATTATTGTTTAATATTCCAAATTTTTTTTTTTTTTGGTCTTGTTTCCCCGTCATTGTTTTCAAGAATTTCAAACTAGTGCTATGACCTTATTTTATCTACTTCTTGTATGCAAATTTCACGTGGAAAAGGAGCTCCACTGTTCCCCCAGCTCCTAATCATTTTCCCAGCAATAAGGTGGAGAGTAGATTGTCAGTAACCACACCTGGAAGGGAAGAAAAGAGTGTCTGTTATAGAAAATGTTTGTTACTAGGAAGTAGAGATCTAAACTGTTTGATTTTCATGTATTGATGTTTTGGAAGAGGAGAGGATCCATTGTTCTGATGCTTGCCGAGTCTCTGTGTGATTTGTTGAGTCATTGGCAATATTGATGGTGTTTTCAAAAACAATTTGTACATTAAATTTATTTCCCCTAAGGAAATAAGGTGATATGCATTGGGTTTTTTCTCATCAAGTTGATGAGAGGATTGTGTTTTGTCGCTTGCAGTTTAATATATTGAAAGAATAGATGGTATTCTGCATGGGGGGGGGAAGTTTGCCAGAATGAAACAGTTGAGTCATTTTACAGAATTTGCATTAACCTGGGGTTTTTTTCTCTTTTTTTCCCATTGGTATTTTTTTCTCTTCCATTATTAGCAAGAAGGCTCCTTGTGTGCTCAACATTGTCTGAATAATTTGTTGCAAGGGGAATACTTTAGTCCTGTTGAGTTATCCTCTATTGCACAGCAATTGGATGAGGAGGAAAGGATGAGAATGGCAGAGGGAGGAGTATCTAGTGAAGAATACAGAACATTTTTACAGGTAAAATTATCTTCATTTGAGGTTGCTTGATATTTCCTGAAATGTAATATTGTTTGACACAGACCTGCTGTTCTTGCATAGCTAGATAAGGTTAATTTCTAGTGCTAAAGCTTTTTTAATTTATAGGTCTTTTCATTCATGCTTCTTGGATGATGTGGCATTTTCAAATGTTACTAGTACACAATCATTCTACAAAAAGCTACATTACCTTCTTCTTACAACGAGGAAGATCAGGCATGATGAGGAGGATCTGTAATTTGACTTTTGTTTTTGTAAGCCAGTGTCAGACTGGAATAGAAATTCCCATGTCTGTGTGCCCTTTAAGCACTGAACATCTCTAAAGGTTTGAGTTTTAAATTAATATGCCTATTTGGGGCATTGTAATCAGCCTTACAGACAAGGGCATAAGTTGTTGCTTTAAGAACCTGCAGTTACATTTGTTTGCAAAACTCAATTATCTTTGACCTTTTATGCTTAAACCATTTTTCCCTTTTCTCTCTCCCCACTTCACATTGAGCAGCAGCCTTCTGTAAATATGGATGATAGTGGATTCTTCTCCATTCAAGTAAGCACAGCTCTCTTCTGACACCATTTTCTATTTATGCAAAATATGTTCTCTTATATAATTTAAATGGCATTGAGCTTTTCCATCTAGTTACCAGTTTAGGGGCTTAATGGGGTTAAGTGCTGGACTTCCAAATGTTCAGAATGTTTTCCATTACGAACGGTGACTCGCAGCTCTTCAGTTCATGGGCCCTCAAACACACAGGAGAAACAGGGACTCGGGAACTGTGAAATGACACCTGCTGGAAATACACTTGACTTCTAAGCTGTTTCTTGTGGGCACTTCAGGTGTCGGCCTTGGCTCCCAAAGGCTGCAGGTGAAAAAGCAGAATTCAGATTGCTTTCTTAAATTACAGACTGGAAAGCCCTTGCCAATGGTCACCCAGTTACCACAGTGGTCTGCAGATTTTTCTTGGGAGTTTTTAGCTTTCTTTAAGACCATAGGGGAAAAGTAATCAGTAATAAGTACTTAAACCAGAGCAACAACAAAAAAGTTGAACACCAAATTGGGGCTTTTGTCTAGATTAGGGCTCTAGGTGTCTTTGGGTGTCTCCCAAGCTTTCAGTGGTACTTGTCAATGCTCCAGACTCCCTCGAGCCTTTCTTCCTTATGGCCAACTGGGCTGGTTTTCTTTTTAGCAAGAAACTGTTAACAGTTTGGCTTTCCTGCTATCTTTGGGCTGCTTCAGTAGCTGAAAAAAATGCTTCCTCGTTCTCCTTTTTTTGTCCTGTCATTGCTCTGTCATTTGAGGCAAAGTTGGCTTGCTGAAAGGAATTTGAATTGTTAACTTAAAAGTTCTTCCAGCGTTATTTTATGTGCCTTCATAGAGTTATTGTAAAAGAGTTGGTGCTCAGATCATTAAACTGACTAATTCTGTGATAAAAAATGGTGGTAAAAAATGTCCAACAGTTACTGTGAAGAAAGATTGAGATTATTTGGGGGTGTGGGGAGTAAGGGCCAAGCAGGGCAAGCAGAGATGACAATTTACAATCTGTGGAAGGTGAAATTACAGCTTTGTTTGGGGGGTGTAAGCTCATTAACACAGTTGAGTTAAATCCTAGTTTTGTTATTTCTCCTTAGATAAGATATGAGTGTTATAGGCAGATTCATGACAGCTGTATTTTGAGTCATGTGATTCTTAGATTTCCTGGCAAAGTTTGGAAATCTAAGTTTGATGAAAACAGTAGAATTATGTAGTGTAGCTAAGATGGTTGCGTTGCTTGAATTTAGATTTGAACTAATCTGACTCATCAAAAGTGTCCTTTTTTTGACAGGTTATAAGCAATGCCTTGAAAGTGTGGGGCTTAGAACTAATCCTCTTCAACAGCCCAGAGTACCAGAGACTTGGGATCGATCCTATGTAAGACTCTTTCACATCCTGCTTTTATTTTACTGAAAACATACTCTTAATGTATGTTTTAAATATTTCTTTATGATTGCTGTTTCATGCTCTGTTGCATTTTGATGTCTGTATTACCCCCAGGTTTGATTTTTTTTTTTTTCCCTCTTTTTGGGGGTGCATGAGAACGTCTGTCCTCTGTGCCTTCATGATATTTTAGTATCTGTGGCTTCACAGGTATATGGAGATTTCAGTAATACTGGCAACTTCCTGAATGTTATAAAAGCAGTATGACTATTCTGTAATGTAACATCAATGGTTGTATTACTGAAACTTTGTTATATAAGTTCAAATTAGTGATAGCAAAGATCTTAAACATAATTATGTACTCTGATTTTAGAGTATTTAATTTTATTTATACCTTTTGTTTTTCTTTTTACAGAAATGAAAAATCATTTATTTGTAATTATAAGGAACACTGGTTTACAGTTCGAAAGTTAGGAAAACAGGTGACACTGTCTTTTTTTATTTTAAAATTGACTTCAGAAATGGGTGTGGAAAAGTGGTTGCAAGTAGATCGTGCTTCCCTTTTGCAAGCTTTTGCTGAAGTTTGGCTTAATAGTATCCTGTATTTAAAAAAAAAAAAAGGTAAATGTTTGTTTTATTACAAAAATGCCAGGCAGGTCGTTGGAAATGTTAGCCTGGGAAAAGACTGTAGGATCAATTCTTTACTGGATCTGAACTTTAGGGTCTTATGTGACTTCTTAAGCTGGTAATGAAGACAAATTGTACTGGGAGATCAGGGGGAGTAGGGAATCCTGAAATAAGATTGGGATCCCTACAGAATTCAAACTTATTTTAATACAATAAGATAATGGCATTGTAAAATAATTTTATTTATTTAAATAGGCAGTAGCTATAAGGAAAAGTTCAGAGTTTTGATGGATAATAATGGATATCCAAAGGAGTATCCCTTAGAATGGGGTTTGGGGAAGTAGAACCTCAACTTTATACTATTCTAGAAAACTTTGAAACCATTGTATTCTAAGCAGGAAATAGTTATTAAAGGTAAGGGATGGCCATATGGTACATATGTACCAACTCAGTTCATATCCATGTCCCTTACGACACCAATTCAGTGTTTTATTTCAGCCAATCATTTTTCTGGATCTTACTTCATAAGGTTTTAAACAATATGAGCTGATTTGGTGTTTGTGTTTTTCAGGGCTTTTTTTTTCATAGAAAACATTAATGGAAAGCAGCTTTTTAGAATCTGTAATAGTGGGACAGGAGTTTGTTTGCCCATTTGGTTAATTTTTGCAAGCTCTGGCTGCTTATGTTGTCATCCAGATTTAAAAAAATAAACAAAAAAATCACCTGTGAGTGAGAAAACAAAACTCCACTGTTCTGCTTTAGTTTAAATGTATGGCTCATGTTTACAGGAAATTTTTGTTTATTTGGTATCAAAAAGGCTGAATGTTCTCTTAGCATTTTGGAAATGTTTCTTATTATTTGATGCAGCCGTGTTGGGTGGAATTTTAGGAGAGAGCAGTCTAACTCAAGACATCCTAAGATGGAGGGGAGATTACATTTTCCTTTTTTGCCTGTGGCTTGTAACCACATGAAGACAATAGCAGGTGTCCGTTATCTAGAGAGCAATGAGAAGACTTGACAAAATATATTGACTTAGATTTATTTGATCTGCTTCTTCTCTGTTAAAGCAAAATTAGTTTAACAAAACTTTCTCCTCCATAATGTCTTTTAAAAGTTGCTGTAGTCTGTCCATCAAATTTTTTACAGAGCTTTTTATTCCCCTGCTCTTCTGCACCGTTGGTTTTCTTACCCTTTCCTAGTAGCAAAGAGTGTTTTTGCCAAATTAATGATTGCATGGCAGGGTGGTAGATAATCACTTATATTATTGTATGGGCCCAGCTGCAAGTTTGTAGGTGCATGTATGGAAGTTTGGGTAAATCAGTGCATTTCTGTGAGAATGGAGATAGAATTCTCCTTCCAGTAACTCAAATGGTGCTTTCTGGTTAAAACTGGATAATATTGAGTGAGTAGATCTAAAAAAATTCTTTAGCTTCATTGCAATATACATGGGGGTTTAGAGGTAGAATATTTTGTTTCGCATTGAATATATTTTCTTTCTATAAGTTTTATGTAAGTATAATACTGGGTTTTTTTAGAAGTATTATAAATTACTAGTTATGGTCTTTGGGGAACTAGAAATGAGTTGCTTATATTTATATGAAGTGCCCCCTATTGTAATATAGTGCTGTACTCTCAGCATATTAAATTTGAATATTTTTTCTTAATTTTTAAGTTTAAAAAATTATCTGAGAGAATGGTAAGCACTAGCTTCATCAGCTATTAAAGGTGGAACGTTCAATGGAAGTATTATGGAAATAATTGCATAATAAATAATTGAAATCTGTATCAATTCTGCTTCCTGTATCAATTTCTCAACACATAGCATTAACTGATGAAGGTTTCTTACTTCATAAGTCTCAGATTTGAAACTAGGATTAAGAAGAATTTTGGAATGATGTCTGAAATAAATCAAAATAAAATGGTTAAGGATTTTGTGTTTTAATGTGTTTCCCTGGTACCAGTATTCAGTAATGGGAGAGAGCATGCAGTAATTTCCTGACTTCAAATATCCTGTTGGAGTATTTGAAGGGTAACCTTTAGCAGTTTATGCTTCAAAAATTTTTTATTTGATAATTTATTTTGCTAGATTTATTTGGATGTTCCATAATAAAAAATTACCACAATGTACAGTGAAGTAGTACAGGAATGGATTACCAAGTAATCTTCTTGCTAATTTGTTCTCTCAACCTTTTTTTTTTCTTAATTACAGTGGTTTAACTTGAACTCTCTCTTGATGGGTCCAGAGCTAATATCAGATACATATCTTGCACTTTTCTTGGCTCAATTACAACAGGAAGGTAATAGTAACTTGCAGATGTTAAATCTCGTTAATTAAAAGTAGGTAATAATCACTGTTTCTGAGAACTTGCATATTCAGTTAACTACCCTTAGTTTTATGATTGAAATAGTGAAATAACCCAAATCCTTGTAATGAAAGGTAGAGTCTTATATCTTAAATTGCACATGATTGTAACCCATATAATGTGCATTTCAGGGTGTTCATATCTGCACTTTAATGCTGTAGACTCACAATTTGTTTTTCCTCAGGTTATTCCATATTTGTAGTAAAAGGTGACCTGCCAGACTGTGAGGCTGATCAGCTGCTGCAGATGATTCGTGTACAGCAGATGCAGCGACCAAAACTGATTGGAGAAGACGCAGCACAGTCAAGAGATCAGAGGTAAGGTAAATACAGATTTTTTTTAATCATGTTCCATGTGATTGGTTTGTAATTTGGAAGTCATGAGAAGTACCTTTAGTTCAATGTTTGCTGCTGTTGCACACTGTAAAAACAAGTTGATAGACAACAAGTGGTGTATTTCTAAGTTGGTAAAAGCTGCCTTGGTAAGGATTGAGTCTTTCCATGTGCATAAGCATATTATAGTGCAAATTATTCACTCAGGGAGGAAAATGGTTTAGCAAATTTTATAAACTATTGTTAATAGTAATTATTCTATAATTAAGACAGGTTTGTGCATTCTGTCATAAGTAGAAAAGAATGAGAAATTTATCTTTGAATTCTGCATCATGTAAATCATACAGCATTCCCTTTTGAAATAATTTCACTGTAATGTGGCGCTGCTCATTTTTATATGCTAATATAAAACATCTTGAAAGCATATAAAGTTGGTACTTTATGCACTTCTGCAATGATTTCATTGAATTTTCATAGTGAGCAAATTGCATACTGATAAAAAGGCTTTAGACTTCTGAGAGTAATTAATTTTTTTCCCCTTTGTAAAGTTAAACTGATGCTGTAAATTGATGGCATAATTAGAAGAAACATGGAAAGTTTACGTGGGTTCTGCTGCTTTAGTGTGGTCTTCAGTGCCTCCTGAGAAGGAGACCATATGCATTCTTTTCAGCTGGTGTAACTGTTTAAATAGCAGTAGGTTTGAATAACACATAACATGGCTTTTTGTGGGGTTATAATTTTTGATGATTTACTATCTAACAGCTTCTTGCCAACATGTGCATTGCTTTAGAGGTCAGCGTGTGGCAAATATGTGTTAAGGCTGCTTTGCAGTTGCTTGCAGCCCTTTTTTATTTTTCAGGAAAATATTTATATAACAGATTTTCACAAGAGAAAAGGTTTTTCCCAAAGTTATACCTATATTGGCAGAACATACTAATTTAAACCTCATGATAAAATCTAATATAATTTCTTTCTGAATTTTGTTATAAATTTATGAATTGCACAGGCTACCCAGAAGTGATGTGGACCAAGCAATAGAAGTTAACCATCCTTTTGATGGAACAGGCATGTTAGACGAAGATGAAGAGAATTTTCAGAGAGCCCTTGCTCTAAGTAGGCAGGAAATTGATATGGAGGATGAAGAAGCTGATCTTCGCCGAGCCATTCAGCTCAGCATGCAAGGTGCAGTGCTCATTTCAATTTCTTACAGTGCTTTAAGCAGCTCCTGGAATCAGTTTGTCAGGCACTTTTTCCAGCATGTGTCAATATCTCTGGAAAGACTGGTTTGAGGCATGGAAGGACAATCCAGGATTGCCTGTAGCTGTCTTCCTCCTGCTTTTTGAGAAGTTGTAACTTGCATGTTTGCATTGATTATTAGGACAGAAGAACAAATTAGCAAAGGGTGGCAGGAAGAAAGGGAAACAATCCTAAGGTGAGGAGGAGAGAGAGTATCAAGTGAAGTTACTCTAGGTGCTTAGTTCTCCAAAAAGTCTTCTTCTCAAGCAATGTTTGAAGAGATTTTTAAAGTTTTATTTCATTTACTGACTTCATTTTACTATAATTAGTAGGATATGGCATGTTCTGCTTTTAGGTAGCCGTCAAAGTGAGCGCTCAGGCTCATTACCTCAGAATGCTCCTCAGTCGTCTCACAGCAGTCAGACAGACTCCCTTTCTTCAGAAGAACTGCGGAGGAGAAGACAAGCATATTTTGAAAAGTAAAGTAGCTGATAGAAAACTGCATGTGGAAGTACATGTTGTGTTTTTCAGTTCTTTTTGGGGTGTGGATGGGTTTCTTACTGAGGTCCAGCTCAACTTTTCTGTCTTAACGTGATTTCCTAACAGTCCCTGAATTTTACATTCTTAGGTGGTTCCTACAAAGCAACCTCTAATAAGAGGGTGTTTGTTAATAATGCAGTAGTCTTGTTACTACTGTAAGTCTTGTGAAGAAAGAAAACATACAGTATAGAAGTATTTTAAATGAAATCCTGTAAATTTCTGCAACAATCTTCCCAGCAAAAAGTATTATTTCTTTAAGATTTTGCTTAGGATAATAATGCTTCTCATGTGCATCACACAAGGTCATTATACATATTTTATGTTACTGTTCTGGTGTACCTTCTTAATAGACAGTTGGGTTACTGTAGCTTCTCTTTGTTTCTTTCTTATAGTAATAGAGAAAATGAAAAAAGGGGGAAATGCTATGAATGGGAGGAGTTAGACTTCATGTGGTAGGGTAAGAACACCGAGCTTCCAAATGTGGCTCGGGGTATAATACTCCAGATGAAAGATACATATCTGAAGGTTAGCAGGGTGAAATGATGGAGGAGATCTTGGGCACAGGGGGTGTTATTGTACCAAAAAGTCTACTTCTCCTGGCCTTCCTTACAATGAAATGAACTTGATTCAGGTCTATACTGATGTTACTCTTATGCTCTTATAAATTTATGACACTTTCAGACAGCAACAACAGCTACAGCAGCAATATCAGACCCCAAACCTACAGGACAAAGCAACTCTTAGCTCAAGCACTCCAGAACCTGGTGCAGGTATTGTTTTTTTACCTTACATCCAACACTGAAATGTCTTTTTCATCTTAGTGCTGTTTCTTAATTTTCCTTGTCTGCCTAGTTTGTCACTTCACCTGCCATTCCGATTGTGTATTGCACACATTACAGTATTGTTAGTGAAGGAAAGGATCACTCCTGAAAAGCCTGTTTCCCTTTGAATGTCAGTATTGTATTTCAAAGTGCAGAGCATTGATATTCTCCCCCAGCTGTTTGTTTCCTAATTACTTTTCAAGTTGTCTGACAACTTGGAGTAGTACCTGACAAAATGAGTGGAACCAGTTTTCAGAAGAACCTTACCAGTGTTGGTGATTCAAAATTGGTTTGTATTGTTACAAACTTAGTGTTGGTGAAAAACTATTTGCAAAATGCTCAGTGATTTTTAAAATGGAACCAGTTTTGTGGTGGGACAGGAAAAGGTGGGTGTGGATGCAACAGCATTTAACTATGACTAAGAACTGTGAATTTATTACAGCTTGCATGCATGTATTGTTTTTAGGAGGTGATATGAGTGAAGAAGACATGCTTCAAGCAGCCATGAATATGTCCCTGGAGTCTGTTAGAAACCACTTGAATACAGAAGAGGAGAAATAACATCACTTCTTTCCCTCTTATTGTCAAATGCTAAGTCTCCATTAAAATTCTACTGTGTGAATGTTGCACAAGCAGGGTTCATTTCAGAGTTCTGGAAGCAGGAATGAAAGGGGGGCTGCTGGAAGTCAGTTTAGAGAGGATCTGCAAATACAAAAAAGATTGCACTCCTACCACTCCTACTACAAAACATCTGCTCACAAGAATAGTGATGTCAAAATTACTGGAACTATTCATGCAAAGTTAGACAAGGGTAGCAGCTGTAACTTTAAAAAGTAGCTCTTGCATTAAAAAGCAAGTTTAAATTGTTTTGAAGAATTCTGCAGAAGATACAAATGGTGCTAAAAACAGCATCAAATTATTTTCTTCAGTACTAATGGAAAAAGAGATACAGGTAATAAGTTATTCCCATAAATTCCTTTTAATAGATCACTCTAAAATGGAGAGAGTAAATTCCATTAATCTTAAACAATTTATTTTGGGATTGTTTATGAAAGACTTAACATCAACTTTTTGATCCTGCTTTCCACTTTTGAAATGATCCATTCTGCAGGAGAATCCATAATTTTTATGCTTTTAAATTCAAGACAGAATTTTCAGTGTATTGTTGACTATAATGTTATTCCTGAGTTTTTCAGTGATTTCTGACTTTCTAACAGTTTTTGGTTTTACCTTCAATTCCAATTGTAAAATTTTAGGTCCATGTTTAACATACTGTCTTTTAGCAGATAACTTGACTTATCTGGCTTTGGGTTTTGTTGTTCTTGTTTGGTTTTAGTTATTGTTTTCTTATGTTCCTTCTCGTTAAAGCCAATGTCTTTTTACTACAAAAGCAGCATATACTCAGTTGGGTTGAACAGGCTTTCTTTTCTACTTCTTCCAGAGTCTTTTCAAGCTCAACCCTTCATTCTGGCCTTTCAGTATAAAAGAGCTGTAACTGAGTCTAGGAGAAAGTAGAAGGGGATTTAGGTGCCATAAAGTCAGTGCCGCACACATGAGGTGCATTCCTGCAATCTGAAATGACCCCTGTGCAAGTAGCTCTGTTAAGAATGAATATTTATGCCTGTATGGATGTTCTTTCTGAAATGCTTTCTATGAGTGTCTGTCAGAATGTTGCAGTTTTTTCAGGAATGGCCTTTATTCACGCACCTTACAATTTTTTATTATGTTTTTTCTGATCCTGAGAAAAATTGGGAAGCAAAGTATGTGAGATAACTTATGCTATTGGTTGTAAGACATTTGCTTTGAGATCCAGGATGAATGTGTAACAGGGTGACCAAACCTGACTTTGAACTTCAGTGCAACAAAAGAGAGATGTTTCATTTTCCTAAATGGTGCTTGAAATACAAATTCTGTTTACATATAAATTATATGGAAATATGTTGTAGATAGAGTATATAAACTGTAGTCCAGTTAAAGCATTAACAGTTAGCACAGGCATTCTAAGAATCTTTCAAAGATAACCCCAGATTTCTTTATCAAAATATTCTAAAGTTACACCTTTCCACAATAGTAACATTCAATTAAAATAAGTAGGAAATGAATGGTAGCTAGATGGAAATACACATTCAGCATCAAGTAGTACTGTACATGAAAGGGCTCTTACCTCTCAGCAAAGATTTGTTTACAGCATTGGTTTCCTGATAGCTTAGGATATTATTATATTATTCATAATTGGGCTAAATTCTGTTTTTTTAATCTATGTGCTGGATTTTCACCAATGTCACCAGAACCACTGATATGTGTTACACAATATGGATTATGACATGAGACAGCTCTATTTTTTAAAGACTGATTTTTGTCTTTTCTAAATAATCCTGTCATGCACGTTATAGTTATTTGTAATGTCTCAAATTAATATAGCTGAACAGTGACTTTAAAAGTCAATGTGTGCGTATGCCGTTTTGAAATACTGTATTTTTCAGGGTTTGATTTTCTGCTTTCAGTTTGAAACTTCTATGAAACTGAAAGCAAGAAAGGTGTCTAAAGCACTGATTTTTTTTCTTTCATCTCTCATTAACCACAGCTTAAATTTCTTTTTTTTGGTTGTGCCATAAACTAAATCTGAAGTAAGACTAATTTTTATAATTAGTCTGGCAATCTGATGCCAGTACTTGGAACTCAGACCTTTTATCCTCTATTAAAAGAACATAATAAAAATATTATTTCTATAGCTCTAGCATTCCTATATTAAAGAGCCAACTCAGCCCCTTAAATCTCACTGACTGTAACCCAGGCCAACTACATGATTTTATAATCACATGGAGGTTTGCCTTTGAACTTTCATGTCACATCATAAGTCACTTCATCACCCCAGTATTTTAATATGGAAGGAATATAAAATGTCAGTGCCTGAAAGGCACAGCAGAGTCAGTGATTACAGGGCCACCATTTCCCTTTCTGTGGAGAAACGCTGTTGAACTCATTACCAGTTTGATTTTTAGAGAAATGTCAAGGTGAATGATGTAGGCATACCTATCTAGACAAGCAGTTACGAGAGAGCAGTTTAAGGTGCATCTGTTCATTCCCGTAATTCTGTGGCTGGAAAGGACCTTCAAGAGCCCAACCATGAATCCAGCCCAGTCCACCACTCAATGTAATGTAGCCAAGCCCCACAGCTACACCTCTCGTAAGCAGCTCCAGGGAGGGGACTCAACCACTTGCCCGGGCAGCCTGTTCCAATAGTGGACAACCCTTTCAGGGAAGAAATACTTCCTGATGGCCAACCTGAATCTCCCCTGGTACAGGCTGAGGACATTTTCTCTCATCTCGTTACCTGGGAGATGAGGCTGACACCCACCGCACCACAGCCTCCTTTCAGGACTTGTAGGGAGTGACAGGATCTCTGTTTGAACTGTATCCAAGGAAAAGACTCATACTAATTGCTGACAGTACGTACTTTATAACCCAGGTCTCAAGTTCAAAACGTCCGGACCTGCCAAGAAGCTGTCCATAAAACACTGCTGTCATTTTTTGGTGTGCATTCTTTCAGTGATAAACAGTTCCCAGTGTGGCTTAGCTAGGCTTGTCATTTACTAAGTTAGAGTGTATTTCTGGTGTTATCTACCCTGTCAAACTGACGGGTTGGGGTTTTTTCCCCATGTTACAGCTTTAGGCCAAAGTCCGTTGTGAGGGAGCAGACCTTGTTGGGTTTTCTGTTTGGGGTTTTTTTACAGAATTATATTTGAGTGAATTTCAGACTTCATTCATTCAACAAATTTTTACTCTTTTCCAGTGAATAGTCCATGTGACATATGTTATAGTTTCTGCCAGTAGAAATCAAGGAGGCAGGGGGAGTGAGTGATACAATAAATATCTCCAAAAATGACTTTTTAAAGTATAATTCTGCAAACTGCTTTCATGATCTTACAGTGAGGGCAGATGGAACAAGAGTTGTAATGCAGTCATGCTTGCATGCAATTCGTGTTAGGTACAGCAGGTACAAATATGAGCTGTTTAAGTGCTTACGTTTTCCTAGACCTGAAACTAATATGGCACAATACTGGCTTACTTTAACATTTGGGCTTCCTGTGCCCTTCAGAGAACTGCAGCAATTTTAACTGTAATTTTCAGCTAAATACTCTTCTTACTTGTCCTACTTTATTACTTTGCAGACTACTTGAAAATAACCAATACAAATTTAAATCTATGATGTGTTTTTAATGTTGGACTATTGCTTCTATTACAGATTTACAGAACGGTGGAGGGGTTAAAATGGTTTCTGCAGGTGTCTAGTAGACAAAAGTTATCATTTGCAAGCTGCTTTGTCTTATTACAAAACTGACAGGCATAAAAATGAAAATGTTACAGTTCTAAAATGTGAAATTTTCAAGTATTAATTATTGGTTCAAATAATGATGAAAACAAAAATTGTGGTCTTTGTACTGAAAAATACAGTGTAAGGGATAGGCTCAGAGAATTTGGACACAGAGAATTTTCTTGTAAGAAAAAAATATTTTCTTGTAAGAAATCAAAGAAAGAAAAGAAACAAAGAAATATTTTGCAATTCATGTTACAGCACATCACTTTTAAAGGAATTGAAATAAGAATCCAAGGAAAAGAAAAACTGATGTGGAAACTTTTTTTTTAAGAGTTTGGATAGAAAATTTTGTGTTTCACTTGGTAAGCCGTTATTGTCTTTCATAGAACAAACTTAAGTCCTGGGAAATCTTGATAATAATTCACAAATCATTACCAAAATAAAAGGAAAAGAAGTTCAACATGTAATGAATACATACCTATTCCATATACACAATCACTTGTTCAGATGAGAATAATACTTAATAAATTCAAACTGTCTGGGTCCAAATATTTAGTTCTTCAGTTTAGAATTGATAGCTTTGTCTTGTATACAGAATTTAATCTTAAGAGCATGAGTTCTTCTGCAATATTTTTTTTTAATCTTCATACACACATTCTG
The DNA here is from genome assembly GCA_013396955.1 of Regulus satrapa. Lineage (NCBI taxonomy): Eukaryota > Metazoa > Chordata > Aves > Passeriformes > Regulidae > Regulus > Regulus satrapa. The sequence goes on along the minus strand of VWZN01019029.1, from coordinate 506,699 downwards.
CCTTATTTGCATTTCAGAGACGGAGGGAATGCTGGAATATGTAACCTGTCAGTCGCCTCTTTCCCCAGTTACAGTTCTTCAGACAGTTAGTACATGTGTCTTTTCAACTGCTTTCACAAATCAAAGTACTTACACATTATTTTCTTTGTTAAGAAAAATAATTGTAACTACACTTTTCATCTCCCTTCATCCTCAGTACAGCCACTCTGTGAATTCAGGAAGGGACTTGAAAGAGTTTGAAAAAGGGATATTATACTTAAATGCCACTGTGCAAAAGCAAAAGAGAAGGTAAAAAACCTTGATCTTGTCTTCAAAGCATGTAAGCTTTGATAAAATTTTATTTTTTGCTACATGAAACCCCCTGTGTACAAATCAGTGTAGAGTTAGGATTTTGTAAGGGAATAATTTTTCATCTCTTTCCTGATAGTTGTGTATTTTAGAAATCATTTTCAGTAAGTTTTTTTGTCAAGACAGTTTTCATATCACATCTTTGGCTCTGGATTACTGTATATTTTTTGCCTATTTTGTGTATATAAAGTATAGGATACGGAAAAGATTTTAAAAGGGAAAGCTGAAATGCTTTGTCATTGTTTTGACTGGAAAATGGCAGCACTGTTGGATATTTTGAAAATGTTCTCCAAATAGGCATGAATATATATGGTTGTATTTGATATCACCTTTTTTAAATAAATATGATTATAGCTTCTAATGTTTCTCTCTAAAGTATTTGCGTATGTGTTTTCCCTTACATGCAGACTGGGCACAGAATGACCAAACATTGAAATCTCATGGCTGGTGTCAGTGGGCTTTGCACCAGAGCTCTGTAGACACAGCAGTGGGACTTTTCTGTTGCTGACATTTCATCACCGGATGTCTTTGCATCTGTTGATACTCCCGAAGTTGTGTAAAGACATTCCCTGCTAAGGAAGGAAGTTGGTGCCAATTATAGTTATGTTACATCTTACATACATATCTTACATTTGTATGCTTTCTCATTTTTAAAGTAAGCTACAGTTTCCTGCTTTTCTGCCAGAGTATTTTCTTTTTGTGACACAATGCACTGCTCTTGTAGCTGAATCAAAACAGAGTATACAGGATGATTTCTGTGTGCCCTTACTAAGAGTGCATGAAGTCAGTCAGCTAAAAGCATTACTTGCAGTGCTAAATAGCTTTTAGTTTTACAAGATTAGCAATTAAAGAGAGTGGTACCAAACATCTTCTGTGCTAATTTATTGACTACATGCCTTAGTTGGTATTATAAAATTAACCACCATAGAAGATTTTTTTATCATCCCTAAGTATTTTAAATGTCTGCAGGACATCTGTGATCTTAGATGAAAAAATGCCAGTAGAATTTCCTATAAAAATTATTTAGCCAAACACTAAATGACACATCTTTACGGGCCTGAGGGCCTGTACATGTTTTGTTAAACCAGTGATAAGGGGTCTTTTGAGCATTGTAAACTTTTCACCTCCATTAAACACAATATTGCAAATTAATAAAAGGTACACAATACATTCCATGCTGTATCACAGCACTAGTACTTCCTACAATTCTGATACCTTTTTTTTAAGCCAGAAGTGGATTTGAAGTGGAGTATGATTGGTTTTATTGTGGATAATCATTATGGTGGCAAGTATGCCATTAAATTAATATACTGGTGAAATCAGTTATAAACCTGAAAAATGGTTCAGTGAAGAAGAGGGAAAACAATCTTTATTAGAGAACTTCTAACTTTTAAACTCCTGCACCACCTACCATGCCCGGCCTTAGAGTTGCCTGTGAGGGACAGAGGCCAGTAAAGCTAAAAGGTAAGCACAGTATCGCAGGCCAGCCATGAACCCTTCACCAAGGCTCTCAGAGATCCTATTTGGGAAGCAAACAAGCAGGTTCTTCCATGTCTGGTAATGTTTGCCAGCTTCTACCTTTAGAGCCTGTGTTTTTTTGCCTGATGTGTTCGTTCTCAGACTTGTAAAAATCTAAGATTTCGCCTGTGAAATGCTCTTGGCAGCTTCATTTTGCCATTGATGTGGTGCTTTAATTACACATCTTTTTAAGTAGTTATCAGCTTGAAACAGGCAATGAGCCAGCTGCCCTGTATTTCTAGTAGCAGCATTTTTTATAACAGTATCATTCTGACTGACACAAAACTGCTTTTTCTGTAACAGTGCAGTACTCCTTATAGTCCCAAGTTTAAATACCTCACGATCAAAACCGAAAAGAACTCTGAATTGGAGCAGATTGGTTCTGGCTGGAAACAGAACCAAGAATCACAGAATGGGTCGGGCTGGAAGGGACCCCAGAGGGTGATTGACCCCAAGCTCCCTGCTCGAGCTGGGCGATCTCAGAGCGCATTGCACAGAATCCAGATGATTCCTGAACGTCTCCAGTGAGGGAGACTCCACAGCCTCTCTGTGCTACCTGTTCCAGTTTGCGGTCACTGCACAGTAAATAACTTTTTCCTGATATTCAGGCGGTTCTTCCTGATCATCAGTTACTGCCCATTGCAGTCCGAAGGGAAGAGTCCGGCCCCAGCCTCTTGGCACC
>VWZN01019029.1:481602-504071 GCA_013396955.1 Regulus satrapa | reverse complement strand
GCGCTGAGCCCGCAGCAGGAGCCGCGACCCGCTGTAGCGAGGAGAGGGGAAGCGTAGGCGGCCCTCGGCCCGCGGGAGGCGGCTGCGGGGGCCGCCCGGCAGGGCCGAGCGAGGCCCGGAGCCCTCCGAGCCGCCATGGCGTCCTGGCTGGGCGGGCTGGGCTCGGGGCTGGGCCCGGCCNCCAGCTGCCCTGTATTTCTAGTAGCAGCATTTTTTATAACAGTATCATTCTGACTGACACAAAACTGCTTTTTCTGTAACAGTGCAGTACTCCTTATAGTCCCAAGTTTAAATACCTCATGATCAAAACCAAAAAGAACTCTGAATTGGAGCAGTTTTGAGTCTGGCTGGAAACAGAACCAAGAATCACAGAATGGGTCAGGCTGGAAGGGACCCCAGAGGGTGACTGACCCCAACCTCCCTGCTCGAGCTGGGCGATCTCAGAGCGCATTGCACAGAATCCAGATGATTCCTGAACGTCTCCAGTGAGGGAGACTCCACAGCCTCTCTGTGCTACCTGTTCCAGTTTGCGGTCACTGCACAGTAAATAACTTTTTCCTGATATTCAGGCGGTTCTTCCTGAGCATCAGTTTCTGCCCATTGCAGTCCGAAGGGAAGAGTCCGGCCCCAGCCTCTTGGCACCTGTCCTTGAGATTCTGATAAAGATCGATTAGATCCCCCCAGTCGCCTCTTCCCTTCCCTATCCACTCCGCGTACATCCAAAGCAGCCGGGGCCTCAGCATCTGGCGTGGCTGGTAAGAACCCATATCCCAACACCAGTCGCGTCTGACCCCGGGCACGCTGTGGAGCCGCCGGCCCGGCTGCATTCCGCGGCCGCTCCGCCGCCATCCCGGCATGCTCCGCNCACCGGGCAGATCTCCAGCTTCACCAAGGACATCCTGCTGGAAGGCGCGGAGGAAGTGGGCGGTAAGGGGCGGCAAGGGGCGGCGGGACGGGCCTGGCTGCCCCAGGGGCTCTTCCTCCGGCCGCCGGCCCCTCCGCAGCGACAGGGCCTGCGCTGCCCGCGGCTCCGTGCCTTTCGCCGGTGCTGCTGGCTTTGCTGCCTTCGCTGGTGGTTTTATTGCGCTTTTGTGATCTCAGGATCCGGAGAATACACAGATATATTCTCGGGCTCTAATAGCGGATGTGAACCTGTTTTAGGCTTATTATTCGGAGGTTTCTGAATTCCGTGAAGTGTTACGTTGCTCCGGAATGACAGCATTCAAACAACACTCTTCTGACTTTCTGTTTGCTTGGTTTATCTAAACCCTCAGTTAATTAGCTGCTTTAATACGGGTTCCATAAAACTGCAGAGTTGTAGTACAGAGGTTGTTTTGCCACTGGTGTGATCTAAGTCTGACGTGTCACACAGGCAAAGGTTCAATGTTTGTCTGTGTTTTGTTTATATTTCAGTTTTGCCCAGAGGAACCTGTCGAGTTCTACAATTTCCCTACAGCCAAGTAGGAGAACATTGCCCTTACTTTATAGGGATTAGAGGCTAGAAAGATTTATCTTTAAAACAGAAAGTTAGAACAAAAAAAAAACCCCAAAACTCAGAGACATCAGAGTAAGATATTCTATAAACCAATAATAAATCTATTATAGAATATAATATTTTCTTCATATTTTTAGTAATGACTTTTAGTTACAAATTTTTGAAAAAAACTTTAGTAAAGCAGTTGTATAACGTGGTGATAAGTATCAATAGATTAATATGCCTGGTATTGTTTACCACCTTGTTACTATAAATTATTTTAAAAGTTAGCTTTCTCAAAACTGTATTAAGGGTAGAAGCCACAAAGAACAGCTAAGACTTCTGGATAGTCATCTTAAATGTGAAATTAAGCAATTCTACTTTTTTTATATTCTCTCATCTATGAAGTGTTTTGAAAGAACGTTGTAGAAACATACGTTGTATAAACCTTGTTGGCAGGCTGATATCATGGGTGGCCTTTTTGGTGCACAGGTAAAATGCTCAGAAAAAGAGAAATTCTGACAACTGTGAAATTTTTTATTTTTCACTTTTCTGCAAGATTTCCTTAGAAATGTTTTAAATTTCGAAATCTATGGTTTAGTTTGGAAAGTTATTTTCTCTTCCTGAGCTGTGCAGTCATCTAGGGTGTTTATTTTGCTTTTTTGAAAGATAAATTGTGAACTCACACATCTGTGCATGAGTTTGTGCAGAAGAGATGTACTGATGTTTAGTAGTGACTTCCAGGTGTACTTCACTGCTGGATACTGCTGTGAACAACTTCTGTTCCCTACAAATTTCAGGGTAGTACATCTGTAAGGGTGACTAGGCTCCAGAATGTAAAAAAATCTGGTGGCATCCAAATATTCTTCTGTAAAGACCTTTAAATACTGTGTGGCCTAAACAACACTTTTTAAGTACTTCCTTACAATTTTTTAAAATTTCCTAACTGGCAAAAGGGTCCTAGGTTTTAATATAATCCCTTACATTCAGTGTTTTGAGTCCCATCAGTTGTTTGTGGGTTATGGACTTGCACATCTTCCATTTCCCAGTTTTCAAGTGTAGATTGTTGCCTCTGCAGTGCTTGAGCCATCTCAGTTTTAAACAGCACATGGGAAATGATGAAATATGGTATTAACTTGGAAATTGCACTTATTTCAAATTTTGAAGTGTTGTCAAGGTTGCTTTGTAGTCAATTCAGGATGATTTTTCATTGCTAAAAGGAAGTGTGGTGTTTCTGTCCATTAAAGATGGGACATAGGAGAAGTAAACACAGTAAATTTGAGATGATTGATCATTAAAATGGGTCTGTAATTACATGCATTTTCTATTGGATAAACTAGGGTGGTAGATGTATCACCTTTTTAGAGACATTGAGTCTTATAGGGTTGATGTTTTGTTTTGTGGGTTTTTTTTTTTAAATTCTGAAAATTCAGTCACTGATATATGTAATTAATGGAATTAATACTTGTTTGGAAACTTTGCATGGCATTACAGAGAAGTGCACAACTCGCAGGCACAAGTCTGAAATTATAAGCAGATTCAGGGACACAAAAATAGTCAAATAAACTTATCTCCCTTATTTTAAAGCTTAAATCCATACTAATCTGTTAGGGTTTTGATTTGATTTAAAGCTAACTATGAGTGAACTAAATTAGATGTAGAAAGACTGCCTGAAACTTAATTCTTACAGTGTTCTGATGGAAACAACCTTTGGTATTTACCTAGGAATGAACATTAAAGCAGTCAGAAGTAAGATATGTATTAATAACTGGTCTTAACAGATTGAAAGGATTGTAATTAAAATGAAAATTTTCTCTTTCTTTCAGATGCAGCGACAGAACTCCACGTGTCCAATTCTAGACTCAAAGAAATAGAAAGTATTAATGCAGCACAAAAGTTTGAAGTAAGAAATTTTAGATCACTGTTGTAATTAAAAGCAGTGCATAGGCTTTTGTTTTGTATGCAGTTGAAATGGTGCACTGAAGTTGTTTGTCCCTGGATAAATCCAGAAACAAGGGTGACAGTGGTATTAGAATGTGACTTTGGTTTTGTGCCAAACTGCCATCAGAGTTAGGAAGACACATTTTATTTAGGGACATACATGTTTATTGGTGTATGCATGTGCTGCAAGTTCTTATCTTTTGCTAACTCTGACTGTTCCTGCCCTGTCAGGTGGACTTGGACTGCAGCAGTAGGCTTGGCTCTGAAAAGAGTGGGTGTTTTCCCTGGTTCTCTTCTCTCTTGTCCTACTGCTTGGTCATTCTGACATAGGTTGCTCGTGCTCCTCCAAAACCACTTACAAATCTCATGTACCCTCATGTAAAGTGACTTTCTACGCTCTTGTAAAGGACTTGTTGGTCTTGTGACTTTATTTATGTCTCTTAAGTAAAACAACTTTCATGTATGCCTTCAGGCCTCAAGAGCATTGTGAAGTTAAGATACTATTTTGGGGACATAACTCTTCCTGCTTATCCTCTTTCTGGTTTCTTGTCATCTGCTCTTGGCTGAGGTCAGAGAAGAAAACATTGGATATTAGTTCCAATTTGGGCTTTGTGGCTGTTCTTAAATTCTGCCTGTGGATCTTGCTAAGATATGATTCAGCCCTGAGTTCCTTAATTCATGGCATGTATCTCTGGCGATCACAAACCTTTTTCTGAAAGTGAGCTGGAGTCCATGCCGTATAAAAATTGCAGGCTTAGACATGACCACGATTTTGGGCCCATACATTGCTGTTACTGTGTGTTTTGGATGAAATAACATGAGAAATCTATACTATTGAACTTCTTTGCTGTCCGGTAGCTTTGTGCTTTTCCGATTCTTTAAGGGCTGTTCTGATTTTACCAACATTCACTTCTCATTTTTGCTAGAATGATAGACTGAAAAAAGTCTGTAGTGACTTGGAAGAGAAGCATGAAGCAGCAGAGCTGCAAATAAAGCAGTTGTCCATCGAGTACCGCAATCAGCTTCAACAGAAAGAGGTAGGACACTGACTAAAATTTCTCAGCAAGTATGTCCAATAAACTTACCTACTGTGCTGTTCAGTGCCTTTGTTACGGTGTCTGTTCTCTTCCAGTGGATATAGTGGTCACAGCTATGGTTTCTGGGTTTGTTAACTTAGATCAAAACATATTTTATTGAGCTGTGTAATGTAAGCCAGGCTGCCAGGAGATAGATGAGACAAGAGAAAATGCTCTGGGAATGTTGTGCAGCTGTCAGAATTTCTGTTGGTTCTGGGTCACTGTGAGAACAGACACTCTACTGCTTTGTATTTCTGATTCAGTTTTAAAGAAGGCTACAGGAACAAATTCCCATTTGAAGCAATTATTTTATCTTTAGATACCATTATTTATCTTAACATATACAGTTAAGAGAACAGAGCTAGCTTTCAAAATTTGTGAAATGTCCCTTTGTGATGGAAGCGTGAGCTTTATAGCCTGTTGTATAGCATGAGATTTCATAGACCCAAACAAAGAAAGTTGCCAGTATGCCGAGAGTTACACAAAAGAGAGTTTTATTTCTGATTTATTCACAAATTCATGCAGGAACTAGAGGAAGCAGAACTATGAGATTTATAAAATTCTCCTCGTTAAATATAATAAGAGAGTTGTTAAAAGAAAATTACATGCAACTAATTTTACTTTATTGTAGATAAGTAAATTTTCACTACATTGCATTGTTAAGCATAAAAGAAATCAAATGTAATAAAAATAACTGAAAAAGCATCACATATTGCTCAACTTTCATATCTGAATACTCTTTATATATTTAAATATTTTGTATAACTGGTTAGCTTGGATATTGCTGTACTGCTTGTGTACCTTGGCTGCTAACAAAACCCTATCTCTTTGTGTGAGGTACTTTATAACACTTGAGCTAAGGGTGGGTTTTTTCCTCCGTCATGAGAATGTTTAGGGTTTTTTTTTCCTTTTTTGAGTTCAAGTGATCAATTGTTTTTGCTGGAAGTATTGTTTGGTTCACATTTCATGAGGCCACAAAGAGTAAAGTAGAGTGTGTCTTGATATTCTTCTCATTCAAACAATGCATTTTGTTTTGTGTATTCAGGTGGAAATCAGCCATCTAAAAGCCAGACAGAATGCACTGCAGGAACAACTGCAGAAAGTACAGACAGCTGCTCAGACTGCTCAGTTGGGAGCTGGTGTTTTGCCAGCAGCCACTGCATCGGCCTCCTATCTTCCAGAGGTCAGACATTCCTCAGGTTTTGAAGGAGATGACATGGATTTTGGAGATGTAATCTGGTCACAGCAAGAAATAAACAGATTGTCCAATGAAGTTTCCAGGCTCGAATCGGAGGTTAACCACTGGAAGCAGATTGCAGTGGTGAGTGCCTTCTCTTCTACCGTGCCCTTCCCTCTCCCCTCCAAATTATTGTTTTGATTGCATTTGGTGGGTCTTGTGAAAATTCGTGCTGAAAAGTTTCTAGAAGCAGTATGTTTGGATGGAAAAGCTGAACCCTTTTGTGCTGTCACACGAATAAGGACAGCCAGTGACTAACTTCCAAATGCTTTTTTGTGCGTGATTTGTCAAGTTAGGTAAAGGATTTAATGAATATTCCTAGAATGCTGCTTCAGTGTTTCATTTTTGTTCAGCCTTTCAAAAAAACACTTCCCTTTCTCTTGGCTATGTTACTGATTTTTATTGATAGCACAGTATACTGTTCAAAGTAATAAGTAAAAGTAAATAAAGTTGGATACTTGCATGTTTTTTATACTTTCTCTTCTCCCAGTCCTTGATATGTCAGTTATAATTTGTAGTCTGTTGAAACAAAGATTAATATAATTTATTTTCAAGCTGCTGCTGATGTGAGATTTTTCAAAGGTATAGCCTGATTTTGGAGGTGTGCTTTTCCCATGTGAAAATACTCAAAACTAAGCAACCCTATTGTCTTACTGGGAGCAAAAGCACCCCCAGTCCAAACTTTTTCTTGTTATATATAGTAATGTAATAATGAAAATCCAAGAAATTTTAAAATGTTTCCATTCAAATGTGGTTTTTTTAAAAATCAAAATTACAGTGGATTTTTATTTTGCTTCATGTTCGCTTTGATGTTTTCTACTTTTGCATGTCAATAGAGGAACCACTTAAATTAAAAATTTATGTATTTATCACAATTTTCACATGGATATGTGGTTGGGGTTTTTTCAGTCTTCCAAAGTGCAAGGCACAAATGATGCTGAACAAAGTGAAATATGCAAACTACAAAATGTTGTTAAGGTAAGATGGCAAACTCTAGTCTTCTTGTGCTTTGCTCTCCATGGTTTCTGCATGTGGACTTGTAAATATTTTAACTAGCACTAATATAACATAATTACAGATGCATGGGGGCATGCAGTAGCATAGCAACACTTCACTCATCAGTACAATATTTTAAAGCAGTTACTCTGAGAAAGGGTGTTTGTATGATTTGATAATTACAGTATGTTAGCTTCAAACAGTGACATTAGCACTTTACAAGGGCAAATCACTTTGTGAAGCTGTTGGTGAGTTATGAGACTGTATTTTAGATACACAGAAAAATGTCTCCCTTCTCAGAAGCATCTTGCCATTTTTGTTGTTGAATGTGCAAAATACAGATTTTACATGTCATCCTAGAATGCTACTAAAAAATGCATCTTAGTGTATCCACTTTGTATGTAATTGCTTTACATTGGTTGAGTATTTGCTGTTATGTAGAGCATACTATTTGTGTAAAATATATATTTTTTAAAGGAAATTCTTTCCACATGTTTAAAAAAATCCCCGTCAACAAAAATCAAGAAACTTGACTTCTGTGAGAAATCCTTCAGTAAATTCTGTAATTAGACCAGGGAAAACTTATTCTCTTTCTTTTCAATTGCATTATTTCTTTCATAAGAAGACACTGGGCTGTATTTTGCCATTTTTTTTTTTTCTCTAATGATATTTTTTAGGAGCTGAAACAGAATTTAAGTCAAGAGATAGATGAACACCAGCACGAGCTGTCAGTACTGCAGGATGCCCACAGGCAGAAGTTAGTAGAGCTGAGTCGCCGGCACCGAGAGGAGCTGCGTGAATATGAGGAGCGAATCGAAGAGCTCGAGAATCGCTTACAGCAAGGTCTGCTACCAGGGCTCTCTGGTTTATTTTATGTAGAGTCAGTTTTGGTTAAAATGTTGAATGCAGCAGTACAATACGTATCAAATGTGTGATGTTTAGAATGTGAATTTGAATTTCAGCTCAGCTTCATGTTTAAGACATGGGTTCCGTATCTTTTATTCAGTCTGGTTGGCTTGAGCACTGGAAGGACAGCATTTCATCTGTGGCATGTATCAGTCTGGAGGGTCATTTTCCATACATACCAATTGTGCTCTGAATTTTGCACTTTACAGTTTGTTTTGTAACTTAGGCTGAGTATCGCTAGGGATAAGAAAGACATAGTGAACTGAAGGTAAGAAAGTAACAGGACAAAAAATAACTTTGGTGAGAAGTACTATGTGCCAGTTGGGTTACTTGACAAAATCTCAAAGATTGGGTGGTGAGACACTGGAACAGGCTGTCCAGAGAAGTTGTGGATGCCCCATTTCTGGAAATATTTGTGGCCAGATTGGACAGGACATTGAGCAACCTGAACTAGTGGGCGGCATCCCTGCCCATGATGATGCAGGTGTTGAAACCAGATGTTCTAAAGGCCCTTCCAACCCAAGCTATACTGTGATTCTACGATTGCCATAAGGGCCACACCTTAGCATGGCATAACTACAATGTAGTAGTAGTTGTAGTAGTTCCCACAAATAATATTTTGTTGCTTGTAAGTATTTTATACTCACTAAAAATAGTTATGTCAGGTTTCCTTGAGAGGCTTCTTTGCACAAATACATAAGCTTTGTAAACCTCTATATTTACCTGTAAAATTTGGACGTTTAAAGAGCATATACTCTCCTTTTGGAGCAGGAGATCTGTTCCCTTCTTGGAAAGAAGGGAGGTATTTTCACAGCTTCTCTAAAGGTAGTACTGATAGGGAATTTGAATTTGTAAAATCAGATGCCTCTTAAGATGTAATATGTTTTTTCACTTCACATACCTACAGCAGCAGGACTAATTTAAGGAAGTTGAAGGCAGAAGTCCCTTATCTTTTACATTACCACTTATCTGCAAAATAGATACTGCTAGTGGCTTTTGAAGAACTAAAGTATTTTATATTTTTATTTTTTTCATTCTGTCTGACAACGTTATAGGGACTAAGGCAGGGTTAAGTGTTTGAGCTGACACAGAAGTGAATTCACAAGTAGTGTGTTTTCATTTAATTTTTTCCTGCACTCTTCTGATGGTGCCTTTTTGTAGTCTCTTGACTTGCCTGGAAATTATAGGAGATTGTACAGAAATATGAATGTCAGTATAGTATGACAGTGATGGATCTGTAAAAAGGTTAATTCTGAAAAGCATTTTTCTTCAGTTGAAAACCTTTGTGCATCATTTAGCAAATTATTTGGATCAAATTGTTCCCTATAACACCCACTTGGAAAATCTTTGAAATGTAAATAATTAAATTATAAATGAATTTTGCATCATTCTGAATGAGATGGGATTTGATAAATTATTCTTAGAAAATTGAGAGATTCCAAATGCTGATAGATTAGATTGTCATCTCCTCACCAAGAGAGGTGGGGATCAACTATATTCTAATTAAATTGTAAACAAAATATGTCATGTGACATTTAAAAATTAAAATTATTTTGAGCCAGGCACATGGAAGTATTCAAAAAGCTACTTGTCACACCAGTAATATGCATAACACAGCTTCAGATGTTAAACCTATCAACCAAGCTTTCTGTTTTGACCATGTCTTTGTTTTAGTCTATCTCACTCTGTCAGGAGAAGAGGTGAAAGAAGAGAAGATCTAGAGTGATGGTTTTGGTTAATATTGCAAAAATTCTCTTTTGTTTTTTAGATGGTGTGAGCACAGATGACGTGGATGACTCTAAAATTACTGAACAGAAAAAAAAAGCTCAGAGTCTAGATGGAGAACAGGTGGAAGAGTTGCAGGTTGTAAAGGACCTAGAGGATGAAATAAAAAAATTGAATCACAAATTGTCTTCTGCCAAAGCAGAAAACAAAAATCTTCTGAAAGAGCAAGAATTTGCAAAGCTAGAAAAAATCCAAATGGCACAAGATTATGAAAAACTTAAATCTGACTTTAATGCACTTCAAAGATCTGTGGCAGAGCAAGATGCTCTCCTGAAAGAGCAGAAGCAGTTTCAGTCAAAGACATCACTACCACAGGATGTTGTCAGCCTACAGCAAGCCTTGTTAGGTACTAAGACTATTATTTTTTTATTATTTTTTTTTATTTTTAGTATATTTTCACAGGTTTTCACTTTTAAAACTAAAATTTTATTTTATAAATTTAAAACTGAATACGAGAATATGTACCTTTAAAGTATTGCTGTTTTAGAAAAGCATTGTCCGTTGAAATAAGGTGAAGCAGAAAAAAGAATGTTGTTAGGACTAGCATGATTATCATAGGGGTTTCTGATTATGGAAGTAATCATATTTGCCAACTGTTTGGTAGGGTTTTTTTTCTTTAAAAGTAAGTAAGCCTCAATAGAAGTTGTTTGTTTAAATTCAAAAAGTATGTTTTTGTGTGTATGTATAAAGGTACTCAGTTGCTAATATCTTCTTAAGGAAACACATATCTGCTTGAGAAACATATCTGTAGGTAGAAAATATTAAAATATTTTGTAGCTTATGAACTCTAGTACCAAAGTCCCCCTAATGTGGGATAAGCTGTGAAAGTAATACTCTGAGGTGGTGACTGATGGCATGTTTGAATCTTTCATGGCACTGATGCTTGTCATCACAAAATGCTGGGAAGCTGTTATTTTCTGAGCAGCAGAGTTCTATTTGGGTGAGATGGGAAAATGATTTTGTTCTATTGTTGTTTGAAAAGTAGTAAATTACCTATTTTATTTCATTTTCCTTTATAGAAGCAGAAAATGAAGTAACAAGACTTTCCAGTTTAAATCAGGTAAAGCAGTTTCTAAATTAAGGCAACAATAAAGTTCATGACAATAGTAACTGATGGAAAACATTTTGGTAGCTTGTTGGTTTCTCTTTTTTTAACATTTGCATTTCTATGTAAATAACACTGTAATGTAAAAGGAAATAATTGTCATTTAATTCTGTAATCATACATGGTATTTATAGAAACAATACATTTTTCCTTGTGAAACTCCACAGTGTATTCTATTAGGAAAACTGTTCAAGTTCCACCCATCTCATTGTTACTTAGAAAGCTGTAACATGCATTTTTAAGGTACCAATTATTTTCAAGTACTATTATAATTTACATTCTGTAAAACATGTTGCTTTCCACTTCTGCTTTAGCATGTTTCAGTTTTGGCACTTAGCAGTTGTGAAATCTTTCTCTTCTGTGTAGTACTCATAATAATACTGCATTTCCATCTTACTGATCAAGTGCAGCAGTGGAACATAACACACCTTAAGTTTTTGGCATTGTTGCCTTGGTCCATTATAAACTCTCAGACTTGAGAGATCTGGTTTATTTCACTTTGTATCCAGTAGAGTTTTTCTGTGTTTTGCATTCATTCAAGAGTTTCCATAGCATTTTTCATAATGATGCTCTTTAGATGTCCTTGATTAAAATGTCCTGTCCCACTGTGGAGCCGGTGTGTTTAGGGTGGCTCTCGCAGTTACAGTCAGTGCCTCAGAGGTGGATATGACTTCTTACCCCATACCGTGGCTTTTTGTGCAGAGCTTTACAGACTGCACTCCCAAACCTAGTGATGAAGAAATAAATGTCTGTGTATGAAAGGCAGAGAGAAATACTTCACACCAAAGAATTTTTGACTGGGGTAGTATTCGTGTAGTCTTAGAGATTCTAACATAATTTCAGCAAGATGAAGTCTGATATTTACAATTTCTTTTTTTCATTTTGAGGCACTTGAGAAGCAACTGACAAGTGCACAACATAAACATGAGAATATTCTTTCTTCGAATACAGAGGATCAGAATTCAGAAATAAATCAGTTAAGACAAGATTTGGAAAGGAAAGAACATGAATTAGATGAAAGTGTTGCTGAGAGAGAAACATTAATAGCAGAGTTGGAAGAACTAGACAAGCAGAATCAAGAAGCTACTCAGGTAATAAATACTAAAACTAATTACTGAACTGCTGAATACATGTTTAGAATTCTGTGTGTGTGTATCTGTTTGTCTTTTACACTGATTTTTGTACATAGATAGCAGGGAAATAAAAGTTATCTTTTGAGGCCTAAAAATAAATACTTGGGGCCAATATTTCTCTTTATCTCCCATCTCAGTGAGAAATTCAGAAGTGCAAGTAAAACCCACTTGTTACAGACAAATGAATAATACAGTGTGTCATACAGCTGTCCATAAGAGATGTTACTTTATGAAGCCCAGATAAATAGTCCCTGATTTTTCATTGCAGCATTTCTGATTAAATTTTTCTTGGTAATTTTCTCATCTGTCTTATGACAGTATGCATTACAATGATTTTTGAGACTTTTTCTTCTATAGTTTTTAATTATGTTGAATATTTAAATTACTTTATTGCAAGTTCTTTATAATATGAGCATTTGTGGAGTAAAAAAGTCATGAATTGTATGTAATCAGAATTAAATTATACATTTTTGCCACAGTTGCAGTATATTTGACCTGTAAACTTGAGTTGCAAGGCAACTTTTGTTTTCAATGATTGATTTACCGATGAATCACCTATGAATTGAATCCAGACAAGTATGTTGAAACCAAAAGTTGAAAATAGAATATACAGATAATTTAAATGTAGTGCCACCCTTTTTTTAAGCAGTGGATGTTTGCTAGATTCCAAATGTCTTCACAAATTCTAACAGTTCTTTTTTTTAAGTAGTTCTTTTTTTATTTTGTCATTTAGGTTGTTAAGGTTCTTTTAGGGGTGGGTTTTTGGTTTGGTTTTTTTTGTAGTAAAATGTAGTTTTTCCTTGTTTGGTATTTGGTATTAATTAATTTAGCATTGTCTAGTTCATCCTACTTACCAACATGTGTTGGCAACTAAGAAACATTTTCTTTCCTCTCAATTTGTTTTTTGTTGTTTAGAGGATAAAAGTGAAGGAAATGCATAGTTCAGCTGGTTTTGTCCCAGAATTAATGAATTCTGTTTTGTGTTCATTTCCAGCATATGATTACACTGAAGGAGCAGCTGTCGAAGCAACACACAGAAACTGATAGTATCATCAAACAGCTGAAACTTGACATAGACTGTGAAAGAAAGAAAGTATCAGAATTAGAAGCTGAGAAGGTGAAAACTATTGAAGAGTTAGATAGTCAGAAAGAAAAATTAAGCCAGTGTTCATACGCACTTAATGATTTGCATATAACTAAGCAGCAGCTACAAGATAATATTAAAGATCTTCAGGAACAATTAAGGAAAGCCCAGGACTGTAATTTGCATAGTAAAAAAGAAATTGGAGAGTTGCAGCAGAGACTAAAAGAAAGAGAGGAGGAACTTCGTGTATCCTTGGGCAAGTTAACAGAAAAAAGTAATGAGGAGTCGAACTACTCTTGTCAAGATCTGATTCTGAAAGAAAGAGAAGTAGAAATTGCAAAACTACAGAATGATGTTTCAGAAAATAAACAAATAAATGAAGAACTACAGAAATCTCTGTCTAATCTGAGAACAGAAAATGGAAAGCTGATAGCAGCCATTGAAGAACTAAAACAGGAATTAAGTGATGCCATGTCTGAGAAAAATAAAATCTGTTTGGAAAAAGACACTGTTCTGGAGGCTTTGAAAATGGAAAAAAAACGGTTAGAGAGTGAATTAAACGAGACAGAGAAGAGGCTTTTGGAACAATCTCGTAATTATAAGCAAACTATTGAGGAGTTATCAAACACACGTAGCATGGATACCACTGCACTGCAGCTTGAACATGAGCGCCTGGTTAAGCTTCATCAAGAGAAAGACTTTAAGCTTGCTGAGCTCAAAAGGACCATCGAGCAGATGGAAATTGACCATCAAGAAACAAAAGAGATGTTGACTACTAGTTTAGGAGGACAAAAGCAGTTGACAGATCTCATAAAAGAGAAAGAGGTGTTCATTGAAAAATACAAAAATCAAGCCTTACAGGTGAAGCAGGAACTTGAGGAATATATGGAGGTTTCAAAAAAGCAGGATGTCTTAAAACAGAACTTGGAGGAAAAAGACAGAAGTCTTGCAGTCATGAAGGAAGAAAATAATCATTTGAAAGAAGAAATCGAACGCCTTAAGGATCAGCAAAGTAGATCTACACCTGTGGTTGAGCCTAAAACTTTAGATATTATTATTGAACTTGAAAGTGAGGTAACACAGTTAAAAGTGATAAAGAATAATCTTGAAGAAGAAATAAAAGTTCACAAAAAAACAATAGAAGATCAGAATCAAGCAACAGCGAAACTTCAGCAGTCACTGCAGGAGCAGCGAAAGGAAATTGATGAGTCCAAATTTCAGTGTGAGCAAATGAATGTCACACATGAGAGACTCTTTTTAGAGAAAGATGAAGAAATCAAAAATTTGCAGAAAACAATTGAACAAATTAAAACGCAGTTGCACAAAGAGAGACAGATTATTCAGACTGATTCTTCTGATCTTTTTCAGGAAACCAAAGTTCAGACTCTTAATGGAGAAAATGGAAATGAAAAACATGACTTATCTAAAGGTGAAATTGAAAGACTGGTGAAAGGTATCAAAGAAAGGGAGATGGAGATTAAGCTGTTGAATGAAAAGAATGTTTCTCTAAGTCAGCAAATTGATCAGTTGTCTAAGGATGAAGTTGGTAAACTTACTCGGATCATTCAAGAGAAGGATTTAGAAATACAGGCTCTTAATGCTAGAGTTTCCTCAGCTTCCTACAGGCAGGATGTTCTTTCCCTTCAGCAGCAGCTGCAAGCTTATGTTTTGGAAAGAGAACAAGTACTAGCAGTTCTAAGTGAAAAGACAAGGGAAAACAGTCAATTAAAAACAGAGTATCGTAATATCATGGACATGGTTGCTGCTAAAGAAGCAGCTTTGGTGAGGTTGCAAGAGGAGAACCGAAGGTTATCCAACAGATCTGAAAACAGCAGTCAAGACATGTCTAGAGAAACTATTCAGAACTTATCCCGTATCATTCGAGAAAAAGATATTGAAATAGATGCCCTAAGTCAAAAATGCCAAACCTTACTGACGGTCTTGCAGACATCCAGTACAGGTGCTGATAATGGGGCAGGGGGTGTGAACAGTAACCAGTTTGAGGAGCTTCTGCAAGAACGTGATAAACTAAAGCAGCAAGTAAAGAAAATGGAAGAGTGGAAACAACAAGTAATAACCACAGTCCAGAACATGCAGCATGAGTCAGCTCACCTCCAAGAGGAGTTGCACAAGCTGCAAGCACAAATTTCAGTTGAAAGTGATAGTACTTCAAGGCTGCAGGTAGATTACAATGGCTTGATTCAGAGTTATGAACAGAATGAAAAAAAGCTGAAAAGTTTTAGTCAGGAGTTAGCACATGTTCAGCACAGCATAGGACAGCTTTATAACACTAAGGATCTTCTCCTGAGTAAACTGGATTTGGTAACACCATCTGTGGCAACAGCTTCCACTGTTTCACAGCTTTCAGGTGTTCAATACCGTCCTCCTGAAGCACTCGGTGAGGAGCATAAACTCCTTCAAAATGAGTTGGACCAACTGAAAAAAAAGTTACAAGAAAAAGATTCAACTATTAGGACTCTTCAGGAGAACAATCAGCGATTATCTGATTCTGTTGCTACAGCATCAGAGATTGAAAGAAAGAGTCAAGAAGGGACTGAATCAGAGATGAGGCAGATCAAAGAAAAACATGATGTGTTACAGAAGTCACTTAGGGAAAAAGATATATTAATTAAATCTAAAAGTGATCAGTTACTTTCTGTGAGTGAAAATCTTAGTAACAAAGAAAATGAAAATGAGCTTTTAAAGCAAGCTGTAACTAATCTAAAAGAAAGAAATTTAATTTTAGAAATGGATATTCGAAAACTGAAAGAAGAAAATGAAAAAATAGTTACAAGGTGCAGGGAAAAAGAAACAGAATTCCGTGCACTTCAGGAGACCAATATGCAGTTTTCAATGATGCTGAAAGAGAAAGAGTTTGAGTCTCACTCAATGAAGGAAAAAGCTCTTGCTTTTGAGAAGCTGTTGAAAGACAAAGAACAGGTATGTACGTTCATACTTATGATTATCTCTTTGAACTAGACAAGTTGAAAATACTATTCTTCCTGGATATTTTTCCGGGTTGCAAGGCCATAGATGTCCTGCCCTTTTCCTTATTACATCAGTAGTATTTTTACACTCTTCCTGGCTAAGACTATGCCTCTGGTAAAGCTGTTGGCCACGTTTGAAATACTTGTTTATGTCTTCAACAGGGCAAGGCAGGAGAATTGAATCAGCTGTTAAATGAAGTGAAATCAATGCAGGAAAAGGCTGTTACTTTTCAGCAAGAGAGAGACCAGGTCATGGTAGCACTCAAACAGAAGCAAATGGAGAGCAGTGCCCTGCAGAGTGAGGTACCACCAAATAATTTACAGTTGCACAAAATAAATGAAAGAAGAATATTAAATTGCGTCTGTAATTTAAAAAAAATACATTCTTTTAGTAGCAATCACTGTTAAAAGCACTTAAAATTAATACACTTGCAATGTGCTTCAATGGGCAAGCGTTACATTTGCTTAATTTTTTTTAATCAAAAGTGATAGTCCAAGCAACTTAAGGTATGTTCTACACAGGTCCAGCATTTGCATGAGAAGGAGCAGCGCCTAAATCAGGAGCTGGAGAGGTTGCGGAATCACCTTTTAGAAATGGAAGACTCCTACACCAGAGAAGCTTTAGCTGCAGAAGACAGAGAGGTCAAGCTAAGAAAAAAGGTTTTGATTTTGGAAGAAAAACTTGCATCCTCTTCTACTGCAGTGGAGAATGCCAGGTAGTCTTTTAAATATTGAGTTGGTGATCAAATGGTGCTGATGCCTCTGTTATACTGAGCAGCCATCCTTTACCATACTAAGCACTTGAGAAAACAAAAAGATGAGAACTTCTCTTACTCAGAATCAAGAGGCTGCTTTCAAATGTACTTGACTACTGCTGAGAATTTAATATATTTCTCCTTTTAGTAGCAACTATTGAAACCTTACATGATCAACGGTGCTTAGAACTAGGAAAAAAAATCCTTAACCCGTCAGTTTAGTTGTGTGTTAAAAAAGAGTGACTTACTTTCAAGTCAAGGCTTCATTCAGTTTAAAAGAATCTTATTTTGTAAATTTTAGTGCACAGATGTGACTGTCACGCCTTGTGAATTGCTTTCTAGACACATTCACATACTTTGTGCCTGATACCATGGAGAGTATACACTGCTGAGAACTTCCTTCTTCTTAGAGTAAACATATAGAGCAAGATGCATTGAATTTCTCATGGGTAGCAGAATATCTGGGAGGCTAGAATATTTTTGCACAATGGGAAATTAAATGAAGCATTCAATCATTATTAAGTAGCAAGATATACTGAGTTCTTGGAGACTGGGTTTAAAAATAAAAACTGGTAGAAAGACCTGTTGATTCATAGCAATTGAAGCAGACAACAGGATAATATTGATGATTTTTTTTTATTTTTTGGTGAAGGTGATGTTATAATAATGAGCAAAAACTAAAATTTTTTTCTTATCTCTTTCAAAAAAAATAATTTAATTGTGATTTATTTCTTTGATGGTCACAATTTTATTGCCAGACTTTAAAATCTCTTTTTTGGTTGGGTTTGTTTGTTTGTTTTTACAGAGGAATCAGGGAGGGAAATGCCATAATCTTTGTAAATTGAGCTGAAAAAGTTTAGTGAACTATTTTTTAGTAAACATGCTGAGATTTAATTTTCTCCGTAATAACTTCTTTTATTTAAGTCATGTGTCTTGTTTTCATTAAGTCATCAAGCTAGTCTGCAAGTTGAATCTTTGCAAGAGCAGTTAAACCTAGTTTCCAAGCAGAGGGATGAAACCATGCTGCAGCTGACCATCTCCCAGGACCAAGTGAAGCAGTATGCACTGTCTCTGGCCAACCTGCAGATGGTACTAGAGCAGTTCCAACAGGGTAAGGTTTGTTAAGAAATAGCAAAGATTGCAACAAGTATTTTGCAACTGGAATTGTTACCATATTTTGGTGCTTTTGATGTATTCGTTTCCTTTTTGATAGCCTGAAATTCAGAATCTGTAGTCTGTTAAAAAAACTTTAAAAAACAGTTCTGTGAAAACTGTTGATTGATATCACATTTATGAAATTTGAATTCCACCTCTTACCTCATGAAGACCAGATATGATTATGCTGAGGTTTCGCAATTGCATACCCCAAGAAGAGTTACGTATTGTCAATTGTATTCTTTTGTGTTTTATTTTTAATCCTTTAGAAGAAAAAGCTATGTATTCAGCAGAACTGGAGAGACATCAAAAACAGAGTGCAGAATGGAAGAAGAAAGCAGAAAATCTAGAAGAAAAAGTTGCATCTCTGCAGGTGGGCTGAATAATGAAATTGAACTTTGTGAAAATGAATTGTAATTCTTCACTGAGCAAGCAAAGTGGCATTCTTCTGCTGACCCTCTTATTTTATGTGGGTGTTCACAATCCAGTTATTTGAAGGAATAAGTGATTGCAGTCTCTTTCTTTTCATTTGCTGTGTGGTATTAGGCTAATTGTGATAGTGATCCCCCTGCTTCTCTTTCTGTTCCTTTCCTACGCTCTGTTTAGGAGAGTTTAGAAGAGGCAAATGCTGCCCTGGATGCAGCATCCAGGCTTACTGAGCAGCTTGACATCAAAGAGGAGCAGATTGAAGAACTTAAGAAAGAAGGTAACTACATTTTCTTCATTTCTACTTAACATATTTCAAGTAGCTGAGGAGCTAATGTAGTATTCCTAGAAACTTATCAAAATTCATATCCTGTGAGAGACTAATTCTGTGCCACATTCTGAAGCCTTCCTTCTTTATAAAGCAAATGTGAAAAAGTATGTTTACCTTCTGGTAGGGATCTTTCTCAAAAGAAAGCCCTGTAGGAGTTCTTTGGATTTTGTGGGTTTTTCTCTGTAAATACCAGGACACTTGATTTAGCTCTGCGTCTTTTTAAAAAGTTGGTGAAATACCAAGTGTTGTCAGATTTTCCAAAGTAGCTACCATATTTGACCTAGATACAGGAGTACAGTGAAGTAGAGATGATGTAGAGGCAGCAGCTCTTGCACAGATGTGACATCTGCCATCTCTGCTGGATGCAGTGGAAACGCATGCTTTGAACATATGCAACTAATTATTGCTATTCCTTTTTAAATGATAATCAGTGTTCCTTTTTTAATAAGTGATGTTTTCTTGAAGCATTCTTGCTTATGACAGGTAGGTGGTGTGAGATCTCATTTGAAAGTCTTCAAGATTCCAGCAAGAACTCTACAAAATTACTACTTTTCTGCTACATATTTGAATGTTTAGTTACTTAAATTTAGATCTCTCTAAATGCAATTTGGCATCCGATTGAGCTTCACAGAAGTGCTCCCTGAGTTCAGATATTAATTTTTTAAACTAAATTAAATTTGAAACTGCTGCATAATGTACAACTACTGATCTGCTTTTTCATTGACTGATCTACATATCTGTGTCGCACTGCACACATTCACAGCAAAAGTTCACAAACACCCTGGATTGAAATTAACTTTGACAGAGGCAAATACTGCACTCTTAACTGGGAAGTTCTTCATTACTGTTTCATTTTGATGTTAAACCCTTGCATAAGAAAGCAGGAGGTATTTAAACTCAAAGAGAAAACTGAGTGTCAAGCAGTGTTGTATTGGCAAGCAACTTTCTTGATAAAAAATTGAAATGGAATTGTTGCATAAAGGAAACAGCACTTTAATGTTGTTGTAGAGTATAGAAAAAATATCACTTCATATTCTCTATTTATACAAGAAAACATAAAGTGTCTTACTGCAAATTGGCCAAATACATTCCCAGACACAGTTTTGTTAGCCAAATCTTTTGAAGGATTTTTTAATGGATTTTTTTGGCAGCAGAAGTGATTTTAATGGAAAAGTATAAGATGTACCAGATGCAGTTTTCTGGATTGCCATAAATGGTTAACAAATTATTGGAGACTGTAAATGTCTGGTTTACAGCCGTCCATGCTGAATTTTGGCTCAGGACCTTTTTGTTGCTTAGTCTTTTCATACCCCTGAAGTACGTGTTTAAGTCCTTTTCAGCTGTAGGATTTTATCTTAGAGGGAAATGTTCCATTTTAAAAATATGCTTAATGATGAAGTTGCATAGTCAGTGTGGATGGAATATAGCTGTATAGTGATCCTGAAAAGCTGATCTTCTTTTATATAAAATCTTTTTTTCATTAAAATTAATGATACTTTTCACTTTGTTTAAATTATTAATATTTCTGTTTTAAAATCCATCATAAAGGAATAAATTAAGTTAATAAAAATTGAAAAAGCAGTTCACAATTGTCTTGCTTTATAGAGAAATAGCAACGGAGTAAAATGTAATTGAAATTTGTTTTCAAATGCTGCTGGTTTATCCTTTTGTGGCATTAGTAATATAACTCTCATTATTCCCTTCTGTTCTGTGGACATGTTAATTGTTTTACAAAACTATGTTTTGTCAATATAATTGTGGCACACACTTACTGAAGATTGAAAGTTGTGGAAATGAGTGGAATCCTTTCCCTGCACCACAGATTATTTGAAGGTTGTAAAAATTAATAGAAGTAATCTTTCTTCCAAAGATGTTGAGGCTTTTTAGAAATTAGCTACAAGATAAATAAAACAAAAGTCTATCTTTTGTGACTTTTTAATGAGGGATTTTTAATTAACATGAGCCCGAAAAATCTTAAAAACTAAGTTGATCTGCAGTTTTTCTGAAGGATTTGGAGATAACCATTAAACCTCATAGAGAGGAAACAAAGTTCATCCTGTCTGCTTATATCTGTAGGGTAGAGCTGGTCTTCACATGGACAGTCCATGTTATAGTGTATTTGTCAAGTCTTTGTGTGTGAATAAGGCTTAATTGTGCTTTTGTTAGGCTTCAGAGGTAGCATCTTGCAGAACCCCAGTTTGGTGAGACTTTTGCGGTCTCTCCGGTCTTAGGCCACCTCACATTCATTGACTTAATTCTGGCCTTTTTATTCAGCTTGATGCCTGACTGAAGTGTTTGCCATTTTCCTCTCAGTCTTGTTTTTGTTTCACGGTAGCTCTGACATTTAATCTCTTCTGTTCATGTTTTTGTTCCCGAAAGTGTGGGTGATCTTGCCTGTGTCTGCCTCTCTTGGCAGTGTACTGAGTTGTGAAGCCCAACACTGTTTCTGCCATGCTTTAGTGGGTCCCAGCATGCTGTTTCCAGCTTGCATCTGTCATAGGAGGTGGGAAAAGTCCAGGCAGAACAGACCCTCAGCAAGCTCCTGATGCTGCTCTGCTAGCCAGGAATTCATCTAGGAAAGTAGAGAACTGCTTGGTGCTTCAGGGACTGCAGCAGCCTGATAGTAGGGTACACAGTATACCTGGGGCTTGGGTAATGTGGGAGGTTAGGGGCAGAGAGCAAAAAGACCTGATGGCACCATGGAGTTTGCTCATGATGAAAGAGGACTACAGGCCTTGCTGAAGAGTTTCTTTGCAGTTCTGTATTATTTAGATAGAAAAGAGCATGTCATGAGATCTTCTGCAGTGTAGTCCTGTACTTCAGCTTTGAGTATCATTCCTGGAATTTCAGCTTGTGGTTTCAAATAGCAATGACTTGCTAAGTTGACAACTTTTTATAAAAATATCACACTGATTATATGTTTTTGTTTTATATTCGAAAGCATCATAGCAATATTTATGAAGGTATCTAAATTTGATAAATTTTGCAGCAATCAAAAACTTTTCAAAGTTTTGATTTTAGTTTCTTTTGCTGTGACGTTGCATTTATAGGTGAGATCAGAAGAGAAATGTTAGAAGATGTACAAAATAAATTAATGAACCTTATGAACAGCACAGAAGGAAAAGTGGACAAGTAAGTCTTTAATGAAAGATTTGGTCTAAGGTTTTGGGTTTATTCCTCTCAATGTACAGATGTGGCACTCACAGTTGCAAGAGTGGTACAGGACTGTACTTCTGTATGTTGTCTTGTAATTACACTTTTATTATTTTGACCTTTTTCAGTTGCTTTGTAAATAGTCTTTTTGATTAGTAAAACCAATAGATATATGACTTTGGCTCACTGATGTGTTTCTTAAGTAGAAGTGAACTTCTCTAGCATGAGCTGTGCAAATGGAGATAAGAGTTCTTAATGAATGTATTTTATTATTTTCAAGATGTGAACAGCAAGCCTTTTCATGTGTCTCTATCACCTGGGTGTTGTGTAAATCTCTTCCTTAGTCCTTTTTTTTTTCTTCTCTATCCAACAGAACTGAAACAGGGGTAGACAGATGGGCTCCCTGTCCCTTCATTATATCTTGGTTTGGGACTACACAGAGCTTTCTTTTTAAATGCTCTCCTGAATCAAGGTCTTAGAACAAGTATTTTCCCTGACTGTACTAGGTACATCCAGCTTTGCTCATGTTCCCCTTCAGTTTCACCTTACTGTATGCAGTATTGTTAATACTGTCCAAATCCACGCTGTGTAAGAAATGTTATAACTTATAGAAAGAGGGAATTGATTAGGTACTTCTTAGCTGTTTGTATTTGATGTGTTTACTTGAATTGATGTAAATTATAGGCAAGAGTATGAGGAATAAATGCATCAATATTATGGTATCAGCTATTACACAACAGCAGCTTTTATAAGTGCCTTCTTTTGTTCTGCAGACTGTTGATGAGAAATCTCTTTATTGGACATTTTCATACTCCAAAAAATAAACGTCTTGAGGTGTTAAGGTTAATGGGAAGTATCTTGGGACTGAAAAAGGAGGAACTTGATCAGGTAATATCTTGCCGAAAACTAGGTAATCCTCTTCCTT
>VWZN01019029.1:435789-481571 GCA_013396955.1 Regulus satrapa | reverse complement strand
TTTCCTTTTTCCTTCTTTTTCTTTTCCTTTTTGGAATATCCTTTCCTGGATATCAAATTACTTGTTGCTGAACTAAATGTGACTGCCTCTGTGCATTTTGTGGGGAGAGTGTGTTTTTTCTTATTTGGTCTCACTTTTTTTTATGTGGGAATTTAAAAATGTTTTTGATATGATGGTCTTAATCTTTCGATAACGTTGTTTTAATAGGGTAGATTTCATTTTGCTGAGGAATACTAATGCAGAAAGGAGAGGATTTAACTTTGTGCTGTTGTGTAAAGTAGCTGTAATATATCAGTTACAGAAAAGTAAGCCAGTTATATATGTACCATTAGTTACTGTGAAAAATATGAGGCTTATGTTTTTAAATAAAGAGACAGGTTTTTACATTGCCAGTCTTTGGGAGGTGAAGAATATGGTTTTGATAGTAATAAAAAATTTTATTTATCTGCAAGAGTGCCACATTGTTATGTGGCATTGCAGCTGATATGTTTTATGTGCTGCTTTATTTTTGTTGGTTCCTAACTTTGTTTTCTTTAAATACTTCTCTAGTTATTATCTGAAGAGCAAAGAGGAGTTACAAGATGGGTGACTGGCTGGCTTGGTGGAGGAGCTGTGTCAAAGAGTGTTCCTAATACACCTTTGAGACCAACTCATCAGAACATTTTTAATAGTGTAAGAATTAATCATTCATTCTCTTCTTTGAGAGGAAAAATGGGGAAATTGCATATTAATGGTCATGTTTGGTTCCTCAGTATACTGAGTTTCATTTACTGATACTGTTGTATCTTGTATTAATTGTTTTATGCAAATGCTGTGGAAAAAGGTTTTTTTCTTGCACTAAGGAAATATTTAGACATGGAAAATTATACAGTGATAAATCTTGGGCTAATAGAGCAGACAACCACTGTTCCACTGGTTCCTGGCATGACTCTTCTTACAGTATGGACTTCATCTTACAAACTACAAATGCTGGAAGTTAAATATATGTGAGAGTATGGAATTCCAGAATACTCAACAGTATAGAAGAGCATGACTGTGACTGTATTTTGATGGCTGTGTTCCCATATGTCCTTTAAATTTAAATTGAAAAGTTTTTTCAGCTGCTGCAGCTAATGCCTCTTATACAGCATATAAAACTGATATTTTAACTTTTCAAATACTGTAAAGCAACAGATCTCATGCATGATCCATGGGAGCAGTTTATCTATGGAACTTTTAAGTTTTGCAGGCCAATAAATAACGTACTCAAGAACCAAGCACTGAGGGATTGGAGTTTTTGGATTGACTTTTGTTTTTTGCTCAGTTGAGCTAGAAATGTTGAGAATAGATTCTTGTAAATCATCTTGAAGTGTAGGGATTGGGTTTTTTCCCCCCTTAAATAGTGCAGGCATATAGGCATTAAAGGACTGACTGACTATAGAAATAAAAGAGAAAAATTAATTCTTTTGTCTGAATAGTGCAGGCTTTACTAAGCCAAATTTTATGTTGTCATGCTACCAAAACCTTCATCAGTCTATGCTTCCTTTATTTGAGGATCTTTATGAAATAAAGCATAAGTGGGCTTTAAGAGAAAAGATTGGGTTTTATGTGTTTCTGGAGGAGAGATTGGTTATGCAAAGTCTAAGGAAATACTGTGATGTCAGTAATAGCATAGAATTCTTGAAATAACTGGCTTAAATCAATAGTGGAACCATGGGAAAAGTATGTGTGTTATCTTTAAAGTTTATCAGTTTTATATAAATGCCTCTTAGTGAGACAACAATAAAGAGTGTATTTTAAAAATTAATTTTGTTGTCACTCACTGAGTGACGAAGGCCTGCTTAGTAGTAAGTACAAATACAAGTACAAAATTGATTGTAGGCTCTTGACGGCTTATTGTTCTATATATATGTTTTTGACTTAGTGCTTTTCACCAGAGCATCAGGGAAATATAATAACTAGTAGCTTCTTACAGTCTTTTTCAGAACTGTTTGTGAAATTCCTTGAAACTGAATCTTGCCCAAGCCTTCCTCCACCCAAGCTCTCTGTTCATCATATGAAACCTTTAGGAGCAACAGGAACTGGTAAAGCTGGCAGTACTCCACCCAACAGTCAAATGCAAGGTAACATTCAGATCTTTGCACAGAACATAAATAACCTTGGATAGAATTTTAAAGAGGGTTTTAATGATTCTGTGCTTCCTCACTTGTAAATTGTGAACTTGATTTCTTCTCCCCAGCCATGTCCTACTTGTTTTTGGTTTTGTTTTTTTTATTCCATTCTTCTATCTCTCCTTCCCACTGCATCTATACCTCACTTTCTAAACTCTCAATACAGAAGATTAGAGGGACCAAATTCCCTTTGATATGGGAAGGATTTAACAGCACCTCTTAGAGCCAAGCAGTTGCTGTGTAGACAACTTCATGTGGTGTAGCAGTGAACCCAGTCCTGATTTTCATCATCCCTCTTGATCAGCTTATGTTGAAGTGAGTGAAGAATGCAAGTAGTACAACTTTGCAGTGTCTCTCTGGTGTGTAGAACCTCGTTGCTCAGAGAGGACTGAAATAAAATCAGTTAAGTGCATGGCCTGGTATGAAACCTCTGTAAGCTGTGCAGGAGTGTTGACTTGGATTTTTCTAAGACAGAACAGCTTGGCTTGTATTATGCATGTTAAATTAATATGTTTTTGTCTTAAGTTATTTAAGATTCCAATCTTCAATTTAACTGGTACAGTTTGTTCTTAATTTTTTTACATGTGTTTAAGACTTCAGCTTAATACTGGCCTACTGGTTTGCAGAAGCTTGTTGTGTTTGAAACTTACCTGTAAACTCAAAATAAAAACAAAAAGCCCCAGCAGCAAACCCCTACATATTATATGTATGTACAGAGAGAGAGATGCTAAAAAGCCCACTTTCAATTCACCATAAGTAGTTGGATGTTAGAAAGTGCTGTTTATTTGTGGGTTTTTTCTTGGGACTGACCCTGGGGAAGCAGTGCCATGTGTTGGGAAACCTTCCTGTGCTCTGCATTGTAGTGCACGTGCCAGGGCCCTTAGCCCTCTGCACAGTGCTGGAGTCAGCGTGACAGACACGTCATGTCTGGCATTGCAGAGGTGAAGTGAACTGCAAAGAGTGTTCTTGTTGCCTGTCAGATGTCCACATTTTCTGGGGTAGCTTGAGCTGTTAGAAAATTTGATGGTAGACTTGGCATTGCTGGGTTAACAGCTGGACTTGATTTTAAGTCTTTTCCAACCCAAATGATTCTATGGTTCTACGAGAGTAGTTAGAGACAATAAAAATCTTTGAGGGTGTCTACCATCCATGACAAGGAGATATCAAGGACTTATATGTTGCAGAAGTAATAGACAATTTTAAAATTTTTCCTCTGAACAAATGCTGAAAACTTGGATAGATTTAGGAATGCTTTTTAACAAAGTGTTTTTATTGTTGATTTGGATTTTTTTCTATTCCAGATTCTCCAGTCTCAGGAATGGGTAGAAGACCGGATGCAAATCCATTTTTAGCACCTCGATCTGCAGCAGTGCCTCTTATAACACCAGCTAATAGTTCTGGACATCTGCTTATGAAACCTATTTCTGATGCATTGCCTACTTTTACACCACTGCCAGTGTCCCCTGATGCCAGTGCTGGTGCTGTATTAAAAGACCTCCTAAAACAATAGATGGTCTTGTACCAGTATGATGATGGTAGCACTTTAAGGAGAATGAGAACACTATGTTGTATATAATTTACCACAATGAGGCCTTCTGTAAAAAGTCATGTACTTGATTGCAATTGTACTTTGCTTTTCTTGTACTTACAAACTTATCAGTGCTTCAGAAATTCTAATGGTGGAATGAATAATTACCTTCTGTATAGCAGGCATTCATTCTGGGTGTGGGTTAAATATTTAACTGAGAAAAAAAATCTATCTCATTGCTAGATTGTCAAAAGACAAATTAAAGGATTTTTAAACCTTAGGTATACTGGGTTGTTTCAGATATGCAGAGACAGCATTAACTCTTTGGTGTTGAGATCTGTTTTTCCATTAAAATGGTCTGCCATCCACCTTCAAGAACCAGAACTAAAAAAATATACATGAAGTACCCAATTAATGATGTTTATTTTATGTACTTTTAGACATGTATCTCTTATTTTCAAGTTGGATTGCATTTGGGGGCAATTTGAGGCACATTGATCTCTTTGCACAGTGATTTGATATACCCCCCCCAGAATAACTGCTGTTTTCAGCAGTCAAACCCATCAGCACCAAGAAGTTAACTATGGAAATAAGGCTTCACGTCCATGTGAAGAGAATTTAGCAAATGATACATTTGCATATATAAAGACACTGTGCTCTAATGATCCAAGGTGTATATTTGAGAGACTTTTTATCTTGCAAGATTTTGTAGATCCAAATATAGACTTTAAGCTTGAACACATGTATAGAATTAAAGGGAGGAAGGTGCTTGCTTATCTCAAATGTGTAAATAGGCCAAAGTCAATTATTCTGTAAATTTCGCTGTGATAACTTGTACACTATGTTTAGCAGGTAAAGAATGAAATGGTATACTAAAGAATGAGTCATCCTCATAGTGAATCTGAGATAAAACATATTCAGCTTAAAATGTGTAATTTCTAAGTCTTTTATATGCCTTTCCTTGTTAAGCCAGTGTTAAGATAACTGTTGTGCAAGTTCTATATTAGAACTGTCAACCCTCTTCATTTTCATTAAGGTCCTGGATGAAATTGTAAGAGTTATATTTAAATAAAATTAATTACTGAACTTGTACAGAATCAACCAAAATAATGCAAGAAACCTTTGCATTTATTTATATAGAGGTCAAATAGTGAATTTCTTTTGTTGCCTTGAAACCTAGCAGAGGTTTTCTTAATTGCTGTACTTACCTTAAGAGCTATTTGAAACCCTTTTCTCCAGTATAGTAATGTTTCATGGAAGACTTAGCAAATTTCTAACTGGATTGACCTACCATAGTGGATTTTGATTTTAAAATTTTTTACCCTATTATGGACAGTTTGGCAGTTTGATTTCTGAAAAGATAGCAGCCACATATTTACCAAAGTAAATTCTTTGTTATGTAATACATGTAATGAGAATATCACATTACCTCAGCTGAGAATATTGCAGTTAGGTGCTTCAAATGTGCATCTTCGTTTAAACTGGACTGGAGCAGCTGCCTTTTTTTTCTCTATGGCAATTATAAAGAAAAGTGAAATCAGATGGCTTCTGTGCAATCTCTCTTGGTCTTGTAGTCATGTCTGTTTAATGATACATAGCTGCTTTGCAATAAAATTGCCTTTTGGTGATCCAAAGGAAATGTTTAGGTTTTAAAAATTATGTGACTTACGTGTTGTAAATTACAAATGAAGTCATGCTGGTCACTATTCTCTGAAGATACTAACTGAGCAGTTCTTAACTTTTTTTAATGCAATTTTTTTTCTTCTTTAATGCAGAGAACTTAATACGTACACATTTCTCTTGCAGGAAGCTTTCTAATGCCAATAAAGAAAACATAATAAGACCATTTATTTCTACATGCTGTAAATCAGTTGCATTTTTACACTAAGCTATGAGATGGAAGAGGGAAATCTAATACCAAGCAGAGATACTGAAGAACTTCAGAGTTCCTCATTAAGCTCCTTGATGGAGAAGAAAATCTTCTGCAGCAGAAATGCAAAAAGCTTCAGTCTTTAAATTCTAGGAGGTGAGCTCTGTTGAACTATGGAGAAAACCCTCATGGCTCAGGGGTTTCTGTTCTAAGCTCATTTCACCGGTACATTGGTGAGGTTTGATGCTTTGTTACAAATCAGCTGGGCTCTGTGTTCCAGGTAGTACTTTGTGCAGAAAAGTGTAGAACAACTTTGTTACTTTGTTTCTTTCTTCCTTCTTTGAATGTTTCACAAACCATTACAAACATTCAAGCTTTTTTTTCTTTGCATTATGAGTAGATATATTTTTTTCCTCTAATTTTTCTTCTGTGTTTACTTTGTTCTTGATAACTGTTCCATATATAGTTGCCTTACCGGTTTCCCACACATACATACGTGACTCATGTAGTCTGTCCTGTTAATTGTGTGGGTCTTTCACACAGCAGCATGAGGGAAAAAAAACTCTGGAATTTATGAACTAAGTGTAGCAGTTGAAATTTTTCATTTAACATAATTGTTTTCTGTGGCTTTTGCAAGAAAGAAAAAGTGCCTGGTTCTCCTAGTTTTGGTCTAATAAGCTGTCAGTTATCTTTAGTGGTAAGGTAACAGAATTTTGGTAACAGATTCATTTTGCAAGCTTTATGTAAGGGGGGGGAATGAAGGTTAGGGTTTTCCATTCTTCTCTTTAGACTTCCTAATTTTTTTGCTGTTCTTTGCTTATCCTGGATTCCATGCAAAGAGAAGGAAGTAAATGGTTGATCTTTCTAATTGCCACTGTCAAGGAATGAACACTGTGGGGTTTGGGAGTTTATGGGGTTTTTCAGGGTGGGGGGGAATGTTTGGGGTTTTTTGTTTGGTTTTTTTTTGTTTTTTTTTTTTTACTTTCCTGCATTACACCAGTTAGTCATAGCAATATAATTTCACACACTATAGGGACCAGTATAGAAATTACTGTTTTTTGGGGTTTTTTAATCAAGTGCCAGTGCCCTGCATTTTATTATTGTTTCTTTTTGTCATTCTTGACCATTTTGCATAAGTAGTTACCAGTAAGGCAGGAGATCTCAACTACGTATAGGAGTGACTGATGGCTAAACCAGAAGAGACAGAATGGAAGCCTTGTAAGTATTTCACATTATCACATACCTCATGAAAGCTTTGCAGTAAATTAATGTCTTCTTATTGCTTGTGTTGATATACTGCTGGGTTTTTAGTATTTTCATAGAATCATGAAATGGCCTGGTTTGGAAAGGACCTTCAAGATTATCTGGTTCCAACTCCCGTGTCATAGGCAGGGACACCTTTCACTAGACCAGATTGTTCAAAGCCCATCCAACCTGGCCTTGAGCACTTCAGCAGGGGTATCCACAGCTTCTCTGGGCAATGTGTTCCAATGTCTCACCAACTTCACTGTCAAGAATTTATAATATTTTAGTTGTGGTCAACTAGTATTAGAGGGTTTTGCCAGTTATTGATAGAAGAGTGTTTAGAAGTCCTGTGACACGTGGCATTGCAACAAGCACTGACAGACTATAGACCAGTGATACCAGGGAAACAAACTACTTCCTACAGTACAAACAAATTTCCTACAGTACTTTTCTTTATTGTTATAAGATTTTTATGTAATATATATTACATATTAATATATAATATTAAATATTAATTATCAAGATAAGTATTTGAGTGATGCTTTTGTTTGCAATAAAAGGGTATTTTTGGAACTACAGGCAAATTACCAAATTGATTCTGGTTCACCTATGTGTTTTGGTTTACATGCCATACCTTGGATACAACACTAAATTGTAGCAGGAGTAAAACTACAGTAAAGAAATCAGTTTGAATGGTAGACAGGAGCATTGAAAAATAGTAATTAAAATTGAAACCTTTTTTGGAAATAGATTTGGAAAATATTTAGACTGCACTTCTCTCTACGCTAAAGTAGTGGGTGCCAATAAAAATGAAGGCAAACAGCACTTTTTGACAATAGGAGCAGTAACAGATGTAACAGTTTTCAGCTAACTTAGAGAAGGCTTATTATGAAACTACAACAATTTGAGGACTACAGGATTCTGAAGAAAATGAATGAGTCATAACTAGGATTGCCAGATCTGTCTGGCCCCAAGCGCAGACTGAATAGCACATCATCTGCAGAGTGCTCTGGATGAAGGACTTGCTGAGTGCCCCTGCAGGCAGAGGGATTGCAGGTGGTACCCCTGTCCTTACTGGACTCTGAACAGAAGAGCAGCTATGATGTGCTTCCCAGAACCTGCCAAGTAGGCACGGCTGAAGATTCAGAGAGCCTGCTACACTCTGGCTCTCATGTTCTTCTCCTGAACTGAATCGGTGGCTCCAACTGCATTGTACAGGTACTTAAATAGCCTGATGCTTTGCTGGCAATCTGAAGCCTTCACTGTGCTGGCCAAACGGGACTAGGCAGTCTAGTTCATGGAAGGAAAGATTGTCACTAGTAACTCAAATGGAGTTGGCTAGAGCCAGTCTCAATTGCACAGCACTAGAGTGAATGCAAAAGTAAACTTCTATATTATGGAGCAGAAGTATTTTCCTGAGAAATGTAGTTCTTAAGGGTAGTGTCCAAGAAAATATATGCCTAAGAGATCACAGAATCATTAAGGTTGGAAAAGACCCTTAAGACCATTGAGTCCAACTTTTGATGGATCATCACCGTCAACTAGACCATGGCTCTAAGTGACATGTCTGGTCATTTCTTAAACACCTCCAGGGATGGCGACTCCACCATCTCCCTGGGCACTCCATTCCAATACTTAACCCTCTCCATGAGAAAATTCTTCCTGAATTTCCCTGTGCTGTGCTACTGATTTCCAGGTATGATGGTTTACTGTTCTGTATTTTATTAACCATTATATATAAACCTATGAAATACAGGATTGTGTTTAGTACTTCTAGTTCCAAGGAAATTTTGTGAGAGATTGCACTTTAGGTAAACAATTCAGGTGTTGCAAATGGTCATATTTAATTCAGTTAACAACACTTGATTTCTGAATGTCAAGTGAGTTCTGATGAATGCTTTTTCTTCATTTTTTTGATCCATTTTACAACCTCTCCTGCTGGCATTTCAATTTAGACAGACCCTCCAAAACTGGATTTGTTTGTTTGTTTTTACTTATTTTTCCTTTTTTTATTTTATTTTTCTATTTTTGGTTTGTTTGTTTTTGTTGTGTTTTTATTCCACTTTGGTAATCTCTTGAAGTTTCTCTAGCAAATGCAGATGAAGAAGAAACACTTCACCTTCTAACAGTGATTTTATCTTTTCTAAGCACTGTTTTTATACCTTGTTCATCTGTTGGCGTTGCAGACTGTTTGGCAGTTTTCCTGCTCTTGGTGTGTCTGAAAAAGAATTTATTATTAGCTTTTATGCTTCTTATGATTTGTTTCTCAAACCTTCTTGGCCTGGCTTTCTGTTTTTCACATTTAACCTGTCAGAGTTTTTGTTCTTTTCTATTTTCTTTATCTGGCGCGTTTTCAACTTCTTGAATTTTGTTATGGAACTGAGGACAAAATGGGGACTGATTGATTTATCAGGCTCTGCCTACGGACTCTGTTCACAGTACAAGTGCTCTGTTGGAAGATGGGTCCAGTTCCACTGACTTCTCCCATGGCTGCTTGAGATTCTGGTACCCCACAATTCCTGAATGGATGTGAGCCCTGGGCATGGCCAGGCTGCTTCTGACCAGGGAACTCCTCATACTGCTCAGCTCCCTCTGCTATGGCAAGCAGTGCAACTCAAGGCAAAGGCCAGCAGCTTAAAAATAAACCACTCCAAACAAAACACTCCATGTTAGAAACTGCATCCTGTTGCAAGGCTGTAAGCTCTGCAGCACATACAGCACAACTAGGGAATGAGATTACATCCCTGCTCAGTGGAGTTTCTGGAGTGTGGAGTTCAGCACACTAAATTGCTGCCTTCCAGCAGCACTTCTTTCTGCAGAGCAGTGAATAATGAGTCTGACAACAAACAGACAACACACATCATGTTTACCACCCAGTTTCACAGCCAGTACTTAACGAGCACAAAAGTAAACAGGTAATTTGTGAAATGGTGTAATTCCTGCTGTGGCAAAAAGTAAATTAAGTGTAGTAGTTCTTAATTCAAAGAAAAGTTTAAATGTCTTCTGGGGTTAGGAAAGCAGTTGAGAAAGTATAAAACAGTCAAAATTATTTCTCTCCTTATAGGGAAATATTTTGCCACTCCTATACTTGACTAATTTATAACCCCAAAAATATTAAGATAAGGAAAAGACACAAAAAAGTGCCAAATGTCTTATTGGAAAAAGAAGCCAGAAGTCTTTGCTTATATTGTATTCATTCACCTATGAGAGTGAGGCATGTTTAAAAAGGGAATGTTTTCCACCACTTGGAAGAAGAGAAGCTCTGGAAGAGAGGGTTGATGTCAAATATTTTCTACTCTGGATTCATCACCAGGGTTCTGGCAGGTGCCCTTACAAAAATAGTGCACATACTTGTGAACATTCAAACATCCCCGTTGAGAGATGGCATTTCCACAGACTTGTTTGGGTTTATTCAGAACCTGAAGTGTTTTAATGGAAAACACAGAATATGCTCAATGCTACAGTGGCTGATCTTTTGCTCTGGATAAAAACAAAGTGAATTGCCAAAGCAGAATAAAAAGGAAAAAGGATGCCCAACCAAATCTGAAACAAAACAAAACAAAACCAACCCCAAACACAAAACCCTTACAAGTTCTGTGTGGTAGAATTAAAGTACCTGGGAGCCAAGGAAGCACAGGTGAAGTTGATGTTTTACTGGCACTGATGCCCAGCAGCCAGGGACCACTGCCAGGTTAACCAGCAGAGGTGAAGCACTGTCTCCAGTCAGCTGCTCTGGGGTGTCGCCCGATCCTGCTGGGCCAGACGTGCCCAGTGTGGTGCGTGTGTTAGTAAAGGGCTTGGGAAACTGCGAAAGACACGGCAGTCTTGAGGCATTTTAGCATAAAATAAATCAGTCCTGAATATTTCTAAGGAAGGTTTTAGTACATACTTCTAACTGTCTGGTCGTAATTGGAGCCCAATGGTTTATGTATCCCACGCACTTGTGAAGACTGAATTTTGGCTTGCTCCAACAGTTAAACAGACTTTAGTCTTGGTCCAGAAGTATTAAGAGTTTTAGGTCTTTATTTATGGAAGGTCATTATTAGCTGAAAGGGGCCATAAAGAATTCATGCTTGCTATTAAAAGAGGCTGGTAAGCATTTTGCACAAGATTAAAGAGCATTGTTTTCAATCACATTGTCTAGACCATTTGACAGAAATGCAGTGAAGGCTACAGCCCAGTTTATGTACATGTCAGTCTTATAAAATACACAAAAACAAACTAAAATATCTGTCTAGTTTCAGGCAAAATGTGAACTGCAGTTACCAGAGCTATACTGAGATTCAACAGGAAAAGAAGTAAAATATGAACAGTGGGCTGGAGCACCTTGTTCTTGGATACTCAGAGCAACCAAGGGGGAGATGAGAGTTCTCAAGTACATCTTTTGTCTTTGGGTACAGGATGATGTTCCATACATTTTTACAGGAAAATAGTTTTCAAGTACAAATGTCAGTCAAATAAGGATTGAAAATTCAAAAATAATGTTGCAGGCTGTTATACTACTACTAATAATTGTTCTTTGTTGAGAGTTGTCACCAAAAATGCTGTGAAAAGCTTTTTTTTCCTGAGAAAGTTACAGTAATAATTTTGTTTCCTTGTTTGCCTTACTTTTATTGGGTTAAAAAAACCCCTGAACTACACTGAAGAATTCTTCCAAGAATATTACTCTTTTTTGCCTTAGGCATTTTCTTAGACTGTCCTAGAAAGTACCACAGCTAAACAGGTGATCGTGAACATCAAACTTGATCTTACTAAAGAGAATATTCCTGAAATGGTTCTGTCTTACTGTCGTGGGTTTTAAGACAGGGCTGTCTTTTTAAACTGTTTTGGTTTTGGCATGTAGCTGCTAGATGCTAATACTCCTAATCTAAGGGACAAATAACATATTTTCAAAGCAATAAAGTGGAGTCAGGTATTAATCCATGTAGAGCTGTTGCATTTCAGAATGGATGCCTGGGCTTTTGACTGGTAATTTCTATCCTAAAAATAATTGGCAGTTAGACTGACCACAGACCTGCAAAGAGAGTACAGCTATGGGGTGGTGTGGTTTAACCCCAGCTGAAACCAGGGCAAAGTAAACCAAGGACTGCAAGTGTTTATTCCATGTGCTTGGGCGCTGTGAGAGCAGCTGGTGCAGCGCTGCAGTGGGGCTCAGCACGCTCCTCTTTGGTAGTAATGGTACCAGCAGCATGCTCTGCCCAAAGGAACACGTGCCTCAGACAGGCAGGTGAC
This sequence comes from Regulus satrapa, assembly GCA_013396955.1. NCBI lineage: Eukaryota > Metazoa > Chordata > Aves > Passeriformes > Regulidae > Regulus > Regulus satrapa. Next base: position 469,546 of record VWZN01019029.1, on the reverse strand, counting down.
ATCCCTGTACAGAGAAAGGAAGGGGTGCTGTATTGGCTCTGTTTTGTGTGGAAATCTCATGCAGGTGGGAAGTGCACCCCACTGAGGCAGCTGAGCCCCAAGAGCTGGTGGCACAACAGGAACTGTTTCTTTGTCTCCTTCCTAAAAATTGTACTTCCAGCTGCAGATCAACGCGCCACCACATCTCAGAGAACCTACATTCCCAGTACATTTTAATTAGCACTACTGATGTCTTTACAATTGCATACTATGTTAATGTTCACTGTTAATTCTAGCTTGTGTTATGTTTGGCTGCATAAAGGAAAATATATGTAGGGCTGTGCTTTTGAGCTTCTGGTCTGAGCCATCTGGAACAGGTTATTGCATCATTCATGTTATGAGATGGCAGTTATAATTCAGACAGTGAACAAAGCAGACCTCAGCTGATAACCTAAGGTAGTCTTCAAGAAATTACAGGGAACCCTTCTCCAAACACCAGGAGTTTGCAACTGAGGTTCTTTCCTGGGAGGTGGAAGAAATTAACCCTACTCTTTTTCAGGTGGAATTAGGGTTTGAGACCATGTTTCCCGTGTGCTTGGTGCTATTCACAGTAGAGTGAGATGTGTGTATGTCAAATCATTGCCTGTTGTGTAACATCAGCATGTGACAATATCAAAAGCTTGCTTATTTGGCAGTCTCCAAGAACACACAGATCAATCTCCACAGTCAGGCAAAAGATCAACTTATGAATCTCATGGAGCTTAGGTGCCATCAAAACACAGTTGTTTCTGCAAGTTCCCAGCTCTGTTTTACCATTTTTGCTGGTAAAAATATTTGGTTCCATAAGATTTGGTAGGAGCAAAATTGATGTTTTCAGCATTTAGAGCTTGCACAGGTAGGGCCTAAAGTGTCTGTTATTGGTCTGTTATTGGAAAATTCCTTTAATGAACTTAGGTCTGTGTGGCTGGGTAAAAGATGTCAATGACTTGGCATGAAGAATGGCTTTGGGCTCACAGACCTACCACCATACAGACTTGTATGGTTTGACTCTTCTCACTGTTTGAACATTTTCTTGAAATTATTCGGAGTGGGGGAATTTAAAAAAATGACAAGAACATGCAAGAAGGGTGTTTGACAGATGTGGTTCTGGAGAAATGTGAGAACAAAATAAGAATTATAAAAGGAGATTAAATGTTGTAAAACTTAGAGGATGAGGACTTGTTTCTGTGAGGAAGATTTTCTGTTCAGGGGTGCTGAGTGTAACTAACTATTCTTAAGTTCCCTGACCAATTTACAGGTTTTGTCTTAGCATTTAGAATCTGTCAGATTGTGTTCTCCAGTGCTGAGGGCTCCTGTTCATCTATTGCTGTGCTTTATCTGCAGGAACGTGGCTCAATTCATATGTGCAGCTGTCTATCCAAGGAGAGTGAAGTTATACCATTTATGTCCCCTATATTATATATGACACAATTCTAAAAATCCAAGTCTTAAATGGAGATAGAGTTTCAGCCCTGGCTGTGCACAAAGCAGACTTTGAGAACATGGTTATTTAACAGCCTCATTTTATTCTGGGGTAGTTCTGCACCTCCTCATGAATACAATGGCAGTGTCAAGCTAATCTAAATAAAGTAATGGATTTTATAACATGGAGGAATATTTGAGATCACTGAAGTGAGAGCACCACTACATGTGAAGTTTAGACAGCATCTTAAGCATAAATCTGAAGGTGTCATCACAGAGTGTTGGAAGATGCACTGAACAAAAGGGGGTTTATGCACNAAATCTGAAGGTGTCAGCACAGAGTGTTGAAAGATGCATTGAATTGTCCATTTTTATAGGGTGAACAAAAGGGGGTTTATGCATCAGAAAATCCTTCCCTTATGCAACCCTTCATATCAAATGGAGTTGAGAAAAGGCTGTGGCTGCATCTCACTGTTTTGTGACTGATGGTAGTTACAGAAAGGTAGTGCAGAAATTCCACTTAGCCACAACATCAAATCCTTTTATTTTGGAAAAAAACAGTCACCATGCTGTAAACTAGCCCAGGTTGTGGTTTGGTACACTTTTCATACTCTGGTTTTTATCCACTCTAGCTGTCAGATGGAGACAGGAAAAATCAAAACATTTGTACAGTATTTCTTCTTAAGGGAGCCCCTTAGGTGGTGAGATCTGGATTCACCTCCTGTCTCCAGAGCTGGAACACCTCTGCCAGTTGGCTGATGGATCAGAACTCTGAGGCAATTATTTGGGAGCAGACTGGTGCTGCACTCATACGGTGATTCTGGCATGCGTGCAATGATTTTACCATGTGATTAAAGAAAAATTGAGTGGATTAGCAAGTGAAGAATCATCACATGAAGCAAGCTCTTCATCCACACAGCTGGATGCACAGAGCATTTGCTTTCCTGTAAAACTGTCTTTCATTGTTTCAGTAGATTTTCACACTTCTAATATACAGTAAGCACTGCTGCTCTTAGATCTGTTAGCTCTCCAGGCTACTGAGTGTATTGAGAAACTGTGGTGGTATGGAGCAGTGTGAGTGGTATGGAGCACTGTGAAACATTTGCCACAATGAACATTTTCCTGGTCTTTGCTTTTTAACCTCTCTTGCCTTTTTTCTGACCCACGACAAAACTCCTTCACAGCATGCCCAAGCTTCTTCAGAAGTCCCTTGTGGGAGTTTTTGTTAGGCTTTTGGAAAAGCTTACTAAGTATATATATATACATAGATAGATAGATAGATAGATAGATAGATAGATAGATAGACAGACACTTATATAAGTATGCTTACTTGCTTTAAATAAGTAAATTGGTTCTTGTTTATCTGCAAATGTACAGACACTGTTTGAATGATTCCAGATCAGTGTTTAATTTTCTGTGCAGTGCAGGTGATGCAATCAAGTCACTGAGAGACAAACTGTCAGAAATGGCCTGGAGCTTCTGGTGGTGTCATTTTTGAAAGGTAATTTGGAGAATTACAGGCGGTTAATGAGGTACAGAGCTCTTGAGCTTCCCGTTGGCTCCAATACAACTTGTGAGGGCTCAGCACCCCCAAAGCAGCTCAGTCTTTGTATCTCAAGCTGGATGTCGATGCTTAGAGGCTAATTTTATTATTATCTGTTATATCAACTGTACTTCTGTTTCTCAATATTACACAGAGATCGATGATAATTTCAGGCTCCTTAGAAATAAAGGGTTTTCTCAAATGGAACACTCAACAGAAATTCAAAGTATTGTTTCATGTCCATGTGTGTGTTTAATTTCAGTGTTCATCTTTCTATCTGCTGTAATCTTTGCTGCATCTGATTGCTTATCTTTCACATCCCATAAATGTTCTGCTTGACCTACTAAAGCTCTGCCCATGGCAAAGTTGCAAAACACCTGAAAAAGTACTTTATTTCCTTCCTCTTCAGTCATAACTGGAGATCTGCAAGTTATGCTTTTCCTGAAGAGATATTTCATATCATAAACTGCTCCCTTAAGCATGGGGTCAGTATTAAAAGGCCCAGTGTTTGCAGACAAGCCATTTGTCTTCCTTTGAATGTTTAATTTGTTTATTCCTGTTTTCAAATAGTCCCCAAGCAATATAGTTCCTGTAGTTGTGATCATCATGAATTTGAGTTATTCACCTCCCAGAGGGTCAGACCTTTCATCAGTATGCCATTGGCACAGAGCAGCGAGTGTTGCATATTCATTGTCCAGGACACCAGCTAGAGGGCCTCCAAAAAAGCCTGACTTTTTTTTGTTCTCAGAGCAAGGAAAACAATCCCTTCCCTTCTCCAGTCCCTTGATAAGGGTTTCTGTCCAATAACGGTGCTCTCTGCTCTGAGGCACATTTAACTGTGAAGTTTGCAGCGGGAGAGGCTTTCCTTCAAGCTGTTAGTGTTTTATCCTGGCAGGCTCCTCGAGGTTGTTGTGAGGAGTCTAGCCAGTTGGTGAGCTTTGTAATCTAAACCAGCTGTCCCAGGCTGAGGCCCCCATTTGCATTGTTTAACATACTTAGAAAATGAAGTGTTCATTTTTAACATTCCTCCTCCAATTGGTTTAATGCTGAATTACAGAAGAGAACTAAGCAAAACCAGGTGCTTTCTCTGTATTCTCTCCAGTGTCTGAGGAGGTACAGACGGCTCCCGATCTTCTCCATTACTTGCCATTTCATTCTTTGGACTATAAATGACAGAGGAACTGAAGTGCTAGCAGAGGGTAATGTTTGGAAAACTTTCTAGTTATTCATCAGCACAGACTCTGGTTTTTTTCCACCTTTCCCCGACGGTTTTGGACATGCAAGGATTAAGAAGGTAAGTGGGATGCATGAAACTTCTTTACTTACTGACGGGAAACCTGCTTGTGGAAAATAGCTGTGGCAGGGACACGTTATGCCAATCCACTTGCAAAGCCATTTGCAAAGAGACGGGATCTCAATGGCCAGAGGTGGGGAAAGACAATCTGCCTGTTATTAAAGCTGTGCTGTCTCTGACGAGTTCCTTCTTGATCTGTGCTTCTAACTCTGCGCATCTGCGGGAGTGCTGAACTGCAGCAGCAACGGTCCCAGTGGCTACAGTGATTGATTGAAGTTAATTAGTTACTATTGCAGAAGTTAATTGCTAGTTTAAAATATTTTGCCTGCTGGGCAAGCTACTGTGACCAGCTGCATATAGTGTTGATAGGTTATGCTGCATGTCTGTTAATAATTCTTGAGGGGATTTTAGATCTAAAGCAATGAGCAAATTGAGATCATGGGTNCCCCAGCCAAGAGGAAAGAATTTATCATCTTGTAGCAAAGGAAACCAAAGACTGTCTAAAAAGTGCTTGAGTTTTGTCTGACGGTTTTATAGGGGATTTTGTTATCGTGCACTGTCCTGCAGCAATGTGCAGCATAGCCCAGTTGCTGTGTATGTCAGTCTTCTGTTATAACCTGTTGTATTCCTTCCCAGTGGTATTCTTGCTATATGCAAAGTGAGTATGCAGTCTTTATAGAAGTGCACACTTGAAAAAAGATTTGAGGAATCAATAAATTAAGTGCAAGCCTAAATGGATTAAATTGTAGTTTGAATGCTTTACATTGGATTCTAAGGAAAACCCTGTGCAGAATTTGCCTTTTCTTGTCACTCAAAAGTTGCCAACAAGTACAATCTGTCTCCACAGCACTATGAACAACCATTTTAGGGTTTATGTTTACTTTCCAGAACTTGTCCCCATCTCCTAATTTAAAACAAATTTGTTGTAATGTGTCAGTCACTGTGTGTGGTTTTGTCTGATGCATTTGTAGGTCTTGCTCAGCAGCTCAGTTTGCACTCTGGAAATCAGGGACAGCTCTAAGAGAGAAAGTTGGCTGCTCACATGGGTAGCAGAACTAAGGCTACCTAAAATATCCTCTGCTTCCTGCACTGGTTTTGTGGGAATGTATTGTATCCAACTGCCATTTAGAATTACAATCCAAGATAAGCAAGGTGTGGGTCTAATGGTACTGGGAAGTTTTCTATAAATCAGCAGCAAAACACTGAAATCCACAGGACCGAGAAAAAAAGTCGTTTCTGACAGTGCTTTCATGGTTTTCTATCTGTTAGTAAATATTTGGAGGAGGGAGGCTACTTGACCGTAATTTTATGCTCCAGGTAAGGAGCTTCAAAAAAAGGGCTCTTTTAGCGAGGGATCTTCTTCGTTCAGTTGCAGTGGAGAGAGACCCAGTAGGGACCACTAGATGTGAAGATGATATACCTGGAGAAGGCTCCACTGAAGATAACGGCTTCTAGTAACTAGTGACCTAGCACAGCGTATCTCCTTCAAGACTGAGTAAAGGGACAGAATCTGGCCCCAGGAAAATGGATTCATCTCAGAGCCTCCTGGGGATGAAGTGCGGTTTAGCGGTTAGAGCAACTGGCTTGGATTCAGGACCTCCTGCGTGACATGTCTGCAGCCCTGCCAGCGCTTCACACTGTGAGCTTAGGCAGGGCCTTGCTCTGGCTTACCCATCCATAAAATGTGCACAGTGTGCAAGAGAAGCTCTCGTTTTTGCAAAAGAAAGGTGTCAGAGAGAGGGAAAACTGCTTTATTGAATATTGCACACTTGTTCATTTAATAGCTGCTGCATGGGGTGTCATAAAATTTAGATTAGTCCATAGACATATGTAGTCTGATTTCAATCCCAGTTGCATAAAACCATAGTACCATCAGAGTCACTGGCTCTGAGACCTGAATCTGGCCCACAACTACATTATTCCTTCTCCAAAGGCCAAATTCCTGTTAGCAAAACTGTGGAATACACTGGAGTGTCACTACAAATTAATTTGTCTGTGTGTATTTAATTCTATGTAATAAGCCTGGATATCAGAAGGTTTTCAGCCTATTTTCTATGCACATTGCAGGATACTGACTGCTTTCACACTGGCTGTCTGCCTTTCAAGCCCTGGAAAAGCACAGGTGAGAGGTGCATGCAGAGATGTATGTACTGGTTTGTACTGACGTGCTATATGGCAAGAAATTTAACTGGCTAGCAGGTGGATAGGAAGCTCTGTGGTCTGGGGTTTACATGAAAAGGAAGTTGTGTGGTCTAAGGGTTTAGAGGGGAGAACTTGGAGCCAGCAGGATTCTGGAATTGAACATGGATTGAGCTTATTGACTCATCCTTGCCAGCTCAGCAAAATATCCCTGTAGAAACCTGAACCTCGCTGAAAATTTGATTCTGCCTCTAAACTGAACACTTCTGGAACAGGAAATAATAAAAACTATCCCATGAGACCAGAGACCGCTCTGTTCTATTGTGAGAAACATCCATATTTGGAAAATTCATTCATATAAATACAAATTTTCTGTGTATAGCAGGATCATGTCTTAAGATTGTTTAATTTTGGTCTGTGATCCTGAATGAGTGTCCCAGTTTTCATTGTCACTTATGCCCAAACCTATTTCTGTTGAAGTGGGTGGATGGAAGTAAAGCAGTCAGGTCTTGAAATAGCAGAATCATTAGCTTTTTGCGTGCTCAAGCTCCAAGCAACTTTAAATCAGGAAAAGCTTTTCCTAAAGACATATTGTTTGGATTTCTAGTTGATAGTCCAGATATATTCAGTGTCCGGAGCTGTGTTTCTAAATACCTTTCCCAAAAGTCTCTGAAATGTAGTTGTTTTTCTTCTGTCACATTGACAATTTCCTGCACAGGGCATACTTATTGATATTTTTGTGAATATTGGATCTGTATGGGAAATGCTTTTCATGCCCCTGAAGAATTTTTGAGATGTCTTTAGGGGTTTGTTTTTATAATTTAAAAAATATTGTTTACATTATAATTTTTATAAAAACATCTTGTAACATAAATGGATTTTTGAAGCTGCTTTGAAAAAGCAACTTGAAGCTGAAACAACAGCAATGAGTTCTTTCTAAGGATAGTGAAACTGGTAATTTTGACAATATTGGAATCTTTTCTAGAATAAAGTTCTAGAAAGTTGTTGAAACCATTTTTACAGTAGTTTCAGTGTTTCTTAATCATCATTTATTGACCAAAACACAATACTTTTGTTAAAAATTATTTCAGCTTTCCAGCTAACCTAGGTGTAGTGTATATACACAAAAAGGAGAACAAAAATTAGAGTACATACATTCTTTAAAACATGAGGGTGATTACACATTCTCCCATTAGAATACCTTGGCTTTCCACAACATGATACCAAAATATCTTGGAATGCCAAAATAAATGAAGGCAGAATTCCTCCATACTTGTCTGGCACTTCTCGCAGTGGTTTTGTGTATTCAGATGTACAAGTGGCAGGTGCAGTCCCAGCAGTACCATGTGTTTCACTTCATGTCCTGTCCCTAGTTCCTGCAATGACCCACGTCCACTGACTCACCCCTCTAACCCTTTCCTGCCATCTACAACTTACTACTTTTCCAAACATCAATTCAGCACCTTACTCTTCTACTCCTTTCTTCCACAAAGTGCAAAAATAAGTGTCTTTATCATTAAGAAACAACAAAAAAGAATCTTGAACACACTCCATCCCTCTGCCCTCTTGTTGCTTCAGTGGTTCCTGTTTCCTGGATATCTCTTGCTTACATTCCTTAGTACAACATGTTTACTGGAAGATCCTGTGCTTGTGACAATTGCTTTGCCCCTTGCTAAATAGCTGGAGGCCCAGTCAAAAACTAGGAAGACCAGGGAATCATTTTAACAGGCTTTGAAACCATTATCACCGGGACTTTCACCTATTTAGAAATGGTGAGGTTTGAGGAAATTTTGAGGTCAATGAGGAGGTACTGAAGATTCAAGGCTGCAGTCCTGATAATGACCAACACCACAGTCAAGGCTTCCAGGGACTTGAATGCCTGTAACGTGTTGTCTAAGGATTTATCCTCTAAGAATTACAAGGTTAGGTGGAAAAGAAGAGCCTTATTTTTATTAAGTTCATTCTGTTTCAACTGTGGCTTCGGATCAGTCAATGTCTAACATGTTGTGTGCTGAATGGGCTGTCTGGGGAGCTTTAGAGCCTGTGAGAGATGTAGCAAGTACCTTCGAGATGAACCCCCCTGTTCTGGCAAAAACAAGACCCCGAACTAGAAGACTGTAATTCTGTGCTAACAACTCATAACACATTGCATGCACATTGGTGACCCTTGGGCAGAGGAACAGCCCGACACTGCCACCACTGAGGGTGCCACTCCTGAGCTAAGGGGCTGGAACATGTGCTGAGGCCTCAGGTTCATGACTGTCCTCTGGGGAAGTGACTTTATTTTGATGTACTGTATCGTTCTGAATAATAATCTAGATAAGCATTTGACTCTGCAAACCTCTGATTTCACAGTCACTGAGTATCCTTTTTTCTTTCATTTTAGCAGCAATGCACTAATGGGTTTGACCTGGACCGTGCCTCCGGGCAATGCTTAGGTAGGACTTTAATTAAATCAATACATTTAAATTTGGGTTCAGAAATCCTGACGTTATTGAGATAACATTGTGTTGATCATACTATATTTTAGTTGAAAAGTTCTTGCTTTGTGACAAATATGTGTGTTTGCATACATATATATATACAAAAAAAATAGGAGCTCAGTCTAGCTGCCAAAGGACGAGGGCTGTTCAAACTTCTCTTTCTCCTTCAAATTCAGGATTGATTGTCTTTGTTGCCTGTCTCCACCTGCAGGCACAGATAAACCATACTCAGCACTGAAACTGCAAGTTAACTGAGTTGAGGTAGTGTAAGGAAATCTGCACTTTGCCCAGTAACATCCTTTTGTCAATGGCATTCAGCCTCCAGGGTAGCATCTTCTATATGCAACAAAGTCCTTTCCAAAGAAAGGAAAAAAAACTGCAACAGATTGTTTGCCTTGCCATACCCTACTGCTTCTGTGGCCCAAGAACCAGGGGAATTCTCACTTTGGCTGAGAATTTGGAATTCTCAGTTGCATCTTTCTAAATTTAATTCAGCAATAATCTTAATCCAAGCAAGAAAGAGGCCTGAACTGTGTCCCCAGATCCAAGCATCCCTAATTTTTCTGTGGGAGGGAACTCGAGGCTTCCAAAGCAGGATCCAAATTTCACAGCTGGGCAGACCAAAACGTCCGTTTCTGAAATCCTGATCTGCATGCTGTGGTTTGGACAGACCCTCTAGCCAGAACATGCAGTAGCATGCTGCAGCCATGTGTAAAGCAGTGTTTAAACCAAACTTCTATGGAATAGCAAAGCAGGCCTTGTCCTCTCCCTCTATCCTCTAATAGTGAAGTAAAACAAGTAGATCACAGGGTATGTTGAATGTAAGGGATGTTTCCTGTTTTAGTACAATCTAACTTCAACATGAGGCTCCACAAGGAAGGATTAGCCTTTCTGATGGAGAATATACTTTTTATTTGCAATGCTTTGCAAAAACACATGTTAACTCTTTTTTGATAAGTCCCATTAAGGAGGAATCACTCTTTAAACTTTTGCAATTTCATTCCAGATATTGATGAATGTCGGACTATTCCTGAGGCCTGCAGAGGAGACATGGTGTGTGTCAACCAGAACGGTGGCTATTTATGCGTCCCCCGAACGAACCCAGTGTATCGATCACCGTACCTGAGTCCTTATTCCAATGTTTATCCACCGCCCCCAGCACCAGGCCCTGTTCCTAACTACCCTACTGTTACGAGACCTCTCATCTGCCGGTTTGGTTTCCAGTTGGATGAAAACAATCAGTGTGCTGGTAAGTAGTAGAAATCTTTGTTCTGCATTTTCATTTATATTAAAGCTTGTCTGACTTTGCAGAAACAATTGTCCTGCAGTTGTCCTTCAGCTACTGCAGCAGTCAAGCCCCGTATTTTGAAGTCCAGTTTTTATAAGGATACGAGCTGTATGTTTCATATCATTATTATTCAATGCAAGCTAAGATATGATTCAATCCTATTATTTAATCAGAAAAACCACTTCCATAAAAGAAGGAATGTTTTAATGAGATAAACAACCATCTGATGGCAGGTGATCTTTCAGTGCATCAAAAGCATGTCTTTTATGCTTATGATTCTATACATGAGAGAGAAGGTAACCCTTCATTTGAAGTGTTAGGTGGATCCTGAGGAAACTTCATTTATCTCTTGGCTGTATGTGAGCTGGTCTTTGACAAGAAAAGAGGGAAGCCATGAGCTTTCAACAGAGAATTTCACCTCTCTTTAAACAAAGAAATAGCATTTACTTCAAAACTGCTGCAGAAAAACACAGGAGCTAAAACTGACTTGTCTTTTGGGTTTATTCTGGCCTATTATCTAAAATTTCTGGTGGGACTTGGTTGAAGATGATGCAGTTTCTTTGTTCCCCTGCTGAGGAGACCACAGGAGCTTCACGGGAGCTTTGAAAGTCGAGTTAATCTCAGCTGCCTTGGAGCACATTTTCTGTACTTGAATCATTGTCCTTTCCAAGGTGATTCAGGAAATGGGTTAGTTAGTAGAAAAGAAGTGCTGAAATGAAAGTGGAAATGAAACTTCTGAATTATACTGTCTGGTCTGCTCCATGAATACCAGAAGAATCAAAGTAGGTAGATTTAGGAAACTTTTACAGTGAACTTTCCAGCCTTTAAAGGGCACATACGTTCCTCTCCATGCTGACAGAAATGGGAGGACTAATACTTTTTTCACTGAGGACTGTTGACTTCTGTCATTTTAACTTTCAAATATTTGAGATTTTATTGTAAAGAAAGTTTGGTGATGAGAAACATTCATGAGAATGCATGAGAAAGGACAGGCTGCCATTTGAGTACCACAGCAAGCTGGAAGCAGTTTTTGTAAGTCTACATCAGATTTGGATTTGGGTAGATGATGTACTAAAGGAAGAAAAACAAAACTGAAAGTAAACAAGACCTGTCGGAGGTCTCTGCTGGGTTAGATTTCATTTTTTATTTAGTGAAATTCTCTGTGGACATTCACTGACTTGATGCAGTATTTATTGTATCTGTGTGCATTTTGCGTCTGTGTGCCCTAGGATGGAAAGTGTGGTCACCAAAGGGAGCGATTCGGTCCATGTCTCACTGTGGTGATGGTAGCAAGGCCTGATCCCCCATTTCCAGGACTCCTGGAGCAGCTAACAGGGTTACGTGCAGGGCCATGCTTTAAGTCCTGGGAGGCAAGACACCAGAGAACCTTGACAGGGTCCTCAGGAGCAACCAAAGTTTTACTCAGTCATTCAGGAAAGTCTGAACCACAGGATCATGGCATCCATAAGCCAGTTATAAGCATCACTCATGTTGATGGTATTTCAGTTGCTCTGTGCTTACCTCCTTGTCCATATTCAGCATGTTCTTAGAATACAAAGCACTTCAAGGGCTGATTTTGTGGTGGAATGGTTGAAAAGAGTGAAGTAGAAATAATTTTGCCCAGTAGCTAAGCCACTATGTAACTTAGAGTTTTGTTGTGTTGGTGTTCAGACACCACCCTCTAGAACCTTCTTTCCAAATAAAATTAGTCACAGGTATTTCCATTAGAGATAATGAGATTTTCTGCTATTGACTGCCAGGGAATCAGGGTTATTCTCATGCCAATGTGTCTGAGCAATCTGCAGATTTTAACAGAGTACACATTTTTGTCTGGTCAGATATGGGGTTACAGATCAGGGTCACATTTTCTATTGCTAGGACAACAGAAATCTTTACTTTCACTTTGAATTTAAGTCAAAACAGTTTATTAAATACAGGAGCATTTTCTGTGAGACTGGGAGATTTGCAGCTTCAGCTTTGAAGCACCAAGGTTATTCAAGAGACTTCCAAAGTGAAACAGTACAAAAATTTGATCTGAAAGTTGTGTGAGTTTTAACAAGCTCTTTCTTTTCATTTCTGCCTCTTCACAAAATGTAGAAAGGCTGCAAGAAGGTTGCTCTGTCCCAGTCTGGCACCTGGCCTGCCTGCTGAGGCCCCACATTCCTTGGCTCTCAGGGGAATGTGCACCCCTGGTTGTTCACATAACATTCCCCCTTGTGGGGCTGATATGTTTCAATGCAGGAGAAAAAAAATTATATAATCCATTTTTCTCCCCTTCAAGCTTTTTGGCCTCATCTACTCTGGCCTGGATGGTCATAGGCAGTGGTTAAGTGTCCATAATCCTTCCCCTGTCCTGGTCACCACGCAATCTTGCCAAGAATCTTTCATCTCCAGATCTTGTCCTTTGTGAAAACAAATCTTTTCCTGGCTCAAGTGTGTCTCAAAAACACCTGTCAGTGATGGCTTTGTCCACCCCAGTGTGCTCTGTGTGCTGCAGAAGTACCTGTAGCCATTTGTGGTAGCAGAGAGAGAAATGTTTTAATTATAATTAATTCTTAAGTCATCTGTGGGTTTGATTCCTAATACATGGTATTTTTTACCCCTGGAGTTGCTGAGTGTTTTATATTTTGTATGTGTAAGTGGTCTATGTTTTCAACAGCACAGAGTTTTTCTAAATCATTCCAAAGCAGGTTGGGAATGATTTATAACCACAATTAATGTTGGAATAAAAGACCACATACAGAAAAAAGCAAAGAACATCCAGTGCAAGAGCAATGTTTGAACTGTTTGTCTTCTAACATTACTTCTCTATAAATACAGAATGGGTTAGTCATAATAATGACTTTTTGCTCAAGGAACTTGGTCTAGTAACTGTTGGCTCCAGTTTACTGCAGTGAGGGCCTGTGTTCTTGCATTATACATTCATAAGCTGAGAGCTCTTTCCAGTTTCCTTTCACTCCACCTTGCTGTTTCCTGATTTACAATGATCTTCAAAACATGCCTCAAACACAGATCCTTCTGGGCATTGTGGAAAAAAAACTGTACTGGGTGGGCTCTTGTTATTGCTTTCTGTCCAATTAATGCAAACTCACAATGTGAGGAGGTGAAGGGGTTGGAGAGGGTTGAATAGAGAGATCAGAGAAAGCAGATGTTAAAGACAGAGAGGTGAATGTTAGGAAAAGTAGTAGCATAAGGCAAGATGAATATGACCTAGAGACAGAGAGAAGGGAGGAGGGCAGAGGAGGTAATTTTAAAAAACAGCATGTTTGTCGTGCCCCATTTGTGCAGTTGTCATTGCTTCAGCTTTCCTCATTTCTCAGAGATTGGCAGGACCTCCTACATTCCCCAGCTATGGGTCCCCAGTCCTACATTTGTGGAGTGAAACTCCTTCCTTCAAAAGATTACCTTTGCACAGATGGGTTTTAGATCATTATCGTTTATATTACAAGCATACCTCTAGCCCACATCCAAGCCTGAAATTGTATTGCCCTGCCTTGCGCCCGAGCTCATTAAGAGCAGCCTATGTCTAGATGAGTTTTCAAGCAAAATGAAGGAACCAGATGTGCCTGTGTGGGGAAAGGGGAGGGAAATGAAGAGACAGAGAACTGAAAGGAGGTGCCCAGGTCTTGCATCAGGCTCGTGGCTGTGCTGGGATAGAGCCCAGAGTTCCTTATCCGATGGCTTAGCCACCTAGCCAGGCTGCCTCCTCCTAATGACTTTCCTAGTGACCTCTCTGGGCACATGGAGAGAGGAGGAAGAAAAGTAGGGAAATGCAGCAAGGAGATTATTCCTTAGAAAGGTTTGTATAAAGTAAAGACAAATGGAACCCACTCCCACCATTGTCCTTTTTACCCTGTTTTGTTCAGCTCTGTGTCTTTCCCTTTTCCTCTTGATCTCTGAGACAATCTCTTTTGCTGCTCCAGAGGGCCAGTTCCTGAAGGCTATGCATGACCCCTGAGAGATCATGCATAAGATCCCTTAGACAATGATTGCCATCATGTCCAAATTGACCAGAAAAAGAAGAAAAGATCACATGAGAACAGATTTTACAAGAGGCTGAGCTCAACTTCTGAAAGTATAGGTAGTTGTTGATGGCTCCTGATTAAATCAAGTGCTATGATATGTAGCTTTTACTTGCATTATGGTTTTCCTGACAGCTTTGCATGAGGAAACATGAATTGAGACCTCGTGCTGTCATACAGCAGTGGAAAAGTTTCCTTCCAATCATCTCAAGAGTTTAGAGTTGGTGGCTAAGGCTTGGGTTGTGTTCAGCTCCTGGCTTTGCCATAAAGCGTGCCATTCCTGGAGTCACCATCCCTGGAAGTGTTCAAGAAACACCTGGACATGGCACTCAGTACCATGCCCTAGGGGACAACATAGTCAGAAGTTGAACTCAGTGGTCTCAAAGATCTTTGCCAGCCCAAATGATTCTCCGATTCTGTGATTTTGTGCTGGGTCTTCTGAGGCTAAAGTGAAATAATATTCATTTTCAGGATTATACTGAGGATAATTTCACAAGGGTATGATAGGTGTGGAGATGACTTCCAGTTTAAAATTCTACAGCACTGAAGCTCCAGGGTCTGTCAGTAGAGCCATTCCTACAGAAATGTCCCATGGGGAATACCATGGTGAATGAGGGTCAAAATGCTGTTTTTGATTGAAGTTAATTCATTTTTGGTAGAGAAGTCAGCTTGATAGAAAAAGCTGCTGTACGTATTGATCTGTAGCAAGGTAAACTGAGCCTTCTGTGGCTTGGCTTGTTCTTGCTTTCATTCCTCCCTAAGTGCAGTGTGGAAGGAGTACAGTCTGGTGGTTAAAGCACAGGCAAGTGCTTCATTTATTTGTGAAATTTCTACTACTAACAAAAAAAAGAGTAGAATTGAACCAAGAAATATAACATGCAAGCCAATAATGCTGGCATGGTATTAAGCACACGGGCACTCTGTACACTGGAATGAAAAATAGCAGTCTTCTGAGTATGGCAAAGTGTAACAGTAGGAGCAAGCTCATCATTCTGCATGTCAGTGCCTTTCAAGCACCACTCACTGACTGTATTTGTGTGATGATGTGAAAAGTGAAAACAGAATAAATACAACTACAGTATAGCCACAACTGAACTTGAATGAACTGCAGTCATACTGGGTAGGTAGCTGGACAATAACTGGAGACAAAAGCACTTAGACCCATGACTACAGTACCTATTGACTTTGATGAAGATCTTAAAGCAGAAGTTCTTGTAGTGAATTTATTAGATTTAAGTTAAACTGTCTTGAACCTAACCATCTTATGATCAGGGAGTCAGGTACCATATTTTTCTCCTGCTAAATACTGATAGCACAATAAGGATTTCCTAGATTTTGTGATATTCCTTGACATTTTGAGGTCAGAATAGACAGGTGGACAGATTATCATTTTATGATTAAAAATGGTGACCACCATGAGTGTTAGAATTAAATTTCAACTTTACCTTGAGCTAAACTGATTCTGTCTGTGGAATCACAGTGCATCTGCTGTTTGGGAGTGATTGAAAGTGTTCTAAAGTCTTTTTACTGAGCCATGAGCCAGGAAGGAAGCACGGTGGCATACTGAGGAGACCAGCTGAATGAGAACAGGTCATACTACAAATCATAATGGGTTTGTGTGCAGAGATGGGGCATAAACTCAGAAGGGACAGTGTCCATGTCTGGTTAGATGAGCAGTCAGCAGTCCAGACACAGGAAGGTTAAAATCTTCCTAGACTGTGACCTCTATTACAGCACGCATTTCAATTCCCCCTCTTTCTTGAAACTGTATGATGCCTTGGTGTACAAAGTGGCAAGAACCCAGGAATCTCATCTTCCTTGAGATTTGTAAACTACAGAGGGAAAGGGTATGCAAGCAAAAGAAGTTCAACTGGTACTCTGGTTTAATGGCCTCATGCTTGGTCTCTGAATTGGGGGTTATTGGTCACTGGGCTCTGAGCCAAGCAATACACAGACTTCAGTTGTCACCCAGAGTTAGTTGGCAGGAGGTTACATCTGACTCAATTCAGAGGAGCAGTAATCGTGCCCAGCCTGCCATATCCTCTGGCATGTGCTGGCCAGGGCAGGGCTCACACCCCTGCCATTAATGTCTGAGTGATTCCTTAGACTCACTGCTAACATGATTTGATACATGGGGCTTTGTTGCTGCCTTGCCTTTATTGTGTCTTACTTCCAGGGATTTCAGCAGTGCCAAATCAGTTAAAGCCACTATGTACTGATTAGCTCTGTCTGCTCTGGAGTAGATTTCATGGGCTTTCCTTTATGGAATAGCTGTCATGCAAGTCCCACCAACTAGACAATTCCAGGGCTTAAAAGAAAATCAAGTCATTTAACACTGCTGGAAAACTGACAGGTGTCATGAGTACCCTTCCGCAGTCTGTCAGCTCTTTGGCTTGTTTTTCTCTCATTTTCATATGAGTGACACTTTCTCTATCTTCCTGTGGCATAATGTGCAGAATTCAGTTTGTGATAGTCTCTCCTCACCTGGAAGGCTGATTTATTTCAATGCCCTTCATAGCACCAGCATTCTACTCAGACCTATGTTAATTTTTGCATATATTTGCATCACCCACAATGCCTAGAGATGGCAGTGTTCTCAACAACTTAAAAGTCACTGTTTTTCTTGGCCTCTCCCTTATATTTTTTGGGTCAGTCTTATTTCTTTTCATTTGGTTCCAGCCTGAAATTGGCCATGGTTATATGTCACAATATAGATGTTAAGCCAAAATATATAGAAAATATGAATTCTCTTCTTTGCCAGTATAAATCAGCCAAATGGACCATGTGTTTTGCCAGATTCTATAGGAAGTGATAATGTGCTGGCAGTGTTCTTTTGTCTTGTCCCTAAAACACCAGACCCATGACAGAGCTGCCACACAGAAATAGAAGAGTTGCCACACAGAAATTGAAGAGCTGTCTAATGTTGCATGGAGTTTAACATGCTCTGACCCCTTAATCTGCCAGTTCTCTGCCTTCCCATTTTACTACTTCCATGACATGAGAGAATTTTTCAAGGAAAATAAAGCTACTAGAAGATAAATGTGAATTACAACCAGCCCAGTTCAGGGCAGTTGTTTCAGCATTCTGCCTCATAGCTGGAATATTCTGCCCATTGGGGATGACAAGTTGTGCTGAAATCCATCTTCAATTTTAACACCAGTAAGACCTTCTCTTCTTTCAACTGTAATTCATGGTTGCAGGTGCTCTGTGGTATGTGCTCTGTGCTCTGTGAGCCTACACTGCAGTGTGAGGAGAAGGATGGTCCAGAGGATAGGCAGTAGTATGGGTGTTAGGACAGCTGAAATGCAGGCCCAGGTCCCTAAAGCTTGGTTAAGCCCCCTGCTCTCACTGACCTACATCCTCCATGGGAGTTGAGTGTGTAAATGCCCATCAGTCTGCTCTGCAGCCTCTGTCACAGGCTGACAGTACAACCTCAGACATGTTTGCTCCATATTGCTTTCAGAACTGACTACTCTGTGGAATCTCAGTATCCAAGCAATCATCTGGAAACCTTTGAGAGGTCTACGTTGTCAGGCAGAGACATTTAGCATTTACTGGAAGCTGGGGTATGAATGCTGTCTTCTCTTGGACATCTGCAAGTTGGAACATACAAACCCATAAGTCTATCTGGAAAATGTTATTGTTTTTTCTATGTATTAGATCTACATCAGTAACATGCCACCACAGTGAGAATAAATCTGTTTGTATTCATGAAGTATTCAGATACTGAAAATAAAAAAGTTCTTCAGCTAAGCAGGGAGCATCTAGGAGGAGATGGAGAGGAATATACCATAAACTTGCAGAGTCTGAAGGAATCCACAATCTGCTGCTTGGTCTGAGACTGTGTTGTTTGTTTTGTGTTTCCTTTTGGTTTTTTCCACAAAATAATTTTAATGTCTGGTTTTTTAATAATATTTTTCAGCTTGCTTTTATTTCCAGTGTTTGGTTTTTTTGTTGTTTTGGTCTTTGTTTTTTGTTTGTTTTTTTGTTTTTAAAGTAAAATTCTTATTTTGCATTCAGCTCCCTAAGTAAATGAAGCATGAACTTGTGAGCCAGTAAATTGCTGGTCGGATCTAAGGCATTAATTAGTTTTGTGGTACAACCAACATATTCAGTAAGTAACACTGAATGGGAAGATTATATAAACAGTAATACACAGGAGTCTAGGAAAGCAACAATTGTGATCAAGAAATTAAGAGACTGGAATCCAGCAGTAGGTGAAAAGATAACCCAACACATGGCTGTCTAGTGGAAGATGATCAATAGGAGGCAGGGATATCAAGAGCAGCGTAGCATTAGGCAGTTTCTGGCAGGGTTACTACGAACTTGTCATTCCAGAACAGCGAGCAAACAGTACTTCAGTATGTGCTGTTGAGAATGGCTCCAGCCTGCTGACATTAGGTGTAAGTACTTTACTACCAGATAAATGCAGACAAGTTTATGGAAGTCTTAGCATAGAGCAGTAGCAATTTGGGGGCCTTACTGAGGCTGACTTTGATTAAAAGAGCAAAGTGTATTATAAAACTTGGGGTAAGATGACAGTAATTGTAACTGTAAATGACAGAGAAGCAGAATTTTGTATGGGTGGTACAAAAGAACGATTATTGCTGAATAAGGTATAATTTGCTGAAAGGAAGGAAAATTACTTTTAGACTGAATATAGTAAAGCCCTTTATGCTGCAGTGGATCAGGTTATACAAGAACACACTAGGTATTTTGTAGTGGAGGAATAGTACAAAATGTAACAGCAGAATCATTTAAAAGCTGCCTGGAACAATTTTTAGCGAAAAAGAGTCTCACACAAGTTGGGGGTGCAATAGATATTGCCAGGTGTATGTTGCTGTACTTTTGAGTCCTTTGATATATTTCCAGCTTCCAGTGTGCACAGAGCCAGAAAAGAAAACAGTATGCTTTATCTAATTCTGCAGAGAAAAGCTCCTAGCATGGGTAAGAGCCTCCACCCATTAAATACCATTTATTGTCACTGTGGCTGAGCAACGCAAAGCTGCGATAGCTTAAACGGGTAGCCTGACATCCCCTTTCCGAAGGAGGAATCTTGGAGCAGTGCAGAGTCCATTTGCCAGACTGCCACTCCTTAATCCTGGAGCAGGAACCAGGCCAGGGAGAGGAGATGTGATCTGAAAACCATAGCATGCTGCTAATTTCCTGCTATTGCAAACCCTGTAGGGAATCCCAAACCCGGCACAGGCTGGAGCAGCCTTGGATCATGATCCAGTTCTTCAGAGGTAGACTGCAGCAATATATATACAACACTCATTGCCAGCTAATCACTAAGCACTGCATCTGGAGCTTTATTTCAGAAGCAGATTGAAATTATTTTAATTAAAAGCAGGACTGACCTTGTGATGGAATAGCCCAGAACTGTGCATTGACTGCTATCAGTTGATTTCATGCACTCATCCCAAAAGACTGTAGCATGCCAGCTTAAGAAATGTGGTGTTCTTCCCCCCTAACTCAGTGCTGTTGAAGATACAGTTCTGTAAAACCTGTATTATGTTTTTCAGGCAGTACATTGCATTTTGGGACAATATTTGTTCTCATTAACATTTTCAAGAGATTTAACCAATCATCGATGAAAAGTGGTATAAGAGAACTTTACAAGGTTGTACATAAGAATTCCAACACTGCCCATGAATTTAATTGAAAGAAGTAAAAAGTTTATCTACATGTTCCTCAGGCAAGAAGCTCAAATACAGATTTCAGTCCAGAGAACTATGGCACAGGTATGTCCTACACCGACTAGAGAATACCTCTAATGAGCAGCTGATAATTTGCAGTGTATCCATTAATGACCCAGCCATGTCACATGTATTCTGGAGCTGGTAAGTGATGTACATCATCTAAATATACAAAATACCATCACATTCTGCTCCACAAAAACCACAAGCTGACATCTAGAAGCTTGGGACATTAAGCTGTTTCAGAAATGCCTGGTCATGGTTCATTCCCTTTGACCTGAGGAGGGATGTGAAATGCTAAACTAAGCACTGTCTGCAATATCTGATTGGAGATGATTAGAAAGACTATGAATTGTAGAATGATAGCCATGCTAAGAATTTGCTAGGCCTGCTTCTGTCCTGGAGACTGTGACTTCTAAAATGGAACTGCCCCCTTGTGTGACCCAGTATGATCTGAGACCTTGTGGCAATAACGGGCTAATAAAAGAAAGTACTGTGATAAAGAAAAAAATATAAATTATCTTTCCACTGCAGTAAGCCCACATGATGGAAAATTCACTGGGATGTGCCTTCTAGACAGTAAAAGCAGGGGTTTGCTCCAGGAATAATCACAGAGATTAAATGTTCCTGCTGGTTGGGAACATTGTCTCTTCTGTTTATTTATTTACTTTTCTTTTTTTTAATTACCTAAAGAGAACATGGGGTTTTTTTCAGGCCAGGCCACTTGGAAATGAACCATTTGTCTTGGGAATGCTCAGTGTGAACATGTGTCTTTCTGAGCTTTCATGGATAATGTGAGAGCTGGTGGGACTGCGTGTGGCACTGGTCATGTGGCCAGTCTAGTCAGCTTGTAGCACTAGTCAGGAATTTTGAGTTCTAGTATAAGAAAGGTAGGCTTACCTTGAAGATCTGGGGACAAATGTGTGCAGGTCTGTATGTGTGAGTAATGGAGTCTTATTCTGTGTTTGTTCAGCATCCAATGACCTTCAATAGTTCACTGACCTCAATAGTTGCTACTAAGGAAAACAGAGATTCACATTTTTAAGTATTTTCTCTTAACTACATCCAGGGGAGAATTCAAAGTGCAGTCAATTTCTGTTGCCTTCCCAGGCACCCAATTTTCCCAATCATTCTGATTTTATGGCATAAAAAAACACCTGGACACACTGAAGGATATGCAGCAAAGGAACACTATGGTGGTTAGAGCATGGTAGCACAGGTCACACAATGAGAGTTTGAGGGAACTGGATTTAACCTGCTTTAAGAACATGAGGCTCGTGAGGGAACTGTACTCCTTGCTGCCTTCCACTGTCTAATGAGAGTGTGTAGGGAAGATGAAGCCAGATCCATCTCAGAGGTGCATATGGACAGGAATGGGGCATGCAAAGTTGCAACATGAGAAATTCGTATCAATTATCAGGAGAAATGTCATCACAGTGAAGGTGGTCAAACACTAGAACAGAAGTTCAAAAACTTTGCAGCTAAAGGTTGTACCCTTGGAGAAATTCAAGCCTCAACTAGAAAAGACCCTGAGCAGCCCGACTGAATTGTCCCTGCTTGGAGTGGAGGTTAAGACCAAACAACTTACAGAAGTCAACTTCAACATGCCTTGTGCCATGGTTCTGATACTGCAGTGCCTGAAGTGCAGTAGCCTGTGTCTGTTACCTGTTCTAGCCTTTAATATATTGAAGACTCCCATAAAATGGAAGCAATATTAACTTTGTCACATGGACTATGAGTTTTAGAAATGATTTTAAAGTGCTGTAAGATCTTTGAATGGATTGGGGTGCTTTTATATTTGCTTTGGAGGCTCTGTAGAGCTGACCAGTTAAGTGAGACTCAAAATTCACATCACAACCCCAGGGTCTGCAGTGAGAATTAGAAGTCCTTTTAAGAAGGGAGACCTTCAGATCTCTGCCCATGGCAGCAACTCTGGCCAGCTGCTCCAGGAGCTGTCATGATTGACTAAAGAGAGTGTTATGCTTGGCACCAAGGGCATCAGAGACCTTATCAGGGGAGAAAATTGTTTTTCATATTTCATCTGAGCTTCAAATCCACCCATGTGTCAGTGTGCTTTATAACAATCTCAAAAGCACCACAAAGCCAAGGTAATTCTTGTATAAATGTTAGGACCTTTTGGGCCCTTTTATAAGCAAAGAATGGGTAGTGGAAGAAAGCCAGTGGAGAAGAAAAATCTCTGCAAATACTGGCTTCCAGACTCAGACAGCTGTGTCCTCATTACTCTTAATAGCAAAGAGCTATGAATGTTGGGCAACATTCCCCTCTGAGTGTATACACAGCAAGCCATCTATTTATTTATTTCAGTGGTGGTGATCATTGGAAAATGCCTATAAGCTCTGCTCAAATAACTGGCTTTAACTCAGATTTGGCATTCACTGCTTTATAATGCTTGAACCACATTTTCTTGCAATGTTCCAAAAATTGCCGCCAGCCAACTGAGTTGCAAACCGTCCTGGATAAATGAAAACTGTGTGGATATGGGAGGTTTACTTTGTTCCAATTAGTGTGTGATGTGGATGTCTGCTGGCAGTTTTCCTGCTCTCCTTACTCTCAGTTCATGGCTCCCTGGAAAAAGAGGTGTTTCATCTCAGAGGGCTTTTTTACTCTCTCTCCCTCTCTCTCTCAGTAACCCCTTACAGTTACCTGTAGGGCCTAAATTATGACAGAAAATTTCTAGATTTGTGATATTCTGATATAGCAAAATCTTAAAGGAGATGTACTGAACCTTTAGAGGCAGAAAGTTGTGTTTTGTTTAGCCCCAAGAACTGCCAGTTTTGAGCAAGACCATGACAGGTTCTAGACACTCGCAAAACTCCCGGGCAGGACAAGATGTGAGGCTGAAACTGCGTCAAAGACAATTTTTAATAAAAGTTACCTAACATTTGCAGGAGTCCTGCTCCCCACCTGTCAATCAATAAATCAACTGAGATAAGGGCAGATCTTCTTCCTCTGTATTGATTCTGGCATAAAACAGAAGTCTTGATCTGGATCATCTTGACTGAATTTTCTCTCCATGAAACTGAAGATTCATTTCACTGAAAAACTGAGAAAAAGTCCTACATTTCTGGTAATTGTTTCTACTTCATTATATGAGCTTCCAGACATGCATTCTGCAAGCCAGGCTCTTTTCCCTGGTATTAATGGCTAGCTTGAGGGAGTAAGGTGTTAGCCTCTTGGAGAAAGTCAAAGTGCCCATTATATGTGTGTTTCATGCAGTTTCAAGTGACATGAGGCAATATACAGCCATGTCACCTCCAGCTGGTGTCTCTTTGCATGCTCAAGCCAAGCGGTTTTGAATCCAGTCCTTTACTGAATGAGATGCTGGTGATTATGGCTGAAGCTTTAGTGAGAGATCAATTAGTGAAAAATCCCATACAAGGGATCTCTATCATGTTACCCCTTGATAGATACCCCTTGTTCTTTTTTTCATATATATTGAAGATTTCAAGTTATTCTGACTACAGCATTCATACTGAATTATCTCTATGGGTATGTGCATATTGCTCACCTAGAATCTCACTTGTATTTTCAGTTTGAGCAACACGTTTGTTGTTGCACATCCAAAGTGGCTGCATTTTAATGGAAGAAGCAGCCCTTCCAATAAAAGTTTCTGTTATAACCTGCAGGTGGATATTTGTATCCCTTTGTTTTCACTGTGGCTTTAGTTTCTGGATCCATTTGGATCAATTTCTTCTGCTGTATTAAAAGCCGGACTGTTCTCTTCTTTACTAGTTATCGTGGTTTATTCACAGTCCCAGACCTCTCTAGCCTGCCAAAACACTTGGAAAAGAAGCTCTTAATGACTCAGTTAAAATGTACAGTCAAGAAGTTCACTTATTAGAGGAAATGTAAACTGACCACCAATTGGCTAAACCAGCTGGCTGGACTATTTGTGCTTGAGATTTCTCAAAGCTCCCCAGGGAACAAAAGTGGGAATAGCAGTTCTCTGCTTTTAGTTTGCTCATGTTCTGTACTCTAACAGAAAAGTCTTTGAAAATATTTGTTGGAGGAGAAGCCAATAGCATTTGACTGACGTGTTAAAAGCTTTAAAAATAATGCTTTAAAAGTCTAAATTTTTGATATGTTCAGGGTCTTTTTTAACTAACCCATAGTGTTGCAGAGAAAACAGACAATTCAGACTTAGAAAATTAACTTCTTCACTATTAATAGTTATACTCCTCTTCTGTAAAATTTTATAAGCCTTCTCTAGAGATCCTTGCTTGAGACTATTTCATATCATGCAGCAAACTGATGAGTGTAAGGATTTTTTTTCTTACTTCTGAGTGTGCATTTCCTGGCTCTGACTGCACATTTTTTGTTTCCATTGCAATAGAAAGTGCTACTTAGATAACTCCCAGCAGCTGGGAGTGTTCTCAATAAAGGCTCCTCTTACCACCCTACCAGCAGATCACAGTGTAGCATGTGGTCATACAAAATAGGTAATTTTGAGAAACCACAATAACACTTCATTTATTCAGCTGAAAAATATATTTCCTGATGATGAATATAAAACCATGCTGAGCACAAAACTTCTTTGTACCTCCTAATTCAGTGGGTTCAGTGTCATCAATGGAATAGTAATATGTCTACCTCTACCTGACTTCAGTGGGGTACTTGGGTCACTCTTGTTCTTCTGTACTCCAGCTACTTGACATAGAATAAGAGCAGCAGGGAAATAGCTGAGATTCCCAAATCACATACACTGATCATGCATTTCATAAGATGCAGAACCTGCAGCTGGAAATAATGAATTAAGAGAATATAGTTATGGAATTTCCATCTTCAAGGAAAGCTCTTGGTCGAAATTAGTAGCTTGTCTTATTTTTGATCCCAGAGTCAGCATACTGACTGTGCATTTGTGCAAAATCTCTCTTGGGACACCAGGAATAGTCCTCACAGGAGGCTGTGGCCTTGCCACCAACAGGGAGCCCTGGGAATTGGTGGGAGTGAGGATCTGTGGTCATGCAGGTGATGCCAAGTATATGAACCACTCAGGTCTGTTCTGAACAGAGTGGAGAGGCTGCTGGCCCTTTAGTCCCCTTGCTATGTACTTCTTTGCATGGCTGCCCTATAGATCTCAGCCACAAAAGCAGAACTAGAACTGTGTTCAAAGAGCAAAGTCCTTCACAGTTTAGCTGTTGTTTATCATCTTGGAGTAAGGAAAGGCTCAGCTAGCTGGCAGGAGACCTAGAACCTGTGACACATGTTGAGCAATTTTCATACCAGGCAAAGGGGAGCAGAATTATGGATTCATGCCTCACACTTATTTAGTATCCATTTCCAGACTGACCCTCTGTGTGAAATCCTTGTTTAGCCATCAGCCACTTTAATCCTTGTTTAGCCATCAGCCAATAACCTAATGCGTATGGGATGCAGATAGAAAATTAATTCAGCAATCAATGGCCAGTCCTCAGACAGTGAAATATGCAATTAAACAGGTGTTTAGGGAGTTGATCTTGGATTGTGTCCAAGCTCAGCAGGGTCAGTTGTCCTTGGAAAAAACACTGACCCCACACAGCAGCAGTTTGAATTTGGCTTCAGTCTGCACCTTAGGAATGTGGCATTGTTATTTCTTCCCTTTTCTTATCAAATGTAATTATCTTGAGAAAAAAAAAGTTTTGAGAAAACATGTGATTTCACTGAGTAAAAATCTACTACTGAGGAAATTATTTTTCAGTGTCCAAATAAGGAGTGGGGGAGAAGTTTGGGGAAAGTGCTCTGTTCCAAGTAATCTTGGAACTGATACCCATGTTACTGAGCTCGGATGTTTAGTCCTGGCCTGAAATTATGCCTATAAAAAACAGACATCCAATCTTTGTATTATTTTAAAATGGAGCCCTGAGAGTTATAAATGACTGAATGAGCTTTAGTGTTTGAGCAGAGAGGGATTCTGGAACGAGCTGTCAGCTTCTAGCCTCTCTTCCAGAACGTTGCTCCTTAAGAGCCAGCTTAGCTCCTGGGGTTGTGACAGTAAAACAGTGGGACTAAAGCACAGACAGAATAAAATAATGACATAGGACCCCAAAATCACCCACACTTCCTTGTAAAAGGGGGAAGAAGACTTTCCATGGCAAATGTTTTCCAGTCTGCAAGACCTGTGCTCTCACAACTGTCAAATTAATCTTCAGTATTACTGTCTTGAACCCCATGGTGCTAGTGGCTCTCAAACAATCATGATGGCAAAAACATAGCCACTTTTGTCAATGGCTGATCAAAAGAAGGAAACAGAGCCATAGATACTACTGTGACCCACAGAAATTTGTAGCATGATTATCAGAATTCATTACTTAAGAAAGGAAATCATGCATGCTAAATATGTTCCAAAGAGAACAAAATGTAACAGTCCATCTGCGAAACAGCACACATTGCCAAAAGCATATTGTCTTGGAAATCTGCTGTCCACATTGGCTTCCCCCTTCATCACAGAGTCCAAGCAAAGTTTCACTTGTAATTGTCATAGTCTCCAAGAGTGTGGTTCTAGCTCAGAGATGACAAGCCCGCATCCTTCCATGACCGCCCACTGCTAGTGCTGTTATTCTGTTGTCAGCCAGCTGGGAAAGGAGGTGGAGGAGTGGAACAGTCCCAGTGCCCCGAGCCCAGACCTTGCCTGTGGAGGGAAAAGTCCAGTCACAGGTCCCACCATTTTCAACACTGGTGGATGGACTGAAGGACGATAATCTCCCTTGTTCCTGTTGAGGCAGGTACAAATCACCTCCCTGGGATGTAAACTTTCCACTCTGCATTTACTCTGTCATGTGGTATTTTAACCACATGCTCATAAGTACCAAGATTTTTTTTCCTTTAAAAGTAGCTTTTTGTCAAGAAAATCTTTTCCTACTTGGAGGGCTCTCAAAAGTCTCTGAACTGATGAGTTGATCTTAAGAACTTTGTTTCCTTCTGTATTCTTAAATGCATAAAGCCCTGTTGATGCACAAACCTCTTTTTTCTCTGAGCAGAAGAAAGGCAGTGTCTTTGCTTACAGTTTTTGGACCACACCTTCCAGAAGGCAGGTGCTCCCAAATTCCTAAACACCTCTGCTCCTTCTCCTGTTGTCTGCTGGCTTCTCCCCCTGGCTATCCACCTTGCAAAGTTACTTAAATTGCTGAAAAATCTACTGCTTCCTGCGTGACCACGTCTTCTAACCTGCAGCTTAGTCCTCTTGAGGTTCTTTGATTCAACAAATTGTCTGTGGTAATAACTTGGACTCTTCCTCTTTTACTTGGTTCATCCTCCATAAGGAAGCAATCATTCTGTGTGTACTGAAAGGAAGGTGGTTGGCATGCCCAACATATTTAGGCTAATGACTTAACATCTTCTAGCACAAAAACGTCATTAACATTTTCTATGTTTTCTGCATATTTCTGAAGTTACTAAAAACATTAGAGGTATAACTTCTCTCACTAAAAATCAGTGTTATTGATTAAGGTACAAATAAGAAATTTTTTAAATGCATATGTATTAAATACATTTAAATATTTGCAATGGAAAAATCATTTGGAAGAACTTTGCAAATTGCTATCCCCATTTTCGCTGCATTTTCTGGTCCAGTTAGATTTCCTAATGGCCTAGGAAATGGAAAATGAGGTAAGGCAAAAAAAAAATCTCAGGTATGATGGTTATGGATATAGATAAACATAACTAAACATTGAAAAGTGTTAAATTATTCAGTGAATACTTTAAAACACTGCTTTGACCACATAATCAGTGGATTACAGATACAGATTACAGGACACAGAACCTTACCCATCAAATGGTGTTTCGAAGACACAGTTTCTTGCTACAGCTTGTTTGAAAGAATAAATACTATTGAGGTATAAGGCCCTAAAATACAGGAACAATCTTTAACATCCTAATTCTTTTCATATGAAATTTCACAGCAATACTCACAGTCCTATCTGTAAGGGTAAGAAGAGGTGTGAAAGCCAGATAATTATTTTAATTTGCCACTGACTACATCAATAATTCTCTTTCTGCTTCAGTAACTACTGGAAACTTTGAGGTTCCATGCACCATCTACCATGTGCCTTATGTTTTTCAGATGCTTAATCAGAAGCATTAAAGCATGTGTATTATTTTTATTGTGAATATGTTTTCTAAACAATGAATTATATCTCATTGTCTTTTGCCTTAGCTTTAGTTACCATCTTCAAATAAAAACATAGTTTCCAGGAAGATGCTTACAGATCACAGGCAAATATGCCTTGAACCTTTTCTTAAATAGATTACTAAATGGAGCATTATCTTGCTCTAAGATAATTTTTTTGTGGCTTGGAATAACTCTTTGGAATATTTTGGTATCTCTTTGCAATATCAGCTTTTGAAATGTTGACACCAGAAATTTATTTCAGTAATTATTGCACAAATGCAATGTACAGTAGTAAGAACAATTTCCTGTGTCTACTCAGTGTTCTCATGGTTATGCTTGTCTTTTCAGCAACATAATGTCAGGAAAAGTTCATGTTCAAGTGATTATCTGTAATGAACCCAGAGTTAATTTTTTTGACCCACAGTTTTTATTCTTGATATATGACCTTACATTTTTCTGTCTTGAAAAGCACTTTGAAATGCACCCACTATACCTAGCAAAATACTTTCATATAAGACTTCATTTGACATTTTATTTCTTAACTCCACCAGCTTGTGATCCTTTTATCACAAACACGTGGAAAACAGTGGACCAAAAACAGATCCTCAGAATTCCACATTTATGATTCTCCCTTGAGATTATTGAACTCCTAGTCTTGGTCTCTTTGGTTTTGAAGTACTGAATATGGCTGGTCTTAATTTGATGGATTAGAGCATTGGTTCTCTTTTAATGCTGTGATTTCTTGCAATATTATTGATACAAATAAAAGTGGTCTCAGTCCTACATTTTTAGTGGATATGAGTCAGTACCAAAAAAGATCTCCTGATAAGGATTAGCCTTGCTGGTGAGATATAGTGTTGTGCTGCAGTTTCACATCTAGGTTTCCTTTCTATTTAATATGTTCCTTTTTTGTATATGCATGACTTTTAAATTACTTCTTTTTTCTTTAATTTATGAGCTGTGAATTTAAAAATTCATTCATTGTTCTATGATGTGGCTAAATTTGAAAGAACCCACCAATATCCATTAATATTAGCTTTTACAGATAATAAAATACAAAGCCAGTAATTTGCATGCTAAACACAATTAGTTCATGTGTTTATTTTGACATTGTAAATTATATCTATCCAGTCACCAGGCATCCTGCCATCCATTAAAAATACAATCTGTACCAATAAAAACAAAGCATCAACACATCACATCTTACAAAAGGCAGGCAGGCATCCAGAAATACAAAATAAAAAATCTTTCTCCACCCTTGCAATCCCTAAATGAAATCCCATTGCCCCAGCTCACCTCACCTCTTGTCAAAATGTCAAGTAAAGACAACATCACACCCAGAGCTGCTAAACCAAACCACCACAGCCATAATTCTTTAAGGCAAACCCACTGATCTAAGAGAGAGGGTTGTGGTTAATTTCAGGTTGTTCAGCCTTTAGTTCTTGCAGCATATGTCCTTACAAATGGATATGGAGATGCCATCTACCTATTCTCTTATTCTGTCAGTAACCCAGAGGTCTGCAAAACTCATGGCTTGGAACCACGAGGTCTGTTCATCGTAGGTGGTATTTCTGAGGAGGCAGAAAGCAGTGGTCTGGATGGGCCATGTGGTTGCTCTCAGTATTCATCTGGGAAGTAACAAAGTGAATCGTTCCCACTTCAAGGTAGATTTTAATTTGTCTGGAGTCCTGCCTGAACTTCTGCCTTTGGAATTAGCTGTGGGAGCAGTAATGTGAATACAGCAACTGGAGAGATGGATAAGAGAAGTGAATACAACAACTGGAAGGATGGGTGAGAGAGTATAGGGGACCACTAATTTAATAGCACACAGTGGGATGATCAAGAGCTGAAACAACTAAACCCAGCTTTGGCCAAGCATTCCTTGGCAAGCAAAGTTTTGAACAGTGCTTCATCTCCTGCCTTGGTTCTCTAATGTGCTTACAAAGTGCTGAACAACTGTTCTCTCAAAGTAGTAATTCAGAGTCACTAGTCATTTGGGAAAATCTGAATTTGTTCAAAATTATTAGGTATGACAATCTTTAACATCCCTATTTTTTTTCATATGTAATTTCACAGCAGTACTCACAGTTCAGTCTGTAAGGGTAAGAAGAGGTGTGAAACCCAGATAACTCTTAATTTGTCACAAACTACATCAATAATTCTCCTTCTGCTTCAGTAAATACTCAAATCTTTGAGGTTCCATGCAGCATTAGGATAGAATAGCAATTTTCTGAGTACCATAGAATTTAGCTGAAAGAAACTTTGATGATTCCAAGGTCTTCTAGCAGAACATACTGCTTTCAGAATCATAGTTAATCTTTCATTTTAGATCTCACTAGCCAATGTAGAGCATTTGTTCTGCAAAAAATTTCTGACAAAGTTGTATCTTGAAATGTTCAGTAGGAGCAGGTAGTACATGAGAGGCTACAAGACAGAAAGGTCTGTGACCTGCTCCTGTTTCTATTTTGTTAAATGGTCACAAGCTTGTCCTTTAATTGCTTAATCTTTAATTTCCTTGCTAAAATCCAGGGATATATCACCAAGTGGGGTTTTGTAGTCCAGTTTGATTTGTATTAGGATTGGAAGGATCAAATAAAAATAGACTCAGCGTGAACAGGTTTTGTATATAAGAGGGCAAACCTTGTCCTGAAGAGTATTAGGTGCTGAACAGTGAGGGAGAGTGGATTATGGCAGGGATAATGGATTTTTATGGATTTTGTAATCCCTGTTTTTCAAATAGGAAGCAGGGTGATGGAAGATGAAAAGCAAGGAAGAGTTCCCAAAATATATATTCTCAGCCCATGAGCTACAGTGTGGTCAGTGGATCTGTGCTCACTCCTTGTCCTGCACAGTAACCACCAGGTTCTTTAGTCTGTCTTCACTGAGGACAGATCTAATTTGAATTTCCTTCCCAGTCCACCTCACAGCAATTCTTTGTTGGCACATACTGAGTCATCTAGCCAAAATCATGAGGTATCCCTTAACAGTAGCTACTGTTAAAGACTAGACTTGTCAGATGCAGGTAAGATTTTCTAGGGATCTTGGTGATGCAAGATACTAAAAGCAGGTTTGGTATAATGAATTAATCCTTGGATTATTAGTGATGTGTGACAGCATCTGATGCTTTCGTGGCACTGATGCTGAGATCATCAAATATCACAATTTGTTAATGTCTTGAATGGAGGGCAGTAAAGTTTCTAGGGTTCCTTGCTAGGAACCCCTTTAATAACTCTCCTGCTCTCCACCTGATTAGACTTTACCTTAAGGCTCAGAAGACAACTCGTTGTAGTATTTCTGTCCATGGTAAAAACTGACACAAGTTGTGCTGTGTCAGACACACTCTTCCAAACTTCAGAAAAATGCACCTTGAGGATTTCTTAGTCAAATGTGCTCTCTTTGCACTGAGTAGGCCTCACAGGTTTTTATTCTCTGAATTTGTCTTATCTGTTTTGAACCTAAAACTATTGAAAATCTGTTATCATATACAATTAGCATCATAGTTTTGCTCCAGTATTGTGTATGACCCATCACAGAGGCAGAGGTAGTACAAACGGGCTTTGAACTCCCAGAGCATGAAGACACCTAAGATTTATGCTTGAATGGGACAGAAATAAGCTGTGCAACCAGAAAAAGATTTTATTCCTGCCTTATTGATGGATTGTCATGTTCCACTTGAAACCTCTTGCAATTTTCCATTCAAACAAAAATGCCCTGGAAGTGTTTTGATGTAACTTCTATGTCTATCCATTATAGGCAGTCTCCTGAAGTTCTGTGGCTAGTCTTCTCTCTAGTGGAAATAATCTGGGATCATTTGGGTTTTTTTAAATTTCCCTGCCAAATGTCTAGTTTTGACTATACCAACCATATCTGCTCTTACTGTATTCTGCAGTGTGTAAATGGGCTGGGCAAGGTACCCTATGTCTCCCAGGTCTGATATCCTTCAAGAAGGTACCTAATGTCTGGCCAGTTGTTGCACCAATAGTTTTTTCAGTGCACAAATACCTGCTCTCACTTAGTGAGCCCATATAATGTGGCTACTCTGGGGCAGAGAGCCTGGAGTTATATGACCTGTTTCAACTGTGAAGGCTGCTTTTCAAAAATACTTTATTCGGTTGTATTGACTGGGTCTCTCAGTGGCAATCTTAGAGAATGCCAGGCATGAAATACAGAGCTGGGTGTGTGCACTCAGGCCCAGCCAAAAAGATTTGCTGCTACCAGTAAAGCTGCTTATACCTGTTGATTGCATAAAACTTCTTTAGTGAAGTCACCAAGGTACTATTCATTGCAAAATGAGAGGAGTCAAGGTATTCAGGATCATCAGATTTTCTGGCAGAAGCTCCACAGGAGGCCTCCACTGTAAAAAAAAAATCTTGGATTAAAATGGAAATGTGCTTCCAATACCACCACAAAAGGTGAAGATTGGGAGTAAGCAAATAAGTCTGCTTGTTATACAGCAAATGGAACATCTTACTTCTCTGGAGTGGAGATCAAGCAACTGCTACAAGAATGACTTGGGAATAAAACCAATCCCATAGCCACCCGTTGCTTTAAGTAAAAGACATTGTACCCCTGCAAGAAAAATGTACCACAGAAGAGTGGAGGATCTATTGTCTTCAAACAGTCTTGCTACCATATATGGCGAGACAATGGCCCTCATTTTGTTTTCACTTCGTTTCACCTATTAATATTACTGAAAGCAGGGAACGTGGAAAATGAAAATTTCCTTTTTAAGCTTAGTGCTGACTAGAAAAAGCAGAATTGGCCAGATCCCAAGGTACCACTCCTGAAACAATAGCAAGCATGACAAATAGAAAGCTTTTTCATTTAGAAAACATTAATGTCATTGTTATTAAATTTATGGTTAGATAAAATCTCTGTTCAGATACTACCAATTATGTGTGATACGCTATGAAGGGAGGATCCAGATATTTTAGCCCAATCTTAGAAGGAATAGCTGAACTGAATGACATATTTATGGACCTATATAGTCTAGACTTGTTATCTTACCCTTTTCCCACTTCCCCCACCATTTTGCCAACCTTCATCTGGCCAATAAATACATGGGAACCAATTTCTGACAGAATTAATTGCCTCTAATTGTGTCCCTCTTGTTATCTTACCAGCTTTGACTCACCATAAATTGCTCTGGTACAGATATTGGCAAGATAAGAACTCTACACTCTCTCCATATGTATAATATGTATGTATTTATTTATATATCTGAACATGTTAGATATGCTGCTGTGGTAGACTGGATCAGTTATTTCATGACTGCTAGGGTTGTACAGCTGACTGGCTGTGCTTGCTGCCTTGGGGGCACATACAGAGATAGAATTCCTGCCCTCTGCTGCCTGCTCCAGCCCAGGGCATTGGTCAGATACTTTCAGTCATGACCTAACAAAGTCTGAGCTAATAAGAGTCAGGGGAGGATCAAGGGAGTAGCATTGTTAGGATGACATAGTGCTTCAGCAAAGGCCAGTGCACAGTATGCTGGAATAAAAATTGTTTCAGTATCAATAAATAAAACAGAGAAATTTAGATTGGCTGGAAAAAATGGCACAATTTATCTTTTGGCATTTCTATTTCTGACATCTAGAGGCAAACCTGATGGCTGAAATATCAAGGAAGATATTGAGCATGGCGTGATTCAAAATGAACTTCTGACTCTGAAAGGCATTTTTAATCAGTTAGGTTCCAGGGTCCTGGCTTATATAAATGTAGGAATGCTATTCACCTCCTCCA
>VWZN01019029.1:363743-435769 GCA_013396955.1 Regulus satrapa | reverse complement strand
AAAAAAAAAAAGCCCACAACAAAACACCCTAAGGGGTTGCAATAAAAACCCAAATACATTAAACCTGAGAAAGATGAGGCAGGGGGCGTGGGGGGGAAATTAAAAGAAAATAGTATTATTGTCAGGAAATTGATTCCAGGAAAGTATACATTTTTTGGTCAGGTAAGGGTTGATTTTTGGTTGAACTTTCTGTCTGAAAAATTACAGTGAGATGGTTTACATTGGTGGGGGTAAGAAGTAATTTTTTTATGTCTTTGAGTTGTGTTTGTGCATCTCTCGAACTCCCTTGTCTTACTTTTCAGTGGGGTTGCACAACCCCTTCAGCAGCTTCTCCCTAGGACTGAACACTTCCCTGTAACATGGAAATCCCAGCTCAGTGACATAGCAAATGTGGATGTAACAAAAAGTTTGAGATAATGACTTTCCTTGAGGAGAAAAACTGCAACACTGGGTCACCTGCAAAACTGAACAACTTGATGTGGATCCTCAGTTCTCACTGCCCTCAGACGTTGGTTATTGTGAATTTTCCTTCAGGTTATGGTCATTCTTTCTACTCCTCCAAACTCTGATTACTTACACAGAGGCAGTGTACACACTGTACAATATGAAAAGTCTTTTGTTGTTGCTATTTGTAATATTTTCCTTCTGTGTTGCAGATGTGGATGAATGCGCTTCAGATTCTCACCAGTGTAACCCCACCCAGATCTGCATAAATACTGAGGGGGGCTATACCTGTTCCTGCACTGAAGGCTACTGGCTGTTAGAAGGCCAGTGTTTAGGTAAAATCCTCATGTGATATGTCATCTCTGTGGATGTGTACCTGTGGCTCCCTGAAATAATGTCACTAAGCACTTTTGTCAAGTGCACAGTTAAACCTTCAGCTATGTGGAAACTGTCTTTTGTCTCTGCAAGTGCCAATGAGATGTCTGGCAGAGAGACTCCCTCATGGAACAAAACTGTAGATGTAAATGCCATATGCCTAACATCATAATAGTGCAATAACTGGGCTTTTCACACTCCCAGTCTGAAGGTTCCCTTTCATGTAAGATCAATTGCAAGCACATGTGCATATAGATTTTTTGCCCAAACAGACCTGTGCTTTCCTTACTGTGACAGTGTGCACCTGAAGGGATCCGTGTTTGATACCAAGAAATGGGACCAACGGTAAACCCTTAGTCAACTAATTCTTTTGTTTGGGGGTGAGAAAAAAAATACCTCTGAACTGAATGCCATTTCATAATTTTCCATGCAGTTTTATTTCAGTTTTATTCTTTTCCTTGCAGTAATGTCCTGTTCATCCTTTTAGCTTAGTCCTGTTGAAAAAACATCATGTAACAAACAGCACAGGAAGACAAACCTTCCATCTCTCCTCTCCTGCAGCCCTTTCCCCTCACTTGATATGCTCATGGAATAATGATGTAGATGTTAATTTTAGGTACAGAGGTAGGACCTAGGAATCAACATACAACTTTTTTTGGGAAAATTTGCCTATTATTAATTTCTTGCCTGCAGTGCAGGCTTTTTGGTGCCAGTTCAGCAGAGCTGGACCATCCCGTCACACCTCCACTGGAAGGAGAATGGGCTTTCCCTGTCCATTTGTCCCTGGAGCATCTCCAGTTATTTTCCAGCTTTCTCCTCCCAAGTACCAATTCCGTGAAGGACTCATTCATGGCTGCTTTCCTAACTACTGCAAACAGCTGCTGTGTAATTCACCTGGCAGGCACCAGGCTGAGCCCTGGCCAAGCTGGGGTCTGTGCGGCCACAGCCACTTCAGGCAGTCACTGTCTTGTAGTTCTCCTGGGAGAGGATGTCTGCAAGGCCCCTGGTCCTTAATCTATGGTAAATCAACTTCTCTTGAGAAAAAAAAAAGCTTGTGCTGGGGAATGTACAGGCATATATGATAGGGGGGGGTGAGGGAGGAAAGGAAGGGAAATTATGCTCTGCATCACCTGTTCTGTTACCCATTTACTTCTCTCAGTTCCTCATTTTCTCATGAGGCCTCATTGGCCTCATTTCTCAGGCCAAATGAAAGGGCTGTGTGCAGCATTCAGGATTTGAACATAGATCTAAAATACTCTTCTGCTCAATGGTTATAGCAGAGACCTGAAATGGCTGCACTGATGAATTGACTTGAGTACCTGCTTATGCTATTTAAAATAGGGAGTAACATCCCAGTAACATCCCATGCCCTATTTAAGTCACCACAGGGTGGATTGTTGCAATGCAGAAAAGCAAATTGTGTTTAGAGTTGCTATATTTTTCCCAAAATTTCAAAGAAGCCTCAGTTTTCCATATTTTATACTGGCTTTGGAGAAGTGACTTTTGCTGCCATAAAGTGGTAAATTAATATTTACTGCAATCAGAGGGCCAAGTTGTGGTTTAGAGACAGATTTTTTTTTTTGTGCCCTTTTAGTAGTGCAGTGGAATTCAGTGGAATTACCTTTTACTGTTAGTAAATCACCATTACAAAACCTACACTTCTATATGTCGCATATATCCTGTAAAGTTTACACAAAGGAGCCAGTGCAGCAGTATCCACATGACCCACCCAAAAGAAGAAACCCTGTAGAAGTCCTTATCCTCAAAATGTGTCACTCTTGAGATAACAGTCCTGCAAAAGACAAAGCATGTACTTAACGTAATGCATTGTGTCAGTGCAATGAGATATTAATTTACTTTAAACCTGTGTTATTTTTGCAGGATTTGGTGAATCCTGCTGCTGACATGGCCTTTAGGTTATCTTGCTGACTGCTTATAATATACTGGGTTTTCTATTGCATAAATTTAGCTTTACAGCAGCCATTTTTTAAAATTTCCATAAATCCAAAAGCCAGTTGATGCCAAAGGAAATGCTAAGGCTTTGAAAGAACAAGGCATTTCATTTTAGTTTTTAGTTCTGAGGCAAAAATCTTCTAGCACTTACCATCTTACATATCTTGGAGCATTTTCTTGTGCTCATAGCACTCAGTTGCATGCATTGCTAATGCTGCAGTTCAGTCCAAACTGCTGTTTTGGCATTAAATTAACTGTTTATACAGTCTGCAATTTGTCAGTTAAAAATTAATATAAAAAGAGAATGTGGCTATTAGGAAAAAAAGATCTTTCCAAAATATCCTCACTAAAAAAAGAAGCCTGTAGTAACAAACACTGCTGTTCCATGAGCAGCTTTAGTATATGTGGAGGCAAACAAGGTTTCTAATTTGATTCTGCCAAAATTTCGCTGCAATTTTGGCTGTGGTCATGCTGGCAGCCTGTGCCAGCTGTCAGGTATCCTTTGAGGGAGCTGCTTAAAGGAACAAACTGGGCTGCCCAATTTAAACTGAAGATTACAGCAATGACAATCAATTCATCAGACATGCTGGTAGATGTCAGATGTGGATAAAACCACATTACCACATTCTGCTGGGGAGAGGTGTATTTTAACTGTAATTCCATGTCTGAACGCCTGGAAGTTTGGCTGTTACATCCATGACCAGTGTGCTGGGTTCTTTCTGTGTTATCAGCACTGCTGGCTCAGTGTGCTTGCTGCTTTGTGCCTCATGTGAAAATGCAGACCACTCTCCTTTCCGTCCTTCCCACCCCCAGATATAGATGAATGTCGCTATGGCTACTGCCAGCAGCTGTGTGCCAACGTGCCCGGCTCCTACTCCTGTACGTGCAACCCAGGCTTTACCCTCAATGATGACGGGAGATCGTGCCAAGGTATGTATGGTAAACCTGGCTGAAGTCTCAGGTCCCCCCTTCAGCCTATTGCTTGGTTTTTAGAACACAAGTAGCCTTCCCAGCATTGCTTTTGAAAGTGTTCACAGGTTTGCCAGACAGATATTTCTGCAGTTTTGCAGTACCTCGAAGGGGTTGGGGTGCAGCATGACCGGTGTATCAGGAGAAATACACAGAGGCCCAAACCTCAATTCAGTCGATTCAGTGGAATTATCAAGTGTTCAGGCACTGAATTTGTTATTAAAATCTGGGGTTGTGTGACCCAACTGAGACAGGAAACCTTTGTCAGATCAGTAAATCAAAGTCTCCCAAGATCCAGGCTGAAGTCCTAAGCATTTAGACCCCCTTTTGCTGTGATGTGCTACCTCAAAGTCAACACAATCTCTTCACAGTCTCCCTTGAAAAGTTTGGGACATCTTCCCAGATGCTGCAGGAGAAGGTCTGTGCTAATGATGCCCAGGAGTTTTTAATGTCTTGCAAGGGAAAAAAATATTGCTTTTGCCTTAGCCTGAGGTTTCCATAAGGACACCTCATCACTGCATTATCTTTCTTAGGAAAATCCTGCATTTTTTCTCAGGTCTGTTATGACAGTATTGGTTCAATGGTTTTCAAATTGCAGGAAAAGGACAGAAACATTTGCAATAAAAAATTTCCTCCCCATCTTCCACGTTATTTTTTTAATTGAAGACATTCCCAAAACGCTTCACTTACACACATGTTGTGTTTCCAACCCCAAACATCAACCTGAATCCAGATAAACATCACTGACTTGGTTATATTTTTTCAGAGCAATTTGTTCTGACTGTAAACTAATCTCCTTGAAATGCTCTTCAGTTAAAAAAAAAATGAAAATGGAGTTTGGAGAGAAGTCACTGATGAATTTGGCATTGGTTTCCCATAGATGTGAATGAATGTACAAGTGAAAACCCCTGCACCCAGACCTGCGTCAACACCTATGGCTCGTTCCTCTGCCGCTGTGAACCTGGCTATGAACTGGAAGCTGATGGAGTTAACTGCAGTGGTAACTGTCTTATTTACTATTTTGGTTTCTTTAATTCTATTACATTTACTTTTTCAAAGGTACTGTTTTGTACATACTTTTTTTAAAGCTTTTTTCCTTGGTCCATGGTAACATCAGGATAGCTGCAACTCATATGATCTTCTTTCCAGCTAAAGAACTCAGCAAATACTCAGAAAAGCCCAGTGGAGGAGGTCCACAAGTTGTTTTAAAGAAATAAGCTAACTATTCAAAAGCTCCAAGGTAACAGCAAAACATAAGAAAGCATTTTTTAATGCTGAACAGGAAGCTTTATTAGAGCAAGTAGAGATAGTCCTAGAACATTCTTCCATGATTAAAGAAGTACTTTATATAAAGCACTTTTCCATTTGTCTGTTGAATGCATGTATTTCTCTTGCTCTTAATGACTGCTCACTTCTGTCTGAAATTTTCCCCAGTTTCCCCTGTATGGCTCTGGCTTTAGAAACAATATATAATTTCTTAGAACAGTTATTGCTGACCTGTTCAGCACACAGCAGAATAAATTGTGCTTATGTCACTGTAACTTTTCCTCTCTGGTTTTTATTTTATTATTTTATTTTAATTGAAGACAAAACTTATGTCTCTGCTTATTGTTCCATCAGCCTGATAAAATTAGAGAATTCAGCCAATATTTCTTGGAAGGAAGAATGCACTGGAAAATACTTGCATTTTAATTTACAGTAAACAGATGTAACATGCTGTTTCTGAGAGAGAAGAAATGTGAGATACAGTGTACATGATTTGTGTTTCCCAAGATATTTTTCCTGCAAATCTCCTTATTATAAGGGAAAGAACAAATATTTAATATGTAAAGAGTCTTAAGAATTTAACATTTAGACTGCAACACCTATCTTAGTTTTCTGCTTTCTGATGGATTTTTTTTCATCTAAGTTATACTCCTGAATGTTTTTTATGTGTTCACCTCCTGAGCTACCTGGGGGTCTGAACCAGATAAGGTCACTGCAATGCCCAATAAGGTGGTGCTTGAGCCTCATCCATGTCTGAGAGCTCAGCCAGCAAAAGGGTCTTTCCATCATCCAGATATAGAGCAGAAAATCCTTTCCTGACAATCTTGTGCAAGAAAATATTTGACAAAGCAGGTCGAGTTTCTCTGGATGAGCTTCTTCCATTTCACAGGAATCACTAGATATCTGAGGGTCACAAAGGGAATGCCTGGTTTGGAGAACACTCTTATGAGACACCCAGGATTCAGATTTACTTCAATAGGAGCAGGGTTTGTCCATGGCCTAGCAGCAACTTACCTTGAAGTTGGGAGGCATTCTTGCCCCAGTTCAAGGAGAGATGCAGAGATTTCAACCCGACTTTCCCAATATCATCATTATTTGCTAATCACAGAGGTCTTCCAAGTGCATTTAGGTGTGCTCTGAAATTGCAATAATCCTGTTGTCTGCACATAGTCAGCGGAAGAAGTCTTTTTTAGGAAGACTGTGGGCTCAACAGCAGAAATGTAGGACCCTTGGGGCTCTAATTCCCTCAGCACCTGACAGCAGCCAAGCACCAGTTATACAAATCCAGTATGCTGGAGGTCTCGGCTAGGATGCCAGAGGATGGCTGATATCTCAGTCACTTTATGGAGTCAGTCCTCAGTCCATTTATTTTCAGGAAGGTGTTTATTTCAGTGAACTCCCTGGGGAAACTCACACAATAATAGGAATATGTAGGTGTTGAATTCCTTTCATCTCCCTTTTGATAATCTGATTTCAGCCCTAAAGCCACTTGGATATATTTGAACTGCAAATACTTTCCAATCCATCTGCACAAAACACCAGAAGTGGATAAATGGACTGAGCCCAATTTAGAAGAAAGGGAAATTCAGTCTGAAGAGTAAAAGTGATTTGCCTGGGAGAGTCAACATTTCAGAGCTGTGAATAAGAACTTGGGAGTTCCTGGCTGGGGCTCTGGCCTTTGTTTCTTTCTTCCCCTGAACAGGGAAATAAGGAAATGATTAGTGGCAGCCTCCCTCGGCCTGGTGCCTTTGCATGTGTTTGTCCCTCAGTCAGCCATGCCTCCATGGGCAGCTCTGAAGTTCATCTTTCTCACTCGAGCACAGTCCTGCAGAACACAATGACTGGTCAATTCATGAGTGCAAGGGGGAGAGAGAGCACAGTTTCTGCTTTCAATCACATATTTGACAGGCTGCCTAGCTTCCTGGGTATCTGGGAGAGGGCTGGGCCTTCCAGTATGTCTGACCCAGGCTGGGTTGTGTTCTTGTAGTCTTGCTGGAATTACTTGGAAGTAACTGACTAGAGGTTAAGAAACATAAAACAGACAGGGCTGGCTGCAGGAGTTCTGCTGGAACCCATGTGGCCCTGGGAAAGTGAAGCTTGCTCTGGAAAAGAAAAGAAAAGAAAAGAAAAGAAAAGAAAAGAAAAGAAAAGAAAAGAAAAGAAAAGAAAAGAAAAGAAAAGAAAAGAAAAGAAAAGAAAAGAAAAGAAAAGAAAAGAAAAGAAAAGAAAAGAAAAGAAAAGAAAAGAAAAGAAAAAAGAAAACTACTGCCAAGTCTTTCCTTCCAAATTACAGTTGCAGCTTTGTTGTCAGAGTATCTCTATCTCTGACGTAAAACAGAAAGGAAAACATGGCCAACTGGTGAAAGGTATTAGAAAAGAAAAATAAATAAATAAAAGCCATACATTGTGTTCAGCATTAGCTTTGGTTTCCTTAGGAAAAAAAAATGTTTAATTAAGAACATGTTGTATAGCATTTTGTCAGGTTGCTGCAGAGCTCTTGGGAGCTGGGGAGTGCCAGCCTCCAGCTGAGCTAATGGGCAAGTAGTCTGGATGGCCACCTGCCTGCAGG
This sequence comes from Regulus satrapa, assembly GCA_013396955.1. Classification (NCBI taxonomy): domain Eukaryota; kingdom Metazoa; phylum Chordata; class Aves; order Passeriformes; family Regulidae; genus Regulus; species Regulus satrapa. Next base: position 428,193 of record VWZN01019029.1, on the reverse strand, counting down.
ACTGCTCTTCTGACTGTAAAGCCAAAGACACTAAACTTTGTTTTACCACTGCAGACATGGACGAATGCAGCTTCTCAGAGTTCCTCTGCCAGCACGAATGTGTGAACGGGCCTGGTTCTTACTACTGTACCTGTCCTTCGGGCTATAACTTGCTTGACGACAGTAGAAGCTGCCAAGGTAACATTCCTGTGCTGATTAAAACCCCCAGGGACCACAAAATAGATCCTGTGTCTAGAAAGAGGTTTTCAGGAATCGGGATGCTCGGTTGTGGCACTGCACAGTGAAATACTCGTAGGGGCCAATTATGCAATTCGGGTAGGAGTGCCATCACGTGAGTATTCCTGCTGAGGTGAATTGGTGTGTTGTTTTAAGTAAGACTTTATTAGCTAGGAAGCAGCTACACAGGGAAGACCTCAAATGTTCTCCCCTGTGCTGCACATCTCTACTTTTCCCATTCTCTAAGGTTGAAGAATTTGAGCAGCCGATTCCTTTCTTTTTTTTTTTCTTTTTTTTTTTCCCAGAATTTAACATGTGTGAGCACTCTAATAAGCAAAAATGAATGGAGTAAAAGCTGATCATAAAAGAGGGATCAGTTATAAAAAGGCCACCTCTCACAGTGCAAGAGTTTTGTGAATTTTGGGGAAATTCTTTAAGATGGAAACAAATTTGTAGGAGTGGTATCTTTATGTCCCTGCCTTAGCCATTCTCTCATTCCTTGTGTTTTAGATATCAATGAATGTGAAATAAGAAACTTCACCTGCACTTCACAGCAAACATGTTTCAATATCCCAGGAGAATATAAATGTTTAGACCCAGTACGATGCGAGGAACCTTATCTCCAAATTAATGAGAAGTGAGTAATACACCCACAGCCACAAAAGCAAATTCTATCTTTGAGAGTTGTATCTAAAGTAAACCAAATAAGCTACAAATTTACACCACAGCCATGAAATCTGTCTAAAGAGCTATGCATGCTATTGATACATTTACCACCAGTAACCTTCATAAAAATAATAAATTGCAATTCCTTACCAGGTCACTAGGTATGATATGATATGATATATGATATGGTCTTAAACTGGAATTTGACATAAGGGAATCCTCTGTATCTAAATTCCCCAGAGCCCAACTACACAGTCCTTGCATAGCAACTTGTACCAGAACTTGATCTCTGAGTTTTTTGTTTGGTGGCTTTGGCTCATGTCTAAATGGGACTGCACTTAATTTGTGACATATGTCTAGAAGTGGTCAGTATGAAGGCCAAGTGAATTCCTTGCATCTGTGTTTTCTGTGGAAAGAATTGGGTCTTTGTAATGCCAGGAGCCTCTTGATGGGAGACATGCCAGATGCACTGTCTGAAATTGATGTCAGTAGTGGAGAAAAAATAGTCAAATAGACTCTTGCCCAGTCAATTCCCCCAAACATGGCTTTCATAAAGGGATATCCTGCCTTACAACTTTCTTAGAGTTCTCTGAAGAAATCAGCAGCATGTGGCTAGGGCACATGAACTGATGCAGTCTCTTTGCATTTCCAAAGGCTTCTGAAAAGATCCTCATATAATTATTATGGAAATTATATAAGCAGTCGTAAGTAACAGAGAAAAGTCCCTGGAACAGAAGAATAAGAGGCTGAAAGATAAAAATTAAACAGAGGATAGTATTAAATTTCCCACAGAAGTTCTGCAGAGGTCTGAGCTGGACCTACTTGGTCTCCATCATAAACAACCTGGGAAACCTGGGAAAAATAATAAACTGACAGGTGGGCAAAGTCTGCAACAGTATCTGAAGACAGTAGATAAAAGAGTGAGTAGAAAAATATCACAGAATAAGCTTCAATGACTGTGCAATAAAAATGGCAGATGAAATTCAGTGCAGATGAATTTAAAGTACAAAGAAAACCCCAAATTCAAAAATTAAATAAGGGCCACTGATTTGATCATAATCCATGCAAACTGGGATTTAAGGGTTCTAATTCCATTATCTGCATTATTCTCTAGAGGTCAGAAAAGCCATCTGAGTTTCAAGTGTTCCAAGGCAGAGAATATCCTTGAAGCACATGCTATGGTATACCACATCTTTAAGACTGTGCAGTTCTTCCCCTCCTGTCAAAAGAAATATAAGTGGATAAAGGTTCATAAGAAGCAATGAGAATGATCAGAAGTATGGAATAGCTTCCTTGTGAATAACAGCCAAGTTAGAGCACTTCAGCCAGAAACAGGGTTAAATGTGAAGCCCTGAGATGGGTGAGGAGGATGAGCAGGGATTGACTGGCTGTTCTTTCAGAAGAAGGAGAGAACTTTATCTGTTGCAGCAGATAAAGTCAGAAAGAGACCATGCAAAGAGAAATGACAGGGCTGTGAAGCTCCTGGCCACAGTGGGCTATGGATGCCAAACATTCATATGGGAAGCTGGAAAAGCTGATGGATAAAAAAATGCATTAATACCTGATGAAGGCAAAGAAGAAATTTTTGTTTCAAGGATTTTCTGAGTCACAAAGTCACAAACAATTGGAGATTGTTGGTGGAAGTGTTGTATGCTTAACTTGCCATCCTCTTCTTCCTTAAGGCTCTGCATTAGAGCTTTGGTTTGATCCAAGATCTCTAATGAATGTTTTCATGTAGTATACAAAATATGGTGAAACAAAAATCACTACCATTTATGTAGTGCTGTCCATGAAATGATCTAATAATATTTGGAGACAGTTCAATTTAAATTGCTGTCGGAACAAACATGTACCAAGTATTCTACATCTGCAGGGCTGCTTCAAAGGAAGTTCATATTTTTAAGTGATCTAAGGAGAATGCCAAGGTATTTTGGCTGAGAAGACAAGAAAAAGGAGGCAGGATATAGGCCAGAATAGGAAACAGAGAACGCTAAAAGTGAGAAAATTATTTACATGTTTCATTGATTCCTTTAGCTGATCAACAACAGTAATTGTTTATTTATTTATGTACCTATATTAGCATGTAAGCAATCAAATATTACAGCAGTTCATAACCCCTGATGACAATTCTATCTGTGCCAATCAGCCGCTGCATGTGTCCAGCTGAAAACCCTGGGTGCAGAGATCAGCCATTCACCATCCTGTACAGAGTGATGGATATGGTGTCTGGGAGGTCTGTGCCTTCAGACATTTTTCAGATGCAAGCAACCACTCGCTACCCTGGAGCCTATTACATCTTTCAAATCAAATCAGGGAACGAGGGCAGGGAATTCTACATGCGGGTAAGTCCGGTGCTCCCTGGGGGAAAGCATGGATTTACCACGCAGCCATTCCCTGGGCAGTGGGAGGGCACGGCCGGGTGGGAGGGACACTGTGCCCTTGCTGAGGCACCTGGACCCGGCCTGGCATGGACCAGGCAGCATCCTCGTGGCTATGACAGCCTTCTCTGATCAAAGGTAACAAAACACCCTGTTTTGGGGTAAAACTGGACAGGTAAAACAGAACCCACTGTGTCTATGTAAGTTCCCAACAGAAAACAAACTGCAGTTGGTTTTAACATCAGCAGCTCTGATTTTTAAATGCACATAATCTGCTGTTGGGGTCAGATATTGCAAAAGTCTGCTTCCATTTAATAAAGGACTGGTTTTATGAGGTGCCATTGCATAGTCAAAGCTCTCTTTGGAGGGTAAGGTTTGTGCCATTAATATACACAATGTACCACAAACCCAGACCCCATTCACATGGGAAAACCTGTTCTCCAGGTTCTGGTAAAACCCCTTCTGGGTGTCTGCTGCTTCACAGTAACACTGTCCTTTATATCAAACTAAAGAGTACCTCAAACAAACAAGCAAACACATTTTCTTGTTCATACCCTAACTCCATGTTTGCATCTTTTTTTCTTTTTTGGGAAATAGCAAGTGCCTATGTTCAATAGCTACTTTAATGTGCAGGGCTCCCAAAGGCTTTGCAAACCGTAGAAGGTGATAGTTCACGCTGAAAAGCAGCCAAATGCTGAAATGAAACTCTGTCCCATCAGTTGCAGTGGTTTCAAACAATGAAACAGAAAACACCTATTTTGGTTGCTTGAAGGACTGTAGTGAGAGAGCAGTTTTGAAGAACCAGTTTTGGCAATCTCACGTGCTTTCTCTTGTTTTCTGCACAGCAAACAGGACCAATCAGTGCTACTCTGGTGATGACCCGCCCCGTGAAGGGGCCCCGTACTATTGAGTTGGACTTGGAAATGATCACTGTTAACACCGTCATCAACTTCAGAGGAAGCTCTGTCATCCGGCTGAGGATATTCGTATCACAGTACTCCTTCTAAACCTCGAGTCTGTGCCCTGGAAACATTAAGCCAAAAGAGACAGTTCCTGCCCTGCAGAGCTCTCTCCTCAAAAGCCAGTACCTATAGCAGCTCCAGACCAAATCACTATTTCCACAGACCCGGTGACCCATTCCTGTCTGAGCAGGGAGGCCTCTTCATGCACAGTCCCAACCAGGATGCAAACATCTGAAGATCCCGTATGATTCTCTATGTGGTCATGTATTTTAAGGACTCTTCTTCTCACTGTACACACTTCTAGGGCATGAGTCTATGTGAAAGACTGTGAACCTTTGTAGCTCCAAGGCTGCTTAGCAGAAAGCACCAAAAAAACTGAGGAAAAAGCTGGCTTTTGCAATCTTGCCTTTTAATTTTTTTTTTTCTTCATTAGAAATGAAAAGCAGACAAACAAGCAGAAACAGAAACAAAAAACCCACTTATTGAAACAAGGGACCTCAGAAGTCCTAATTTGCATTCCCAGTTATGTCTGGAATTGTCAGTCAGGCACTTTGTTTCAATTCACCCTGCATTTGTCTTAGTTTCACCTGGGTTTTTTCATTCTATTTTATAGTTAAAATTCATTGTAAATTCATTCCAAAAACCATGTTGTACTATGTAATCTATTGCTTTCTGACAAAGTGTCACATTTGGGTTCCTTTCTGTATTAAATCTTTCTATATAACAAACTTGATAGAAATCTATCACTGGATGGTGTGTTTTACAATATTTAGGATTTTATGCTTATTTACACTCATGATCTTTGACACAAAATAGTCCACAGAATAGTCCAGAATTGTCCAGCATAAGTAGAGACTTTACAGCAGATAAGAATCAGCAGATTCATACAGCAGATAAGAAAATAAGAAATCTTATTTTTCCCTGTTTTCCTGAGTGTGATAGTTGCAAACAATTAGTAATGGCCACAAGGCAGTAATACTAACACTGTACTTATGACTGCAGTTAATCTCCTGTTCTGAGACCACTCAGGCCAGACCTGTCCAAATTCCTTCAGAAAATATGATTTTTTTTTTTCACTTGCAATCTCTCTCCTACACTTCTATAATGGGGGGAAATAGCTGAAAAGGACTAGGACCAGTCTTACTCATGCTTCTACCACAATGTAGACCTGGACTCTACCAGTACCCCAATTCCAAACAATGGGATCCCACAGTTTCCATGGGCATTGTCCTCTCAGGTATAACTGCTGTAACCAATAGAAAGCTTCTTCTAAAGTCTAATCTGAATCTCCATTGTAATCTGTTGCTTTTTAGCCTACTTCCAGTAGAAATTGAGGACAGTTTATCTTCCCCTTTGCAGAAGTATAACGTGTCTGAAGACTGTTGTCATGTCTCCCCTCAGACTGTTCTTCTCTAGTCTAAACAAACCCCATTCTTTTGGTCTTTCCTCATACATCACATTTTCTGGACCTTTGATCATTCTTGTAGCTCTCATCTGGCTTTTCTCCAGTTGGTTCACATCTTTTTTGAAGCACAGTGCCCAAAACTGTAAAAAGTGTTCCAGCTGAGTCCTCTCAGTGCTAAGCTAAATATATATATATATAATTTTAAATTGTATAGTCAGAAGGTATAATGCATTGAAACCACTGGCATTTTGGTCTTTTATTTTAATAGGGATGAGGGTTTATATGCCTTGTTCTTAAATTTCTCTGCATCAAGCTCTTTTGCCTTGTTGTTTCCTTGCTGGCTTATTGGCTCTCTAGCATTGCTAGGACAGGAAGGAAAACCTTTGCTGTGTCTTCTGAGAACTGGAAGTGCTCAGCTACTCAGGAGAAGGAGTTTACAAAGATTATGATGTGAGCAACTAGGAGCAGAGTAGCAATGTGAGGTCTTCATTAAAGTGGAGTATTAAATGGAAGAATACAGACTTGGAAAGTTTTTACAACACAGACTTCATGACACAATCATAAAACTGACTCTTGTTCCTCATAAGCTTTGTGAATTAGCAGAGACTCTGCTCTTTTTCCTTGTACTCAGCTTGAAGGATGTCCTGATGCTCTCAGCAATGAAACGCTGAGTTTAGTAGCTTCCGTTTCTTAATGGTTTAAAGGTTTTCTCTCTGCTGCTACAACATCCCAGGATGCTGTGGCTCAGAGCTCTGTCCTTTATTGTAAAAACAAAAAGGCTGGAGACTGACTCCAGAGTTTAGTGAGCCAAGCTGAAGGCAGAAAGCCAATGAGTTTTATGAGCAGCCGACTTGGAGGAGATAAATGCAGAGGAAATGGGCAGAGAAATAGCAGAAACAAGAATTTGTTTCCTGAGCGTATCATGGCTCATCAAGTACCACAGTCTTGGAGGGAAAAATAGAGATGATCTGGAAGGAAGAATGATAATTTATAGCCATAGAATAAAAGTGTTCCTGCTCCAAATGATGGAAATAAAACATGGGAAACATGCAGGCTTTGGTGGAGCTGAGAGCAGCTGAGGGGAAGGCAGTGTCTTGCACTGAAGATGTCCAACTCTTAAATTGCTGACAGCTTTTCCAGTGCTTAAAATCCCCTTTTCCCCCCTTTTTATGCCCCTATGTTATGGCTTTTTCATGCCCAGTTGGGGAGTCCTCTCTTCCAGCCACCACATCACCTCCTGGAGTGGAAGCACACACCCTGTTAGACATCAGACAGTTTGTCACTTCTGGCCTGTTCTCCCATGGCCCCCACATACCAACCTGATTTAACCCTAATTTAGAAACATCAAAACCCAGAGGAATTCCATAACAAAACACTTTGTTAAAAGACTAAAGCTTGAGTGCTTGGTTTTAGCAGGGTCCAGCAAATACTCATAAAACAATATTACAGTTTCTACATAAACATTCTGCGCCTTAAAAAAAAAAAGTGAAAAGTCTGGAAACAAAGGAATTCAGCCACTTCTCAACCGCCATAACATCTTTCATCACTCACTATCACTCCAGCCAACTTAAACTTTGCCAAAATATATGCCAATCTCAAAATAATAAATTACTAGCAGTTTATAACATCTAAACTCTCAGTTTCCTAGTCAGGGGTCTGTTTTCAATAGACCACTGCAGACTCAAATATTACAGCAATTCTCACCAAATAAAAGAGGACCACGCATGTCAGGTTTTTTACAGCATGAGAGTTAAAAATGTAAACTTGCAACTGCTGCATATATTCATGTTCTTCTTTGAGGCCAGGACTCCTCAAAAGCAGACAGAATTCCAGGTATGCTCAGAAAATGATTCTTTATTCTAACCCACTGCCAACGATTTTCTACCATGAGGAGTTTCTTTGTATGGTTAGAGGCCATAATTCCCACCAGCACAAACGGAGGGCCCAGACCCTGCTCTGGGTGTGTGTGGCTTCCCTCTGACCCTGCTTGTCAGGCTGGCAGAGCTGTTCTCTTGCCAAGCAGGGAAGGGACAGCTCTTGGCCTCTCCTGCCTGTCAGCTGTCATGTCTGTTTGAACATAGCTCCTCAGCAGAAAACTGCCCACTGCTACGGCTTTGTACAGCACCTATTGCCACTGCAATAGGTGGAATAAAGGTAGAAGAAAGCAGATATGGCAGTCATCTTTGATACAGATCACAGTAATTGGGAAGGAGAAGCTATTCTAAATGAACAAATTGATTCAAGATTGTTGGGTTAGGTGCCAGAGGGAGTAGAATGGGTCCTATCATCTGGTTTATTTGACTTTGAGATATTTTATGGGAATTGACTTTTTTGACGCAGACAACAAAATGTTATTTCTCCCGAGAATTTACTGGATTCCACAGAATAGCTTTTCAACTGGTGATCAACTCTGACTACAATAACTTTGTCAAAAATCACTCAGCTTCTTTTGACAAACTGGTCACCCACCATCACTGAGTGTGCTCTCCAGAGCCATTCATACAAGCTCTTTCCTCTTCAGTTGGGGCACCTGTATTCATATTTACCTTTTTTTTTTTTGACTTAGCCTTCAGAAGAACCAACTTTTATTGTCTCATTAACATTGTATTAGCGTCAGCAGAACTTGCATAATATTTTTTTCTCTGTCTAGAGCTGGCAGGACAATATAATCAGTACACTTTGTGGTCATACAAGTTCTCCAGTCTGGCTTTTTCACAGAATATGCTACTGAATACCTTCCACAGCTGTAGCTGTATTAGAACACAATGAAAGTGTCATACCATAAACACANTCAGTACACTTTGTGGTCATACAAGTTCTCCAGTCTGGCTTTTTCACAGAATATGCTACTGAATACCTTCCACAGCATGTAGCTGTATTAGAACACAATGAAAGTGTCATACCATAAACACATTTTTTTTTAAAAAAAAAAGGAATAAAAGTATGCTCTAATGTTATTCATTCCTACAGGTATTATTGTCAAAATAAATCTCTGTCCTGGATGGACAAACCCCTCAGCTGGTGCTTATCAGCATGACTGATGCTTTTCAGTGAGAGGATAACGACCTTTTAGAATCTTCCCTGTGGATGTGTAAAGCACTGCACACGTATCTGTCCACAAGAGAATTTAAAGAAACCACAGTAGTGGTACTGTGGCTCAGCATTTGGAAGTCAAAGAGCCGTAAGACAACACAGTACAAGCAAACTTTGTTTCCTCATCTGACACAAGTCCAGACAAGTGATTTACATCCATTACATTTTGATGTTTTAATTCTTTGAACCAATTTTGAATAGCTCAACCCCAAAGGAGGTGCCATGCAGGAAGGCCGAGGGTGATGGCAATAATTAGGCTTTTGGAGATTCTGCAGAAAGCCTGCCTCATAAAGGTGACATGTGCTGAAGGGTCAGTGCCACAGGGAGTGTGATGGTGCGAGGTATTTGTGTGGGCATGTCAGTGATAGCTGACCACATCTGCACCTGCCCTTTTCCTCACCTCTTTCAGTGCAGAGTGTAACTGAAATTTCTAGCTGTGCACATCAGCTGTGGAAATCTCACCTCTTGCCATTCTTAACTCAAACTTCTGAGATCCCTCTAGTGGTTTGCAAACTGATTCCCCTGGGTAACTCAGCTAATACTGGTGAAGCCACACGAGGGAGAGTTTGGGTACAACTTTTACACTAGGAAGTAAATAATGATGCAGTAACCTCAGTGAAAGAAATGAGGAATGTATCGGAGTAACAAAGGGGTCTATAGGAAACACTACAGCAATGAAGAACTCCTGAAATAGTCAATCTCTTTCAGTTCCCTGTCCCATATCCTGGAGGTTACTTATTTTCCCTTTGTGGTTTGTCCTGGACAAATGATCTCATTATGGTCATACACTGCAAGCACTCCACTTCTTCCCTGGCACTACTTAACACTTGCTTTTTTGATATCAGCTGTAGGCTATTTGTCTTTTCTAGAGCCTAATTGACCTCAATTGCTCTTCTCATACACAGGGCAGATCCATTATTTTCCCATCATGTTCTTCTGCATCCACCACCTGTAACAAGCTTTTCATTTTCAACAGGCACTGCCATGTTCTAAGCACTCTTACAGCAAAGTATTAGCTGGGAATGGCTGAAGGGATTGCCTGGCCTGCTGGTGGAGCCTGGCTTCATGAATAGAATTTTTAAAGCCCCACAGCTCCTCAGTTTTCAAGGGGAAAGATGCTCTCCTAGGTCCCGATTTTCTCTGTTAATGGCATCTGTTATCCTGTTGGCTTGATAGTCTCAAGGCTTTATAAGAAGTCTGACAAGGACATGCTTATGCAATACCTCCTTAGACTTTACAGATCTTGGATGAGGTTTTTCCAATTTGCAAAGAGAGTATGTGGCCCAAATCAGAGAGAGTTCAAGGTGATCATCACTATGCTAAAGTCAGTGATACTAAACACCTCACCTCAGGTCTTGATTTAGCCCAGTTTTATTTTAAATGTCAAATCTCATGTCAGTGGTATAAATGTAAGCAGATATGTATTATTTTTAGAGCAGAGCTGAAAGCTTCTTTCCTGTAAATAAATAATAGTATGGTTGCAGTATATTTTTCTTTGTGGGCACTGTCTTTAGGTTCTTTGATATTTCCTGAGACAACCTTTAACATTTCAAAATTTCTTCTGGTATTTCAAGACGTTCATTGACTAAATTCATTGAGACAATCATTGTTTCCATGAATGATTCCTCATTCCTGCTCTGCAAAGGCCAGCCCAGGCACTAGATTCTGTTTTGTTAAAACATGAAGCTACATTCAAGCCTCTGCATAGTCACATCATTGATAGGAATTATTCTTCTCTATAACCTTCCTTGACCTCCTTGAGATTCTGCAGTGTTTCCGTGCATGTGCTGGACCAGACTGGGACCCTAGTCAGGAAATTGTTCATCAGCAACTTTCTGCACATGTTCTCCAACCAACATGTGAAACCATAGCTACAAAGGTTAGTTTTCAATTAAAATCTTCAAAGCATGGTGTTTCTTGGCTGTGTACACATAATGCAAACACAATTCAAAAATCCAGGACCAGAGTTCCCCAGTCTTCATGAGAAATTCCTGTTTTTGAGAAACATTTTGGTGAGTAAACTTGCTTTGTAGATTATGTGAAATGCAAACAAAAAGGAAGAAGGCCTACCAAGATTGCACAGATTTGTTAGTAAAATCAGTACCCCCAAGAATATAATTCATAATTTTAAAATATTCCTTTGGACCCTGACATCTGATACCATTCAAGTAGGGCAGGGGGAAAGAAAAACTGACTGCTTCTAAAACAACAGCAGCTGCTTGACAGAATCCCTGGGCTCCTACAGTGGCCAGAAACACCTGCTAGCCCAAGTCTACATACCAGCTCAGTGAGGAAGAAACAAAGCTCATAGAGACATAGAGCTGAAGGAGAGGTAATTTCACTGACTTCTGATTGATATCAAGTGGAAACCCAAATCCTAATGTCTATAAAACTCCTCACTGCATTTATACATCTGTATAAGTGGAACATTTTAAATTACCAAAATTAAAAGGACCAAGCTGTTACCTACCACACACATACTACATGCAGGAAGCTTTAGTGTATCCCTCTGCCTTTCCTCAGGGCTGTGCTCACTTGGAATTACCCAGTCTGATTTGGTGTGAGTTAACAATGGTGTAAACCACAGCATTTTGTTCACAGCAGTGTAGTCATACCCGTGGATGCAAGAGAATTACAGAGGGATACAATTACAATTGAACCAGAAAATTAATAAAAAAGAGCTTGCTGATTAGTGAACTTTTAGTGCTTTGATTATGATGTCATTGACATGGACAAAAATATCCAACCAGAAACAGAAAATATTAAAAAGGAGATTATCTCCTTAGAAAGATAAGGCCTATGTAGCCTATAAATAGCTCTGAAATTAAGACATCCCAGACAACATCTGTAAAAGGAAGATTTCACTCCTTGACCTCGAGCATCCTTGTCTCCCACAGCAGGATTAAGCACAGTTGATCCTTATCAGGATACAGACACAATGGCTGTTTGATGGTCGAGCCAAGAAAGAGGCAGGCATAGCCAGAGGCGAGGGAGAGAGGCCAAGATAATGTAAAAGTCCTAAAGAAATCCTGGGTGTGCAGGATTTCTGAGACAGATCTCTTGCTGTATGAAGCATTTTAGTTCTGTTTGAGAGTCGTTTCAATAAAGAGGGGTGGGAGTCAGAGGGGGAGGACGGCAGCATTCATGTGTTTGAATGCAGAATCAGTTGTCAAAAAAAAAAATAAAAATGGCCTGGCCAATCTGTAACCTAATGAGATGCACTGGATACCAGAAAGCTCCAAGTACAATTTTAGGTGTAGCACATTTAGTCCCACCTTATAACAAGAGTTTGTCCTGCAGCCAGAACGGGTGGAAGGAGCTCCTTCCAGCTCAAGCTCCAACTCCATCCAGCTCAAAGGATGCTCCTTAGTGCTGCTGCTGAAACAGTCACTTCCCTAACTCTTACTTGCAGCCTGTCTGAATTAATAAACATGTTATATTTTGAAGTATTCTCTTTTTTTTTAAGAATAATTTTATTCTGTAATTTTAAAAGGATAGTTTCAGTGTCCCTCATCCTATCCCTTTAGCCTATAAGCATTACTTCATTTCTAGCAGAAAATGAGCTTTTAAGTCTTGCATTGTTCTACAGCTCCTGAACAATTTGCATTGAATATACCAATAGGGACTATTTTAAAGCTTTTTGAAAAACAAATATGTTGTTAACAAAAATTGTAGTCCAATTCTAGCTTATTTTGATTATTAACTGGTTTAGTAATGTTCATACAAGATCGCTGCAAGTATGCATGACATAATTATGTAACTGAAAAGCAAGATGAATGAGGATCAGTGATACTGGTACACCTACTGGCCATAAACACTAGCAATGTACAGACAGTATTAGAGAAAACTTCAAAGCAAAATACAATTAATTTTTCAGAGGCTGGTTTTCTCTCACAGTTTTTATGTTGTACAGTTGGCCATACTTGGGGGTACCTGTGTGCATTTTACCTTCATTTCCTGGTGGGTTTATGTGTGATAAGGCTCAAATTAACATTTTGTGTAATACTACTTTATCTGTACTAGGAGTTTAACATATCTAAAGGCATTTCTTTCCCCTGAAATTTCACTGAAGGATGGAGCAGGTCACTGCCTCTGAGGGTGGGGATGGCTCCCTTGCCCAGCTCACCCTCGAGCACCAGCCATGCTTTATCCAGCACTTTTGGAGGGTGTATGGGAGGCTGCATGCCTTGGAAATGTTCCCAGAGAATCTGAGGAGACGAGCTTTCCTCTCAGCCTGACGTGGTGCCATACCCCTCTGCCAGATGTCTGAGTCTTTGGAGCCAGTGAAGGTAGAAGTTTGTACTGTGACTGTGAAGCTATGGCCAGAATTTGGCTTCCGACTGGCAGAATAAACTTGTCTCCATAACAAGGAGTGTTAATATAAGATAATTTAGACTGAACTGGTTTCCTCATATATAAATCATTAACCAGTGGCTAGTTCTCACTCCTGCCTGCACCACGTATCTTATGACTTCAGTACAACAAAGGCTTTTCCACCCACATGATACTCAATGACCCATGCCTAATGAAGTTTGAGTTTGTTGGTTGGGTTTGTGTTCTGCAGGTGGAATGTTCTTATTTCAGCAATTTGCAAGGACGGCCAAAACTGGCTCTGGTTTGCTTTGTGGAAAGTGAAGGAACTTATGTCACACAGTCGCTCTCTCATGTTCTTATCACTCAAATAATTCGCTGCAAAGTGAGGTAGGTAATACGCCATTCACTGGGCTTGTGATGATTTATGAGCTGCTCAGAAAGCTGATATGCACTCAAAGGAAGTGCCGCCGCTCATTTCCAGTATCACGAGGACTCGTCATTTCCCTTCACTACACGGCAAAAGCATTAATTCTGAATCACATGCTCAAGAAAAATTACACTGAAATGAGCACACATGCGAAATGAAAGAGGAGAGGCCAAATGCAGGAATGCTGAGCTGCAAAATTTCTCTTCAAGAGAAAAAAGAAACAACTCTCTAGAGCTACTCAAAGAAAATGAGAAAGTAGGTGTGACCTTTGATCAAAGACTTACGGTTCTACAGTCCACTCTGCAGTGCTCTGGTTGAAGTGGCCCAATGAGTGAAGGTAACAAGGGGCTGGTGTTCCACAGAATGCAGTAGAAAATGGACACTTCACAAAACACCTTTCCAACACACCGCTGCTCTGACTTTGCTGTTGACATACAGCTGAAGTAGCCTAATACGTGGGTTCCACATCTGAATCACTTTATCCTTCTTTCTCTAGTTGTTTAGAATTTGCTTCTGAGGTTGTTATTACACATGCTGCCATGTCTGTCTGACATGGGGTTGCACATGGGACTGAATAGTGTGATCCCCTCCCCTTTATTGCTCTTTTAACTATGCATGACCAATCTGTTCTGACAGTGTCCTCCCAGCCAAGGGAGTAGAGCTCTGTGGATAAGGAAATGGACTTTCCAAAGCTGGCTCACGAATGTGGACAAACCTGAAGCAGGTTGTGCTTAATCTTCTGTCAGTGCTATCCAGCCAGCTGGAAAAGGACACCGCACTGCTGGAGAGATGGGGTTTTGCAGGGCTATAAAACTGACACCCTGCAGGGATTTCACCTCCTGCTGCACTTCCTTAAGGGTAAGCTATGAATTTTATTTCCTTGAGAAGTCCCCTGGGCTGTATTCTGTGTACCAGAACTCCTACTTTCTCCTCCCTCTCTGTTTTTGGTGGCACCAGCTCCTCCTTAGGCCTGCTAGGACTGCTGAATGTTAACTGTCCTTGCTGTCAGCCTGCACATACCCAAATCAGTGGTGGAAAAAATGAGCCTCCGTGTTTTTTCCAGGAAGTCAGACAGCAGCTCCCTGTCTCGTACAGGTGAACACTTTCTCACGCCAGTAACTCATTAGGACAGCAAGTGTGATCTCAGCTCTTTCACAATGTTTATAGTCTGTGCCACTGTTTGTAAGGACTGATCAGCTGCTGATCTTTAACTGCACTTCTGCACTCCCACTTTTACTCTTTTAGCCTGTTTTATTCCTCCTTTCTTGGGCTCTGGCACAGTTCAGTCACCATAACATTCCAAAATCATCAGCAAGGCCCCCTAAAACCTAGTGTTGAAACACATCTTACATCTGCCAATGAAAATCCTTGTCACTCATGGGATCACCATGTCAGTTTAAGCAACGGAACAGCCACAGCTTTGGCTGAGAAGTGTTTGGTTAGGTTTTCTAAGATCTTGAAGAACTAATGTAATAAATCCTTGCTCGCTTGTATGACTGCACCTTCCATCTTCTACCACACTCTTTATTATGTCACTTGGATACAAATGCACATGGTTTTAATGTGAAGTTAAATCCTTGAGCTGCAGTGAAATAATTGAATGCTTGCTACCATACAATCTAGTTTTTTACAGAGCTAAGAGGTAAAGCAATAGTGACTACTGAAAATACTTGAGGCAAGTGGCTATTTGCTCACCATGGAAAGCCAACCTTAATCATACATACATAAACTTTGGGCTTGGGGAGTACAGGTATATAGCATAGCAAAGATACTCTGTCCCACAAACAAATACATGTGCCTACAGTTATTGGTGGTGACTCAGGATTCTTGAAAATAATCTCTCAAGAAAATAATGCCAAGAATAAATGCACTTTTCAGCTGTGAAACCTCCTGGTAAAACACTGTTTTGTGACACCTGCACCCATCCACTCAGATATATGATTGAGTTGTACCAAGATGTAACCCATTTCAGTCTGTTTGGCAGAACCATCTCTCAAGGGCTGTGTTCTCTCTCCTTGCTGAGTATTTTTGTATGTAACCAGAGGTTAAACATGCAAATCCTCAGCAGTGAGAGTGCATCCTTGCTCCTGCCCTACAGTTCCTAGCGATATCAGCAAGGGTTGTGCCTGTAGCACATTTACCTCCCCATGATTCTGGGTGCAAGGCTGAAGAGCAGCCAGTGCTGCTGCCAGTCCTGCACGGGGAAGGCTGGGAACGCGGGCAGCAGGTTGGTTTTCCCTTATTTCCTGTACCTTAAGAGTGCTGTATTCTGGTGTGTTGGCCTGGGAACAGAGCAAGTGTTTAAAAGTTTTCAAATTAGTGTAGAGTGGGCTGGTAACTTCTGTTCCTAGTTATGTCATTTCTTAAATGGCTTTAAGTACCTTGCCTTTTCCAGAGTGACGTGCCCAAAGCTCCAGTTTGGAGATTGGGGTGTGTTCTCCTTTTGAACCAAGCAGTTTTTGATGGAAGAACAGCATTCCAGCTTCTGTGAGTAACCAGTCACTGTCCTCCACGGATCTTCTTCCCAGCTCCCTCACTTCAATGGGGCCAGGAGGCTTTAAACTGCAGTGATCTCTGTAATGGCTTTTTGTCATCACCCCTTTCCAGCAAGGTAAATGAGGTCTGCTTTAACCTGAAAATAGAAGACAAAAAAAAAAGTTTTCTACAACTGGAAACAGTAAATTATTTTTGTGCTTTTGGGCCTTTTTTTTACCCAGTCCCCTTCAGAAAGGTTCTTTTGTGTGCTGCCCTTGCTCTGTGTGTGAGTGACACCTGGCTGGCCTCTTCTTCCTGGGGATAGCAACATCTGCTCATCCTGGGGCAGGCCTGTGTCTGGTTTTGGGAGACAGGCCAGCCCTGAGGCTCTGAGCAGACTCTAGAGAGACGATGGTGTGAAAATACAGGGCAGGGCAGCAGCACCTGGCCCTGAGGTCTCAAAAAGAGAGAGGGAAGGAAAGGGCCCAGGCAGGTGTTTGCTCTTGGCTTGGGCAGGCAGGGACCCAGGCCCTGAGCTGGCTGGGAGGACAAAACGAGCTGCCTCCCATCCCCTATTCCACGTTGAAAGAGGCATTTCTGGGCACTATCACATGCAAGTGGGACTGTAACAGTGTTTGGGGAGACACCCCAGAAATTCCCCGTGAGGTGGCATGATCCTAGCCTAGTGGGAGAGCATATCCCTGGGAGACCTGGCTTCACCAACAGCCCAGGGAGCACTCCCCAGGCAGGGAAAGGGCTGTGCCCCTGAGATTTTCACAGGCACGGGTGGGAGGAGGGAGAGAGGATGAAGTGTGGGAGAGACGGTCTCCAGCTCCCCACAGCCCTGTGTCCCCCCTGCCCAGCCCAGCCCCAGGAAGGTGTCTGATGCCCGGGCTGGGGATGCTGCCCAGCTCCCTGTCTGGGGGTGTGCACTGGGGTGGCCTGGCTTCCCACTCAGCCCTCAGCCTCCCCAACTGCTGAGGCTCCCTGCCAATTCCCTCCTCACTCCCTTCACGGAGCAGGGGCGTATGAAAATACAGATGTACGTTTAAGCCATTGCCTGCTTTTGGACTTCTCCCTTCAGTCCATTTCCTACTGCAGCGTTTAAGCCCCACAGATTTTCACTGCTAACCAGTCACAGCTAGCATTCCTTGATGTGCTTTTAAATCAGATGAACTGAAATAGTTCTGTAAGATCTATTATGTCTCTGGCTTGTAAAATACAATGATTTCTTACTAGGTTACACTAATATTTTGTAATTCATTCTTAATATTATTCTTCAATAAAGCTCTGCGCAAACAATCTATCCCTCAGGAGGAACTTCTGCCAGATCCCAGATGTCAAACACATTTTCTTCAAATACAGGAGTTCGTGACCTTTTATGTTTGTTAATGTGACGCCATGGAAATTATTTATAATAAATAATCATATTTCAGAGTCAGGTGTTCCATGGGCCCTTTTTCAGTGATACAACAGCCTTTCCTGAAACAGGTCTTTCCTGTTTTGTTGTAGGGGTTTGTTTTTCCCCTAACAATGAAGGTTTGGGAACAAATTGAAACCCTGTTATTGAACCACATCCAACTACTGCACTGAAAGGTAGACAGGAATTTTTCAAGATTAGTGTCTTTCATATCTTTCCTGAAATCAGCAGCAGATAAGGTTCTAACTTCCTCTTTTATCCTAAACTCTGAAAAATGCAATTTTTAAACTGTAGACTGTAGAAATAAATTGTTTTACAGCATCAAATCAAAGAGGAAACTCTTGTGATTGTTTGGATCTAAATGATACATTTTATATGACAACTGATTTTTGACATAGCAAGCTCATTTTAAAGCTGGGCTAGAACCATCTACCCACAATCTTCCAGATATAAGACATCTAGAAAATATCTGAAGGTGTCAAGAGGTTGATAATATTTAATCTTATCTTTTTTCAGATGTGACAATGTCCTCCCAAACCTGTGCCAGATCTAGATAGCATCTAGCCCTTGATGAAGTCAGGTAAGAAAAGGACACAATTAGAAAACACTGCAAGGAGCATGCCTTGGCTCTGTTACATCCTTTTCTCAAAAAGAAATGTACACATTCATACATTTATTTGCACATAAAGGTTTTAAAGCCTCCTGAGTTTATTGGATTCATCATCTTGGATCCCTAGACTCCAGCAGCAGTGACAAATGTCTCCTGAGGAGGAAACGGAACCTTTGCTCCTGCACCCACAGTAACTCTTGTTCTTCATTCTGGGCTGAAGCTGATGGCCTGTCCAGAAGCAGCACCCTTGTGCCTCAGTGATTATTCACCCTGGAACCTTTCCTTGCTTTTGGACAGTTTGGGGCTGGCAGTCACTGACCATGTTAAAGGCCACTGTGCAGTGCACACACAGTGTGCTGCAGCTCACACAGATGTGGAGAGACAAGACCAAAGTGTTCTGGTGCATGAAGGATGAGCCCTCCTTGGATTTATTATCAGAGTATATTAATGACGTGTGTGTGCAAAAAAAATCTGCCTTACAGCATAAGGCAAAACATAACAAGCCAGAAAATCTTTTCAAATTCACAGTACATCAAATCTGAATGAGATAAAGAGACTGTCTAATTTGAGTATCTCCATGTAATTGCTTCTCGAAGCATTGTAGCAACATTTTCAAATGGTATTGGGCTTTGTGCAATAAAGCTGTCCTTCTGCAGCTCTGTGGGAGGTGGCAACTGGCTGCAGGCTGATATGGTGGACAGAATTACAACAGGTAACAGATAACACTTTCTTTTCACAAGAAAGTGTGATGTTAAACATGCATTTGATAAAAGGAGAAAACAAAAAATAATAGTCACGGACTGAATTATAGCAGCTTTGTATAATGAAGTGTGTGGACCCCACCCAGCATCTGTGGCAGAGGAGGGAAGGTGTCAGCTAAACCCAAAGGTTATGATGGGAATGGAAAAAAACAGGCTCCAGCTGAGAGCAGGATAAGGAGGATGAGGAAACAGTTTCATGTTTCTCCCAAAAAAACCTCAGGGGACAAAGATTACTGCTGCAAAAACTTTAATGGTAGTAAAACCCTTTGGCTGCAGAAGTTGTTTGTAACTAAGGTGTATTAACTGCTTAGAGACTTCAGCTGAAAAGTACTCTGCTATTTCACTGAAATCTTTTTTTTCTCTCAGAAAGTCTCTGTCTCAGAAAACTTAATTTAGTGGTTACACACGGAGTTTGCTATGAGATCTTGTAGGCTGTGTGCTGGACGTGTCCTGATAACGCCCTGCTTTTAGGTCCTGTTGGCTGAGCTCATCACTTGGCTATGCAATATAAACTGAAATTTAACTCTAATCATAAGTACATCACTTGATGTTAGTTTCTGAAACTAAAATATTTCATAAATAGTAGTGTTAAATGCTTGCTTGCTCTGAAGGATTGTCAGCTGGGAGAGAGCTGGGAAAGCTATTTAGAATCATCAGTTGCTTAATTTCTTATCATTCTTCACAAACTAGGCAAGAACTTCCAAACAATTACATTTTCCACTTTTGTGCTTAAAATATTTCAGCGTGCTCTGTGCAAACATCGATTCAACCTCTTGATTTGTTACATGGAAGTTGGCATGTCAGTAAGTGTGCAGGGGTGGTGGGATCAGGTTTCTGATGCAAAGGATCAGGAGGGAGAACTCAGTCCAGATTTATACAAAGCTGCAGCCTCTATCAGCATTCCTGCTGAAAATTTTGCTCTCTGGAGCATTTGCATGGAGTGAAGAAAAAGGGTCTTGATCTGTTTAAAAGTGTTTGCAGATGTAAACAATTACTCAAGATTTGTGTCAGTATGTATACATGGGGTTTTTATTATTTTAGGTCCAGTTCCTAAAGGTTTGAGACCCAGAGATGATAATATAGCCTTCTGCTTGTAGCTACTTTCTGTGGTCTTCTGGCTACTTCTCTTTCAACAAGGAAAACACTGGGAAACAGCATAAACAGGCTCAGCAGCAAGTGAAAAAGCCTGTGGAGCAGAGGTTCAAAACAGATGAGACAGGCCTCAGTGGGGAATATGAGAGGTGAAGCACAGCCCAGACTAATAAATTCTCCTCTATTGGCCCGGCATGGGTCTGCTCAAGTATTTCAGGGCTGCATTTCTGGAGCTGAGAGTGCTGAGGTTTGGCAGAGGCAGCCAAGAGCAGCCCAGTTTATTAGCTTGGTCTTTGTACCAGGGGTGCCTGGAGTGGAGGCAGCCCAAGGAGCAAGAGCAGCTGCAGAGAACCAGGAGTTAGTGAGGATGAGTGGTGGCAATGACAGTCTGGAATGGTCACCAGAGGAGAGGAGGGCCGACAGCAGGAGTCAGTGAGGCAGGGGAACATCACCAGCTTTCTCAAGCGACGCTTAGTTACAGAAAGGTACAGCAGAGCGTGGAGCGCTCTGGGTGCTCAGGGAAGGAAGATCATACTTGCAGCTGACAAGGAATGAGTTAATTGGTTTCACTGCCGATCTTCAGACTAGATTTCTTTGCAACAAAAGTCTTTTAAGGAAGGGGGGAGGTTTGTCTCCCATCCCAGCTAAAAACATCACGGCACAGTAACGCTCTCCTGGTCCACACAGGATCAGGCTGTTCACATCCCTTACCATGCACACCTGAATCCTGTTCTTACTGAAACAAACTTCCCAATTTTCAAGCAGCTGAAAGAAGACTGAAAGGCGTTTCCCAAACCATCAAAAGACCCACGGGGATGTGTTAATAGGCTCCCTCAAATTACAGGGCACAGTCTTGCCTCCATGAAGAGGGAAGGTCATCTTGCAAACTGGGTTTGTTTTTCTTTTCTTTAACCACCTTGTCAGAAAAACTTGTTTTCATTCTTTTCCTTCATCAGAGAGGCAACCTGTAGTCCCAAGGGATGGCTGCTACTGCATTGCAACTCCAGCAGCTGGAGAGCTGTTCAGGCAGGACTGGAAGTCGTTGAGAGCCCGAAAAACCCTTGAGCATGACAATGCCCAGGTAACTCGATAGCAGCAGCTGCATACAGGGGCCTTATCAGAAGTTAAACAACACACTTCTGTGAACGCTGAAAATAAAGCTGTTTGGTCACATAAATTAATCCAGTGAGATGACTTGAAATGAGTGATTAACGTGCACCTCGGGAGGACTCAGATAATTCTGGAAGCATACCAGGTTAGTGGTATTCCTTTAAAACAGGGACCATGCATACTCTCATGAGCTCCATTCACAGGAATTGGAGGCTCTCTGCTATGTGATACCCAGTACTTGCAACTGGCTCTGTGCAGAGATGAACAGAGATGCTTTGTCAGCTCAAAATTGTAAGTCTGTGCTTTTGGCAGAGGGTCTCTCTCCCCTTACAGTGGCTCTGGAGCTTGAAGTAGCCGTGTCATACTGCATGATGACAGGCATGGAATTCTTAGTTAGCAGGAGATCTGTGGTGCTATTAAATTTAAAATGAAAAATATTGCAACAGAAAAAAATACAGTCTTGGTGGATGGGGAATCCACTGAAGACTGCAAATCGAGAGCTATTAGGGCAACTGTGCAAAACTCTAATGACTGGAAATTTTAATGCTCTCAGAGTGTAAACAGCGTTTCTTTGGAGAAATACACACTTTTTCCTACTAATGCAGCCCCACCTTTTGCTCATATTTGGCTCTTGGGCTATTTTAGGACTTCCAGTTACCAAAAACTAGAATCAAGGTGAAACCACCTTGAGGCTTACAGAACTTTTCCTTCCGGCAAGGAAATTTTCAAACCAGAACTTCCTGCTGAAAACTCTGAGCCAATCAACTGTGTGTAATCCTCAACTTACCCCACAAACTATGCGCTCTAGTGACAGGGGCTTTCTCACGTGCGAGAAGCCTGACTTGACACGGATCCTTACTCCTACTGGACGCGCCGTTTGCTAAGAACACTGCAAAACGCGAAGCGAGAGGGGGGGGAATCGCTTTTTCTCTCTGAAGCAGAAGCCTGGTTGCGCTTCTAGCAAAGCGAGGGGCAGCTCTGGCACCGACCTGGCAGGTGTGGCGGTGCGGCAGGCGAAGCGGAGCCAGGGGCAGCCGCTCGGAGGTGAGTTTGCCCCGGCGAGCAGCGCTGGCGAGGCGGGCGAGTCCCGGGCGGCGGGGAAAGCGATGGGTGCGGGAGCGCACCTGGCGGGCGGGGCCGGGATCGGGAACGGCGGCGAGCCGCGGGATCCCCGGCAGGGACCGGGCACGGATCCCGGGCACACATCCCCGGCACAGATCCCCGGCAGGGCAGCGCAGCAGGGGCTTCCCTCGGCAGGTAAGAAAGGAGTAATTGCTTTCAAGTACTGGGGAATTGAATCTTCATCTAAATTATGTCCGAGGCTCGGTTGTACTTAGAGCGTGGTATTGCTGTATGAAAATAGCCTTCTGAAGTTCAAATATTCCGTGTGAATTAGCGGCTAAGGGTTGTCACAGGCCAGCAACTGGTAATTAAATCGTCTTCTCTAGGAACACTTCAAGTAATTAGAGATGTGGTTTAGCCAAAACTCCAAAGGAAGTTGCGAATGTAGCTAGATAGTTGCCCTATGTATGGGATGAAATTAGAGTCAGAAAATACATTTATTTACTTATTTATTTCCTGAAGTAATGCCCTGCTGTATCCAAGAGCACTGCTAAAGCAGCAGGTATATTTGTAAGCTGTTTCAAGCTGTCCTGTTCACAGTTGTTGAATGCATACCATGAAACCGGATTCATGGGTGTTTCGGATCACTCTGGTTGTTAAACAGCAATCTGAAATAAATACCATCTTTAATTAAGCTGCTCTTGTAACTCTCCTTTGCTGTGGAAATATGCCCGGTGTCTCATGTGATGCGTTTCTCCAGATAAGAACGAACAGGTGGGTATTGTGACTGTCACTCGCAGCCAGCCCGCTGTAACTGCAGGAAAATAACGAGATCTCGGCGTGTCTGTGGGGCCAGAGCTGCCAAGTGCCTTCCCATCCAAAAGACCCTGAGAGCACCCGCACCTTGGAGCTGGACCCGTGCAGTCCTAACCCTCAGTCTCTGATCCCTGCAGGCTCAGGTTTTTCCCAGTGATAGTTGCTGAATGCACTGCGGTTTGCTGCTTCATGTGCTTTAGTTTTTACAGTGTTGATTAGCTGAGTGTCAAAGCCGTCCTAGGGTCCAGAAGTGAGGTGTACCTTGATAAGTTCTTCTTGGAGAGTCCAAGTGTCTTTAGATTTCGTATCAGGGGACCAGGACTACTTAAAAACCATGCAGAGGAATACATTACCATGCCTTCTCCCCCCCCCCTTGTTCTTTCTAGGTTTTGTCTGTAGCTGTTAGACACATGTGAAGAATCAAGTTCTGATTTTGCGTCTTTCATTTCTCAAGAGAGTGCTAGACCCATAAACCTTTGTGCTGTTCTGGGCTGGTGGTCTCTGGCTTCTTGCTTATTAAACTCTTTCACCTTGCTTTCAGTACAGAAATATTCATTAAATGAGCTGTGATCTTACAACTCAGTGGCTAGGGCATGAATCCAGGAGTGGGGAAGTTTAATGTTTTGTCCTTTTTCCAACTGTATGCTAAATATTAAAATATATACTCACAGAATGAATGTGGTTAAGCAATATTTAATTTCAAGAGAACACACTTATTACCAAAGTGTCCCTTGATTCTTGCCAATACTTGTAAAAATGACACCTACTAAAAATGTTGCACCCAGAGGGTATATTGGACTTCACAGATGTCACATGAATTCCACTGCCCTCCCCTGCATTTAATTTAGATGATGGATCCCCAGGTGATTAATTCCTCTTTCTTCTTACGCTGGAAAGAATGAATGTGGGCAGGATTGTTCAGTCAGTCATGTGTGTGTAGGCCATTAATTTACAATGTTGGAAAAAAAGTTTAGGCACTGCTTTCTTTTTCTTTGTCCTAAACCTCAGGCTGAATTGTTCTTATTTGTTCTGTCACTTGTTTAGTATCAGCTGGTTTGCTTTCCACTCAGCCTCTGTTCATGCTATTTGTAGGTGGTTCAGTTTCAGCTGTAAGTTACTCTAAATGCATTTCCCGGGGCTGTGACTTTGCTGTGAAATGGACAGTCCTGCTCTGGCCCCCTGTTTTCCCCTCTGCATTCTGACCCCACCTTGTGCAGTCAGCCACAGGGAGAGTTGGAAAACTAGTTTCCTTTAAAAAAAAAAATATTATTTTGATCATTTAATTTTGTACCTAATCAGTGAGCTGGGCCAACTCACTGCACAGTTGCATGTTTATTGTATCCTGCAGAAATGGCTAAATAGCTTAGGCCTCCTGTCTTCATGTTTCTCCTATTTGCTGTGGCATATACCAGAAGTACACTCTGACTGACTCTGACTTTGGTGAAACATTTATTGAACTTTTTTGCTTGATTAAGATGCTATTTACTTCATTTAGTAAATTTTCTGATGTGATGTATATCCTGACCCATTGGTCCCCTCTTTGGACTCTTGTTTAATTTTATAAAAGAATGGCTTTGTTTACTCTGTAATTGCTATCTCCCCAGATAACTTAAATTGGTAAATATTCTCCCTAATCTAAGTAGGACAACACCCAATCTCTGTCAGCAGTGAACTTAAGATCTCATTTCTTTAAAGTGAAAGGCAGAGCAAGCTCTGACTTGAAGTAGAACAGTCTCTGTTTGAGTTAAGCCATGTGGTCACTCTAGTCAGTAATGCTGCTCAGGCTCCTCAGAACCATTACCTATGCAGAGAGAAGTCAGGCTGACAGCCCTTTGCTGCCACAATGGGTCTTCCCTCTAAACTGAGAAGCCTCCTGGGGGAAGAGGTTCAGAACCTGGGTTTGCTTGAGCTTCTCTCTGTTCCATTATAGGAACACATTAGAGTTTAATGATCTTAATACATCAAACCATGCAGAATTAGTAAGGATACTTGTCTTAAGCTTAGTATGAGTATTTGTTTGCCTGTCATTGCAGCTGAAGTTTGCACTAATTTAGTGCCAAAAATAAATTATGTAAATTGTACCCTGGCGATATTGTTTTTAATTGTATTTCAGTGATCTAATAGTCAGACTTAAACAGGAGAGAACAGATAATTAGGTCCCAAATTAAGTGTGCTGATATTTGGGGGGGTCCTTGTGGTCACTGCAGTGGCCTAAAGATTAAGTTTTGGAGATGCTTCTTTGGCAATTAAACCAGCTTTGAAATCCAAGAAAAGGCAGCCTAGAAGGACCATGTCCCAATGACTCCGAAACCTCCGTGGCACTCTGTTATTTTAGCACCCATGCTCTGGAGCCTGGGTTTGAGCTGGTGCAGGGTGCTGCAGCCTGGGCAGGGATGCCTGGCTCTGGCTCACCTGCAGAGCGTGCTGGGGTGCATGGAATGCACGACTGCACACGTGCAGTGCCTCAGCTCTGGCTGCAGCATGGAGAGCCTCAGGCTGCCTGGCTCTTGTGGGACAGCCTCGCCGTCAGAGCTGGGGGGCCCCTTCTCCCTGCAGGAATGCAGCCCCTTTCTGTCATACCTTGGGGCAGAGGGGGCTGGATGGGCCTTTGCCCTCCCTGCCTGTTGAAGCTGGGGCAGGTGGTTCACGTGGCCAGAGATGGCCCAGCCCTTGACAGGAGAGAGCAGAGAAATGTGAGGCTGCGGCACAGTTCTCTTTATAAAGTTCAAGCCTGCAGTCAGTCCACTGTGCTTATACATCTTCCAATAAGGAAATCGCCTGCCATGCAGAGAGAAGGGTTAGTCAGGAAAAGGTTTACAAGGTTTACTTGAGCAGTGTCTTTGTAGTTAGTGGTGAACTGATACAAAAGCAAGTTTTATCTCCTGTTTCTGAAAGAAATTCTCTTGTTTAGCCTTCCTAAGTGACAGAAAAACATTCTCAAGAGCAGTTTAATTTTGCCAAGTGGGGGAAATTCTAAAACTTTTAATTCTGTGTTGGTTTTGCTGGGGGTTTTTCCTCTACTATTTACTTTCACAAAAAGGAGTTGTTAGCCTCTAGATTGGGAACTCCCTCTGACTTTCACATTGAGGTTCTCTTCTTCTCAGCAGTGACCAGAGTTGCAAAAAAAATTTCTTCCATGAAGCCTTAATAAAACACAGAACATCTGCCTAAATTACTCAGGCTTTCATTCCGTTCAGTGGTACATGTACTTCCAGATCTAGTTTCACCAGAGTGTGGAATCATGGGTCCAAAATCTCTTAGGAAGACTGTTGATTTAAGCTCAATAAGATATATTTTTTTAAAACCCATACGTTTATGGTGTAGCTATTGTTCGCTGCATTGTTAAACAATTCTGTCCTGAGGGAAAACAGGGATTGGAAACTTCATGTTGCCAACTTCTGCTCTCAGGACCTCTGTCCTCTCAGAGTGGAGCAGAGCCCCACCACCATGTCCGAGTTGTAGCAGCATTTGGCCAAAAATGATTGGGATCTTAGATAATGACATTAAATTGAGACAGTTTTGATTTCTGCTGTTTCTCCCCATGTCTGTGCAAACTCCTTGAAAAATGCCTCTGTTACACAATGCATGGTTACCACTCATCTGGCTGGGCAGCTGCCAACAACGCCAGCCAGTACAGCTCTCCAAGAGGCACTGCTGGGGCTGTTAAAGTGGTTCTGGGTTCCTGGTCTGGGTGGATTTAATGCAAAAAGTAATAAATAGTTGTACTTTATAAGGACAGCATCCTTCTGGACTTCTATTTCAGTGTGTGTTTAGGCAGCTTGCTGAGCTCAGTACACATGCCCTGCAGAGCCATATTCCCAGTCTGGTTTGGATTTGAATTATTTAAGACCATTTCCCATTTCCTGCTCCTGATTCAGTCATCTACCCTGTTTTCATATATGAAATGTACTTGAGTCACCTTTCCTTTCTTAATCTCAGACAACTCTTTTAGCTTTCATCTATACAACGTAGGTGTTTGCTTCCTCTCACCACTGTGTAACTGGTTCTACAGCAACAGTACAGAGCAGAACTGCTGAACAGGGAATCCTCAACCTTTGGAAACTCCATAACTGACAGGCTTTTTGCTTTCATCATGAAACAGGATAATAATGATGTGTAAAGTAACTATTTGAAAACTGCTTCACCTAAAACAAAGCAGCAGATGTGTGTGCCCCCATGTATATGTAAAGAAGTCATCCATCTTCACTCTTGTTTCAATGGTAACAAAACTATTTTCCATGCAAAACTGCTTGGGTTTCCTTCTTTATTTCTTCCCCCCCCTAATATACAGAAGAGTTATTTTCATTATCTGTCTGGATGTTTTATGTATATCCATGTGTTTTCTGTACAGCTCTGTGGTCATGCCAGTGGCTGAGGAGTCCTGAATGCCATTTAATGCTCTTTTCCAGTTTTACATTGAGTTGGTTTCCAAGGCCCATCTTTTCAAAACTAGACATGTTTAGCCATGTGGGGGAACTCCACAGGCAGATGCTCTTGCCTAAAATACCTTCTTCTTGGCTGTCCTCTTGAAAAATGAATCCAGATGTTTCCAGTTTTCTTTGGTATCAGAGCTATAGAAGGACTGCTGACAGTTCTATTTTCGTGGCTTCTTGGCATTAACAGCAGAAAGAGAAAAAAAATTGGATTAAAACCTGACACAGAATACATAAAGAAAGTTTTAAGTTAGATTATAAAGAAACAATTGGTGATTGTTGTGATTTGTTCCTAATCTGCTTAGAGCAAAGGACTTATCTTATGTTGAATTCTTTCCATGTTCTCATCAAAAGCCAAGTTCTTTTTACAGATATTTTAGTCTCTTCAGCTTTCTTTTCTGGTGTCCTGACTTCAACTCTTGCTTTGCCGTTTTCCATCTGAATCCAGAAAGGTCTGCAGTCCAACATAATGGATTTATTCTTTTGTGTTTACTGCCCCAGTACATACAATATTGTACATTCTTGTCCAAGTCAGTGGATTTATCTTCAGTTCACAGGAACAGTGTTGTCAGATCAGTAATTGGATGAGTTGGTTACTTGCCTAATGCAACATTAGGAAGAAACACTATATCAACTTTTACAGCCCAGAGCATAGGGGATTCAGCGCACTAAAACCCCAAGTTTTAAGGTTTATCATGGAGTAGATTTATAATGTTTCCTTCTTAATTCAAATATAAGTCTCACACAAGAAAAACTGGTTCAGATTTATGGATTTTTTTTTTTTCTTTTGGCCCTTGTAAATGATATTATTAATGTTTTGCATACTGGGGTAGGGTTGGATTAAGTCTGCATTTAAGGGCTGCAGGTGCAAGGCTGTAGTGCTAAACCAGAGGCAGGGTGTCCCTGGGGCCCCTGTCAGAAGGACAACTCGTGCCAGGGTTTGTTCCCCTTCTCCAAGGGGTGCCTGAAAAGCAGAAGCAGTTGTTCCTGTAGCACAATAGCTCAAGCACACACACCTGCTCAGCTTTATTTTTTCTTCGGGGAAGTAGGCAGGAGCAATGAGTTCCTCTTTGTGATTTTCTCTGGTGCTCTGTGCCTGGGCTGGTGTGCAGATGTGCTGAGAGCCATTTGGCCTCCTCCAGGCTGGAGCCCTGGGAAGAAGCAGCTGCTGAGCTGAATGAGACCACAGCTAGATTGCACAAGTGATCTTTAGGGTTCAGCTCAGGGCCTTTGCAAAGAGAGACATACATTAGATCATCTTTGTCTGGGCAGAGAAGCTGGAAGGAGAAGGCAAAGCTGGAGTAGGACACTGCATGTTCTCTCAAAAGTGCATGTGGGAAGTTGTGGCTGCTCCAGAAGTTTCTGCCCTGGCATAATTAGAGTTAGATTTCACTGGCTGGAGAACATGCAAAGCAGCTCTTGAGCTCACAGTGAGTTCTGCTTTTACTGCTATGACAATACCTAAGCTAAGAACCCATATCTGAGTCTTTTCTTTCTCTCAAAAGAAGCTTGCTGAAGTTAAATAACATTTTTGTATAATTGTCTGATACATCCTGACTGATAGCAGTTACATATTAAGCACTCTTTCTGATTACAAGAGCTTTGAACTTTGCCTGCAATTGTTACCTGTAGGAGAGCCCAGCCAAGAGCCTGTCACCTGAACGCTATGGCAGTCACCAGAGGGAGTGTGGGGATGCTCTCTGCAGGCTCCCACCTTCCTTGTCTTCTTCACTTGCTCAAAATGCACACAGAAGGATGCAGAGCCAACAGTGGACTGGGGATGGTTTGGAATGTCACCACAGGGCTGTGAGAGCAAGAGTCATCTTGCCCTTACAAGTGTTATTAAATAAACTATTTTCTCACCTTAGATTATCTTGTGACATCGCCAAGTCAGAGGTGGATAGTTTTGTGGAGATAGAATAAAAATACCAATAGAGAAGGAAATTAGTTACTGTAGTATTTTCTGAAATAAAAACATTGCCTTTTGCTCAAGTTGCTGAGTGTAGTGCAGGTGTAACTTGTTGAACTCCAGGAGTGTCAGAAGTTGAGGGGAGTGGGACAAAGGCTCCTAATGGTCCTTCTGGTCTTCAAAAGAAAAATTCTGCTTTAGCAAACCGTAAGTGAATGAGAGGAGGTTGCAGCACAGGACTGTGACAGTTTAGACCCATGATCTGTTCCATTCCATTTCCTGTTTTTGTGATCAGTGAGAGGAACACATAAAACTTCCCCTGATGAGCTGCTGTGTCCTCATTTACCAGTGTGGGAAGGTGCTTCCTGAGCCTGGGTAGTTGGTGGTTTGTTTGCATCATGGAGTGTGACTTTACTACCTATTTCTCTTACCTGATTCAACTGCATAAAAAGACACCAGGAGCCTCTTTGCCCAAGGCAGACTGTGCAATGGTCTGTCAAAAAATCTCCATCAGCTGAACTAGCTTAATGATGCATGGTCTTTTCTTCACTTTTAAATATGTAATTACACTCTTTTTTTCATTTGCTGGACTGTGAAGGTTTTGCATCTCTTCATTATGCTTCTGTTGAACTGCTTGTAAGATGTCTCTCACAAGTGTGTCTTTCTGGTTGTGTCCTTCAAAAGCCTTCTCATTACATCTCTTTTTCTGTTGTGTTATTTCAGCATCTTCTTTGTGCTCCACTGCTTTTAGGGTGAAATCCTCTTTTTTTCCAGTCACAAAAAAGAGAAAGCCTCACATTATCTTAGTTTCCTTGGAAGGCAGAAAAAGTGGAATAATCTCTGCATGCAAATTTCCAGAGCCTTCGTGCTCTTCCAAGAATTGTGGCTCCAAGCACCGAAGGAGGGTATATGTACATACACCCCCACCCACTAGTTACTGCAGAGATCACTGTTGTGGGGTTCTTCCAGAAATAGGTATAGAAAGGAGCTTCTTATCATGCACCTGATAGATGTGTGTTGGCATGACATTCTTTGTTTCCTTTTTTTTTTTTTTTTTTATTCCTGCAGACATCCTGCTAGTGCTGAAGTTTATCATAAGATATGATAATGAATGATGAATGAATGCTGTGTCCTTTCTTTTCACGTGCTGACACCCTCCTGAAGTGCCTGTCTCTCCTGTGTGGGCAGTACAAGTCAGACCTGCCTACAGTCCCCAAGACCACAGCTGGTCTTTTGAACTGGGGGCTTTATATCTTTGGTAAGTGTATGTAGGTACGTGTGCTGTCCTTGTTGCTGTAGTAGCAGAGTACCTGGAGGCAAATGTCTCAAAACTATTCAGGCTGTTTTACTAGTGTTGGCCGGTTTTGAGACGTGGTGGCCACCCACCCCTCTGGAGCTGAAGAGCTGGGCTGAGAGGGGTGAGCAGCTCCCAGACACTCCAGAAGCAAAACCACGAAACAGCTGGCTGTGGGAGTTGAGCCTTCAGCAGCATCTGCACCATGAGAAGGTAATCCATCCAACCTGCACCAGAAGCAGCTCACGCTGTGCTGTGCTTCTGTTGAACATCTGGAGACCTGAGCTGGTGCTGTTATGCTCTCTGAAGGATTTATACGGCTGGGGCTGACTGCAGCTTCTGGATCCAAAGGCAGAAAGTCACAGGGTAGCAGAAACAGGTGGCATAAGAGGTATCACAAACAGGGTGTTTGGCTGAGGGGCAAACTAGCAAGCTTGAGCTCATTTTCTCCAGAGGGCAGATCCTCATATGCTGCAGTGTCCGGGCTCCACTGGGGCTCGTGGAGTTGTAGATGCTTATGCCATTCAAAGACCTGTCCCAAAGGCTTTATAACATCTGATGATCCCTATTTCTGGATGTTCTGTTTTACACATCCTGCTGTGTGAGAACTTACTGCTACCAGAACTTTGCTGTGGTATGTTTCCAAAAGGCAGACCTGAGAATGCGTTGTATATATTTATGGCTGGCAGTAAATCTCAAAATTTTTGAATCCACTGGTTTAGCCGGCTTTCCGTGTTTGAGAACAGCTATTTCACCTTTGTTTCTATTGTGTGGTAATAAATGTGTTACCTGTTCAACTCCTATGGAGTAGAGCTGTGACTAAATGCAGTAAAATTCATTGGCAACCTGCAGTCTTGTTGCAAAACACCCTTTCCTTGTAAGGCAGTAAAGACATGACATTACTTGTCAGACTGTTTTCAGCTTTTAATATTTAATATTGTGATCATCATGCTTTCTATCATGTTCTTTTTATTTAATGAGTTGTTGAAAATATTTGCTTTCTTCTCCAAACATCTCTGTCTTGTAATCGTTCTGGAGGCATTTGGAACTAAATTCTTAGATATTCTGTTTATCTGATTATAGCTCAGTCAAAATTTCTATCAGAGGAATCTGGAAATCATTAAGATAATTTGTGTTTTCAATCTAAACCCATTAAAATAATAGTTATCATAATTCTCTAGGCTCAGTGTATGTGTGTGGTTAGGTTTTAAACTGCCATTTCCAGGATGTTCTAATAAGGTTGGCTCTCTTTTTGCCTTAGTGTGGAAGTACTCTTGTTGAGTTATATTTGCTTATCTTACTTTGGCTTGATACTGGGAAGAGAGAAATTAAATGGCTTACTGAATTTGGTGAAAAACACCAAGAGAGAGAATTTGACACAAGAGCAACAAAATCTGGGTTCAGGTTCCTCTTCTGCAAACTGATTTTTCTGTTTATTTGTCTGAAAATGAGGGCAAATTCTCTTTTTCCCCCATCCTTTTTGTCAGTCTAAAATCTCAAAAATGGAGAATGTCCTTGTTATGTGTATATTGCCTAAGAAAAACCAACCCCAAAAAGTAGAGATAGCATCAATGGGTTTTAACTTCTTGTTGAAATGGATGATATTGCTGGGAAGTCAGTACTTTGGGATTTGGTGGTGCACCTAATGAGTGTCTCTATGGTTCCAGTTTACTTCAGAAATATATTCCCAGATAAATTAATGTTGGTACAACCTTTTAACAACTGTTAAATTATATACTGAGGATTTTGGGGTAGCCGACACCAGCAAAAGGACCTGGCATGTGCAATAAGTTTAACCTTTGATAGAAATGTCAACTTCTGTCAAGATCAT
Organism: Regulus satrapa; assembly: GCA_013396955.1. NCBI lineage: Eukaryota > Metazoa > Chordata > Aves > Passeriformes > Regulidae > Regulus > Regulus satrapa. The sequence goes on along the minus strand of VWZN01019029.1, from coordinate 395,919 downwards.
TAAATACTTGCTTAGTCTTCTACAATGTTTGGTTTTTTGGGGTTTTTTTCAGTTGACAAAATATACAAAAGAACCTGCTACATTTCTTTCTCTCCCACATGGCTAAGAGAAAACTTTTGCATGCAGTGAAAATTGTATAAATAACTGTAGGCAACTTGGAAAATACAGATAAAAGAAAATACATTAACTGGGAGCCAAGCCATCTAATTTACTGCCAGAATTGCTCAAACAAAAAAAACCCAACAAAGCAAACAAACAAACAAAAACCCAAACCCCCGAACAAACAGTATTTATCATGGTAGCTTAATTAAATGAATCAAAACTTTTAACAGTAATTGAGACCATTCATGTTGTGATTCCATTAACAAAGCAAAGTGCTTTAAGCAAATGAGGGAGCTCTGTGTCTAAATGGTCTTTCCCTCAGCAAAAGCAGTAATTTTTTTTTTTTGTAATGTGGCTGTGGTCTAAGTCTAGGGACACAAGTGCAAGGTTTGTCACTAAAATCATTAAATTTTTAAGCTTAAAGAAGTGTAAACAGTGTTCTGGCTTCTTAGTCATGCAACTTTCATCTCCAACTCCTATAATTAAGCTAAAACTGAAATGGAGGCCCTAAAATGTGTGTCTATATACTTTGGCATTCACTATTGATATTGCCTTGCCTATTGCTAAAGAGCAATCTGTAATCCTAACTCTTCTTTACAGTAGGCAGTAATGAATTGCTTTATATTTGTCTTTAGATAGAAGAAAAATGTATGAGCATTTGCATATTGATAAGCAGGGAAAAAAGATAATGGTTAAAGACTATCACGGCTGACTTGGCATTACTGTGAAAAACATAGTCTTTTTTAGTGACAGAAGAGCAGGAGCTGTAGAACTGCATTATCACTATTAAATCCTCAATACCCTTATGAAGCCCTTTCTTTCTAGGTAAGGCAGCTGCTTGTGAGAGACGATTTCCATTTGTTTATTTGCTCAAATTAATTGTTCCAGCTAAACAATTCCCTACCATAAACTGAATTTTCTCTGATGCAGAAAAATGAATTTTTCTACTTTATGTAGCTCAAAAGTTGGGCAGTACTAACATTTTGGTTTCTTCACCAGCAGTAGCGAATAAATTCAATCTGGACATTTTGAGATAAAAGTCTGTTTTGCCTGTGCAAACTGCCACTGAGGCTTAGATACCATTGTTGCAAAGCTTAGAGCAAACAGAGCAGCTGTTTCAGTCCAGTTTAAACATGGTGAACAAGAGTGGAGCATATTAACTCCAGCTGTGTAGTGATAACAGCTGGGAAGGAAAATCACTGCAAGGGAACCCAAAGCAAATTAGCAGCCTCAGCTGTCTTGAGTATGCCTCCAAGGGAGGAGCAGCGGTGAAAATCTGATCATTAGAACCATGGGGAATTTAATGAAAAATTCTCACGCCTCCTTTCACACTTCTGTAAAGATGCAGAGCAGCTTCTGGAGCTGGTGGCATTGCCTCTGAGGATTTTTGATTCAGATCTCATGCTGTGCTTACACTCATGGGCAATTTTAAGATGAAGGCAAGTGCTGAGAGAGGGATATTCTGTGCAAAGTAATGGTGGTTGATTTAGAGAAGTGTCCATAGCTTAGTATCTCCACTTGACATCTGCAGAATTTGAGGGGCTTTTAATGCAAGAAAAATTTGGGGGATATTACAGTTATTTCCATAGATTTTTTCTGACTTTCTAGGTGTGTTTGACTATACAAAGAGAATTACAGCACTGTTCAAGCTGCAGTGGGAATGCTTTCTGTGTTGGTGCACAGGTGCTTTCAGAAATTTCTTTCAATTAAAATAACTAAGCAAACGTGTCCATTTTCCCTGCATATTTTCTCTGTGCTCTCTACCTTACTTGTTGTCTTCCCCATCCCTTCAATCTCTGTTCATGTTCTGTTGATGTCTTCTAATCTTCATTGAGTTAGAATTGTGTCTTGGGTATGTATGTTCTCCTAAGAACCTTGTGTACTTTAGGTGGATGTAAAAGGATTAGGCTTAGACAGCTAAAGCATTGGACAGGAGGCAGTGCAGCTGTCTGCGTCTCTCTGAAAAGAGAACATAAGGATATGAATAAAGACATTTAAATGAGGCCAGTTAGCATTGTCATAAAGTTCTTATAATGTTAACCAGCTGTTAGAGACTTGTTCTCATTCTTTTTGTAGATTACATGCCTCTTATTTTGCTGAAAGTCAGTGTGGTTTATTTCTGTGTGCAGAGCAAACAATTACATAATAAACCAGGTCTTCAGTTTCATGTGTATACAATTACGAGAGAGCAGTAGTTTCTCAAAGGCAGTTTTGGCATCATTCTTAAAGCCTGTTTTCAAGTTAAAAGTAAGGAGTATGTCAAGTGAAAAATGTAAACATGCATAGATGTATGTGAAAATGGTAAGGGAGTGAAAGAGGATAGGAGAAACATGAACAAGGGAAACAGAATTAAAAACACATCTTGCAAATGACTTGACAATACTATGTCAAAACAGCTGTAAAGCTGAGTAAACTCCAAAGCCCAGTGGCACACACAAATGAGGAGAATTTTAGTGCTCCCAAAAGACAGAGACCTGTCTGAGTGGATCACTGAAAGCATTTGAATGCCATATGTTAAAATATCTCTTTCCTTGTGCTTTTATATAAAAGTGATTTTTCTCAGTGAGAGAAATCTGATGGCTCTCATCCTTTTATGACTGAAGTAACTTTCTGATTGATCCTGGGACTCTGTACAAAAAGCAATTGCATATTAAATAGCTGGCAATACTGCTTTCACTGGTAATTCTGATTTCACTTACTCCCATTTACTATGGTTTGTTTTATTGTGTTTTTCAGGTTTGATAGTTGCACTGGATCACTGACTGAGGTCTCCTCTAAATTATAACTGAAAACAATGGCAACAGAATGTATCAAAACCTGCTGTAAATTGTGTTTCTGCATGGACAAGGAAAAAAATGATTGTGAGTTCTGACATAATGAGGGGTTAATAAAAGTTTTTCTGTTTCATTAGTGCTGAGGTTTTTCCATTAATAAAATGACCTTGTTACCTTTGATAAATTTGATTTCTCTTACAACATCCAAAATTCTCTCCATAACTCCATTTGGAGATTGAACACATGCTTGTTAGTATTATGAATTGGAATTGAGAAATAACACTTGTCTGAAGTCTGCTCTTTGCAATCTAGAATACTGTTGGGGAAAAAAAGTGCCAGCTCTTTTACCCAAGATTGTGTAAAGGTCTTATATATTTCAAACTCTCAGAATTTGAATGCCTTATAATTTTTTTTTTCTTTTTTAAAGTCTGTGGATATTTTAAACTCTGTTAGGATTTTTCTTTGATTTTCTTTGGTGTCTAATTTGTTTGAAGAACTCTTCTATGATCCAAGTGTAGCTCTTTTGAAAATTCACTTCAGAAGACGTTAGCTATAAATATAGAAGCTTGGGCAACAAAGGGTTTGGATCAGTACAGGTATCAGGATTATTATCTTTCCCTGGTGCTGCTCCTGAATGCTGTAAAATGGAATACTAGCAGCTGTTAAGTAATGTATCAAGCAGAGATACTATTCAATAAAAGAGATCTTTTCATAGTATTGTTCAAAAATTAATGCACATGTGTCCTGTCTGTCTGGCTCTTTATTTTTAGCAGTTTCCATGGTGCAGGAATCTGGAACAGTAGCTGCAAGCAAGCCAACTATCGTAGAACAGCCTCCATTGTCTTCTGTGTCAGTGAAGCGTCAAGTTGGGTGTTCCGAGGATTATTTGCTTTCTAAACTGCCCCTGGACGGTCAGGAGGTACCATTTGTGGTGCCTCCCTTCAAACTGGCTTATGTACAGCCAAAAAACCTTCCCAGTATCTCACATGCTGGAGGGATTAAAGGTAAAATATAGACGGTATTGCTGAAATAGTTGTTTAGCTTCTGCTGCACCTTGAATGTTGTCAAGTACTCTTACTGCAAACGTAGGTTTGCAGAACTTTTCTAGAAACCTGGTCTTGTTTCAAAGAATCATAGATTATGCTGAGTTGGAAGGGACACACAAAGATCATCGAGTCCAACTCCTGGCCCTGCACAGGACACCCCGAGGGTCAGAGCATGTGCCTGAGAGCAGTGTCCAAACACCTCTGGAGCTCTGTCAGGCTGGTGTTGTGACTGCTTCCTTGGGGAGCCTGGGGAGCATGTTTCTTTTCTCTCTGAACACCCAGAGAGGTTTTGGGAAGTATGTCATCCCACTATGAATCTCTGTGACATTGTATGAATAAAAATGAATGGGACAATTGCACACCCGTGCTCCTACTCAAAAGTAATGGAAGACACTGAAAGGAATTGGAATTTTTAGAAAGAATTTGTTGAATTTATTGGAGATAAGAAAAGACAATGTATCCCCAGTATCCATATCACTGAAGTAAAAGGAGGAAGGTGTTCTGGCTTTCATGGTTAATACTCTAGTATGTTTTAACATACTAACACATCTTCCTTTTCCAATTTTTCCAATAAATGGCATGTGCTACTATCTGGCAGAATTTTTTGTCCCTACTATCTCCTGCTCTTTTTGTTGTGTTTTGGGAGGCCAGGGGGCACAGATCCCTTATTATGAGGCTTCATATGATACTATTTATTTTCTGCTTCACAACAGTCCTGTATTTCACCCTCTGTTACTCCCCATAGTCAAACTGCCAAAATGAGGTATGTGCAACTTGGACACAAAGGCATTTTAAAAGGATAGGATCCTATTTTATTTTTTAATACAGTTAACTAACATGAGTTACTGAGCATATGCTACTGTTAGGGTTTTAGTCCTGCCTGGAGATGCACAGAATTAGGTAAGGAAAAATTTTGGCACAGGGACATATCTGAGCTGTTGTTTTCTTTAGGATTGCTTTGCCTCAAGGACGTGATAAGATGGTAGTATGTTCTTAGTCCTGTGTGACTTTATTTCCTTTCTGAAGGTGAAAAGCCTAATAACTGAAAGAAGTCAACCATATGTTGCATAATAACTAATGCAGTACTACCTTTTTTGTGTTGGTGGGGGTTTATTCCCATTTTTCCTTCTTCTCTCTGCTGTTGCTTCTTTCCTGCTCCTGCAGGGCTATTACCAAACTTCTTCCCCACCCACTGCTGCGTGTGCCACTGGCAGCATAACCAAGATGAGCAGCCTGGCAGAGCTGCTCATCCAGACCGGCCATGCTCTGCCCCATCTTCCAGTGGGCTTTATTTGGCATGTCAGCAGCCACTAACAGGAAACTGAAGAGCTGGAACATGTGAGACCCCCTCATCTCAGAGCCTGATCTCCCCAGTTACCTGCTGTTTCAGTAGCTAGTACTTGTAGGTCTGTAGTTGGATATGCTATGGGAAAGCAGGACATGCTCCTGATAATCCCCTTTCTTACTGGCTCTAGGTTTAGGCTCTGCCTTGCTTAGTCTTATCTCATCCTCAAGATCCTGTACAGAGAAGTTCACCAGGGACTCTGAGGCGTGGATGTTCTCCAGAGAGAAGGAAGGAAGATGTGTCTAACAGCCTTTGAATGAATGTTTTCCTTGTTTGTGCTGCTCTTACACAATCTTAACAGTCAGTGACTTATCTACATTCAGTTCTGTTTCCTGATATTTTCTGAGGGACCTGGTGAACAGAGTGGTCCTTTAGGCTACAAGCTGTTAGATCTTCTGGCTCAAGATGACCTGACTTTTCATAATGAAGTCTCTTGAACAAATACTTTAAATTTTTGAACAAATATTTGAAAAGTGACTCTTAGGTCAAGTAGGTAACTTTTATTTCTCTTTCCAAATATAAATACTAATTTTTTTAAGTACAGTTTTTGGCCACATGAAGTTGTGTTTAAAAATGCAGTGTTTACTTTTTAGGGAAATTTACTAAATAGAGTTAAGTGTGCTGTCATGCTTTTTTTTTCACATTAGCCGAAGTACCAGCATACTCAAAAATGTATTCAAAGTACTTTTTTCTTAGACCGTTGAAAAATATCAGTAGAAGTCCAAGTGCTGCTCTCAGTTCCTCACCATTTTCTGTGCATGTCTGGCCATTTTCCTTTACTGAAACAGGACATGCTCAGTGTTAGCTCTTGGCAACCCTTCTGAAAGCAATTAAGTTCTGGCAGACTTTCTCTTCAGTGCTCACTGCACTGTATCTCATGCTCTCACAGAAGTAAGCTAGCAAGAAGAAGTGTGCTCCTGGTCTGGAACACTGGATTTTCCATCATCTGCTGTGTAGCAATCCTTTGTGTGACCTCACTTTTAGTGTTCATCTTGATTTACGTCATGCTCGAGCCCATTGCTCTCCAGTTCTTGCTTTATCACCGCCCGTGTTCCATCTCAGTGTTTTAGTATTTTACTTTACTAACACATGCAGGAGAGGACTTTTGAGCAAGGGTAGTTTGCCTCTTATGGTGCAAGACACTTGCAGAACTGAAGGCACTTTATTGCGAGATAAAGAACCTTTTAAGAGAAAGGCTGAAGTCCGGGGAGGTGAAGTGAAGGAAGCCAATATCAGAGTTTGGCAGAACCCAGGTCACCCCATGCTCTAATGTGCTGTTACATATGGCTTCTCTTCAGTCCAGACAGCGAAGAACACTACAGCAATGTTCTTCACTCTTTTGCTCATCAAGGCATACATGTTTATTCTGAAATTATTATGGGTTGAGTAAAGGGCTGGGATTCAAGCAGTCTCAGATATGTCTACTTATGCCTCAGCCAACAATTCAAGTAATTTTGGACCAGTGATTTTACCATGAACAGATTTGCCATGGAAAGTAGATAAGGAGACTGCAATCTCAACCTGCATTATCTTTCCATACAAAATTTCCCTGAAGGTCTGGGGGTCTAGTAGTTCAGTAAGAATATGCTGGTAGGTAACTAAATAATTTGGGGGTTTTCAGTACACAGAATGCTACTTTTTCTGTTAACTTCTGTCTTGCTGTCTGTCTTTGCAGCCTTCTGTATTTAACTACTTAGGCATTTACTGTGAAGCCCCAAGAGAGGGTATGCATAGTTTTTTACAGCCAATTTAATTCCAGCACTTGCTCACACACTGTGGAAACCTGGCAAAATGTGAATGTGTGTTTTCTTTTTCTTTTTTTCTTTTTTGTTTTTTCCCCTCCTTTACCCAAAGTAGATAATATTGAAATATTTTGTCCTTTGCCCTGAAGGCCTTCTGCCTGCCTTATGAAGCCAGGCAGCATGTGTTATGTCTGGAACTCTTGCATCTGATGTTTCCCTGTGTTCTGCAGAGTCAGCCAGAGCCTCGTTTGGTGGCTGGAAGGCAGAGCTGCACGGCGTGTACCAGTGGCCCCGCTATGACGTGTACAACCCCTTCTACCTGGAGCACCGCGTTTCGCCGGATCTCCTCAGGCGCTGCCAAGCAAAATCTGACAGTAGGAAATTATATGGATCAGGTGAGAAGGACCACACCCTTTCTTCTCTGCCTTCCTCCCCTTTTCAGGGTTTATAGGGAAGAGCAATAAAAGCCATTAGTCTGCAGAAGACTTGTTTGGTTATAGCCAGCCCTCAAGCTGGTTGGTGTGCTACGGACACTTCCTCGGTTGGTGAATCAATCTGCAGAGCCAGCTCTGCTTGATTTTCAGCTGCACTGTTACCTTCTGTCTTTTAGGGGATTAATAGGGCTTGCTTGCATGCATCACACAAAGGTAGAGAAACTGGCAAAGCAAGATACCGTACTTGCCTCTGATCCACCAGGATGCAGTACTGGAGATTTCAGCTACCAGTAAGAGGAGTGAGGGAGATGGAAAAAGGAAGCCAGACAGTATGTTGAGGGGGAGGAGTGCCTGAAGAGTACATATATGGGGAGAGGAACAAGCACCAAAAAGCCTTCAGGAGCAGATGATAAGAACAGGTGCAAAATGGGGCATGATGCTATACGCTGACTTTTTTTGTAATTTGCTTTTGAAGATGTCCCCACTTCTCAGTGTGTGTAAGAATGAGGGAGGGCTGTGAGATAGCGAAAGTTCAGATAGAAACTGTTTGGCTGCCTAGGAAAAACTGTCTTCTGTCCTGTCTGTTGGTGTATGTATCCTACAATGAATGCTGTTCAGACTGGAGTAAGTGACCAGTTGCTGCTTGTGATTGCTGAGCCAAATGCATTCAGGAAACAAACACTCCAGGGAAGGTACACGCTCTCCCTGAAATTGGAAGCTGGCAACAACTAGCACTTTTAGAGATGTTTGATTTAGAATGGTATAACATTCTTATTTTCAGCTGGGGGAAAATGTCTCTGTCTATGTCCTGTTTTATAATAATTCTGAATCACCATAGAGACTACATGAAAAAACTATTCCATATATTTTTTTTTTAAGAGAACACATGTAGGATTTTTGCAGCCTTTAACACATATGGCTTTACCAGGCTTTATAAGCACCTGTGGTGGGAGCCAAATGGGTTTTATTAAACTCTCTTGAACATCTTCCCTTGAGTTCATCATCTCTTTTTTCCATTTTTCTTCAAGCAAAGTGAACACTTTACTAGTTTTGTCTTAGTAAGTTTAAACACAGGAAAGGTTATTCTAGTGTTTCTAGAGTACAGTTCTAAAATGCCTTTTACCTCCAGAGGTTTTTGACAGCTGTTTCAGAACTTAGAACTTCATGTGCATCTATAGACTATTAAAGCAAAACTCTAAGCCTAATTTGTTTATGAGTAGCGAGCGCTATGATATTTTTCATGTTTGTGGGTTTAGAACTACAGAATGTGTTTATTTGGAAGGTACAAAACTAAATTCTTGAATTTTAGTGTGAAGCCCCTTCTCTTCATCTTAAAAAACTAAAACTCCACACAAACAAACTGAAAAGTAAATTAATTATTGGTTTTCTGAAATTCTACTTATTATTGGTAAACAACATGTTTTTATTATTAAAATATTTATGCTTTTTTATATTTACAGACAGCTTTCTGTATAAAAGTTGTCCTTTTTTTCATTAAAAAATTAATTTTTTTGAAAAAGACACCATCTCTTCACCCCTGCCCCATCCCCATGTTCTGGGATGTTTCTAGTAACTGGAAAACATTACTATAAACAGCAAATCACACTGTCTTTAAACCATTTTGGTCATTTGTAATCTATAGGATTGAGCAGATAATATCCAGCAGTTTGTGAAAATTATTACTAGTTGGGTTTTTTCCACTCACAATGTTGCTAACATGATTTTTATTCTTGTCTTTGTCATATTAGTTAGTGATTTAAGGCCCAGTGCTTTGCCTGGATCCCTTGATGTAAGCCGTTCGATGTTCGATCTCAGGAGCCCCCCTCACCGATTCATGAAGGTGAGCTCCCCTCACAGCCAAGGTCACACTGCAAACTCAGCTCACTCAGTGTATCTGATCCTGCTGTGTTATGTTTCCAAAGTAAACTCTGGAGGGCATTGCACTGTACACTGGGAGGGCTAGAAGGAATATTTCAACATCTTGACCAGCTTCAAGAGGGTTTTTCCTGGTGTCTCCTCTGACATGTGCTGTTCTGGCCCAGCCAGAGAAAGCCAAGCAGGCTGTTTGGCAGGACAGGACAGACAGCGTGTCATGGTTCATCATCTCATGGTTTCTCCCATCGGTTGACAAGTGGAACACTGGAACTTACCATTGACACAAAACACTGAGTTCATTTATTTCTTCTATAATAATTATGTCTTACATAGCAATGAAGTTGCGTATATATTCATGAGAAAAAAAAAATTTCTTCTGGCCAAATGGCTCCTCTATTAGCTGGTTGCATCAAAATAGTAATTGCATGCTGCTGGATGAAGAAATTAGTAAAGAATGAGGCAATCATATGATTGCATATAATTTGATATGGAGTATTTAATTTTGATGGTATAATCTCTGAGGTTTGCATCTGTTGCTCTGAATGAATTTCTTTTTTCCTATCTCCAGAGATATGATTCAGTCTCCAGTGTACCTAGCAGTACCTCTTCCAGGAAGGATTCACAAGGCAGTAACAGGAGTTTGGGTAATGTTTTGTTTCTTTACCTTGTAATTAAATATTTCCCTTTGCACATGAAACATTAAGCCGTTTCTACTCTGCTGTTCATGCTTGGTTTGGGGTTTTTTGAGATGGATCAGACTAGCAGATCAGCTGGAGATGACTTTGCAATTTGAAATTAAGAGTTTGGGACTTGCACTGTCCTGTTGATGGAGATTGAGCAAATGAGACTTTGAGAAGTTCTGCTTTTGAGAAATTCATACTTCGATTTACTACCCAAGTGAACTAAGAAATTACAGACACTGTGTTAGGATAGAATGCAGCACCAGGTCCCAGTCTAGTCCTTTTTCATGTACCAGTATTTTTCTGTGTGAAGTGCCTGAAATCCAATACCCATGTTACACTGCTAATTAGAGAAGAATATTGCATGCAAACCCAGTATCCTTATTTGTGAGAGAATGCTGAACAAGTGGAGATACGACAAAATAAACCTTCAAAAATTAATCAGGTTCCCACAAAAGTCACCCTGCTATAAGTCAAAGTTTGACTTCTAAAAGAAGACTGAAGCAATGACCTGGTTCCAGTCATGACAGAGAAATGCTGGATATAAAATGGCTCTTCTGACTTGGAGACAGCATAACAGTAAAATGTTTACTAGGCTGGAATTGAAATTTGAGAAAGAGGCCAATTTATAAACTTAACAGTGAAAGAGATTAAGGGAAGTGATAGGATATAAATGTATTCTGGGTGTTTCAGGAATGTGCTTTTTTCTTTCTAAAAGTTGTTTGAGTATAACACAAGTTATTAAGTTTGGTAGAGATAAAACAGGCACATGGTATGACTCTTGGTGTGGTCTCCTGTGCAGGGCCAAAAGCTGGACTCTTATGACCCTTAAAGGTCCCCTCCAACTTAGGAAGTTCTATGATTGCATGATTCTATTCCATGAAATGTGAAGGTTTTTAGCCATGCAGAAGGTCAGGATACTGGACTTGGTGGATATTTTGTCCTTGAAATGTAGGTGTTAAAACATCATAAAATTGCTCTGAGAGAAGTTTGCAAAGATAAGCAGTCTACCTACTAATGAGTTCCCTTATTTCTGGAGTGAACTTTTAAGATACTGCATTAGTTCTAAAAAATATTAATTTGCTTTCTTCCATAGATACTATTACATTATCAGGTGATGAACGAGACTTTGGAAGACTGAATGTGAAGTTGTGCTATGTTTCTTCTGTAGAACAGATTTGGATCACAGTTTTACATGTAAGCAAATATAAATAAGTTGGTTATTTATTGAAATAATGGCTATTCAATGACCAATTACTATCCTACCATATTTAGTGGTAATTGTCATAAAATTTGTCTCTCTGCTACTTCAATGAATACTTTTAGGAAAAAAAAAATCATTCGTAACTGTTAACATAAACAAAGTTCAATCAAATGTAATACTGGGCTTCAAAGCCTTCTTCCTCTCTGTTAATTTTTTTCTGTTGCAATCTCTGTTCTGTGGCAGTCAATAAGAAGAAATAGTATATATCTCCTTACGTTACTATAAATATGTCAACATATGTTTCAGCTGTGATGTGAGGAACTATTCAGTACAGATTAGAAAGCTGAGCTGGTCATAGGCTGGTCCTGCTATGGACATTTTCCTGTGGAAATTTGAGGGCAGTAAATGGGAGCAGCTGTGGAGGCACCATTTAATTGACTTCTGTGACTCTATGGCTTTAAATCCAACAGTTCCTTCAGGGTGGAACTCTAATAGAACTTTGAGGACACATAGCTTCTTGAGGCTTTTTTGTCAGCAAATGTGACGCTGCTTGTTTTATGCACTTTCAGGAACTGTGAATAATTTTCAGGCAATGGAACTTTGAGTAGACAGAAACCTTGTAACTATATATAATGATAAGTCTTGCATTGTCTAAACTCACTGTTTTCAATGTTGCAGTGCAAAGACCTGAGCTGGCCTTCCAGCTGTGGGGAAAATCCTCGTGTTTGTGTCAAGGGAATTCTCACACTGCCCAAGCCAGTGCATTTCAAATCTTCTGCCAAGGAGGGCTGCAATGTAAGTAGAGGCATGCAAAATGCTGAGAAATCCTTTTTTCCCCCACAAAAAGTAAATGTGACATGTAAATGGATTTTTTAAATGAACCAAACATCCACTCCTGTGCCATATTTACTGCGGTAACTGCCCAGGTGTTTTACTTCCCCCAACTCCTCAAAATCTTATTAAAAGCCTTATTCCACTTCCTCCCCCTCTATCTTGTCCTGCACTGTAATCTTGCCCCCCTTCTCTCACAAGCTGGCAGGACAGATATGCCCCCAGGGGACTGAACCATGAGCTGTGGCACCTCCCTGGTGGGGGGCCGGAGGAACACTGGGCACACCTGTGGGTGCACACTCATCCCAGGGAAGGTAGCTGAGATATTGCTTCTCCTCTGGCAGGAGACAACATTCCCACTTTGTCTTTACAAAAAATAGTAAAAACTGGTCACATGGGACAAGATTCCTGGTAGTGGCAGTGAAGGAATATTAAGAGGGTGGAAGGTAAAGCAACATGCATCTCTCCCATAATGTGAGCCAAAGGCAAAAGAAAATTAAATTAGCTAGAGAGACTGTAGCAAAAGGTTAGAGAATCTGCTATGATAATGTTGTGTGCTGTTGTAAATCTCCAGAAGAGCTCCAGAGGCCACAACTTGTTATGGTAGTGAAAAATCATCCAGAGCTTTGGCCCTGCCAGGTTGTGACACCATGGGGGTGAGTGTTTGTGGACTTTGCAATGCAGAAGCACACTTTTCCATGGCAACCTAAAGTGGTAGTCGGGATAGTGGCTATAGAACCAGGATGCTTTGATTTCTAGGTTTTGGGCTCAGTGGGTTTCTCCTAAAATGATGATGTTAATCATCTGTTTTTCTTTCTAGGACATTGAATTTATGGAAACTTTTGTTTTTGCTATTAAACTGCAAAGCCTGCAGGCTGTCAGATTGGTATTTAAAATCCAGACACAGACTCCCAGGAAAAAAACTATAGGAGAATGTTCCTTGGCACTGCGAGAGCTGAGCTCACAGGAGTCAAATCACTGGCTGGATATATCTCCTCCTTCCAAAGCACCTGTAAGTGCCAATACTGGGAAACTATGTTCTTATCTCACCTAGAAAGAGTTGCTGGAAATGAAAGTAAAATAATTCAGGAGTAAAACCTAGAGGGTTGTTTTGGTTTGTTTGTTTGTTTTGGTTTTTTGTTTGTTTTATTTATTTACCCTACCTCCTTGGAGAAAGGCATTTTGATGGGGAAAAAATGCAGACTTTTGAACTCTGCACATAGCTGTTCTGGTCATAAACTGCAGATGTTTCTAGGAAAAGAGCTAGAGCAAGCTCTTCCACACCACAGCTCACAGCTTGAGGGAGGGACATTCTGGGGGAAATGTTCAGCAAAGAACACCGGGTAATTGTCTTTTCTGACCGAAAACGCATCCGAAGATCCTTAGGACTCACAGCAAGAGCTCAGAGCAAATGGAATCTGCTTTTGTTATGGAAGAAAAGTGCTAAGATCTTCAGTGGCCTGAAACTGCAGAGACAGCCATATATTTAATATTCAGATTGCATGCTGTGAAGTAATAATTCAGACAGTTCATTTCCATTAGTGTAATAAGAAGCAGGTGGTTTTCACAGTGGGATTTCCTTTCCCCCTACCCTCACTTTGTTTGTTTCTTTTATAGATTGTGTCTAGACGTTTGTATTTTCAACAAATTAAACTTAAATTAGAAATTCAAAAGCAAATTTTATTTAAATGTGTCTGAGTAATATGAATAATACTCTTGATTTCTAACGTAAGTTACACTTGACATATTTAGTTCTAATGTGAATAACCATATTGCTTCAAAAGCAGTAAGATTAAGTGACAGAAGAAGCTGTCACCTCAGCTGTCACCTTAGAAAGCATTTCACCTCAGTGTAAATTTCTGAATCATCTCATAGTTTCTCAGTCTGTGTTGGCTTTTGTCACCATTATATCCAAGAGCCCTCCAGACACTCTGGGATTCATCCCTGCAGTACCCTGTGAGGCAGCAAACCCTACCCTCTGTGCCAATTAGAGAGCCAAAGCTCAGAGTCAACTAAGTGGCTTCCTCGCACAGTTACACAGAAATTTTGTAGCTGAGTTACAAAGAGAATTTGGGTCTCTTTGATGAACTGGAGCCTGACTTTTCTTTATCTAACCTGTTGCTCTCTTGCTTAGTGCATTTTGGTTCATTGAAATGTATTAAAATTGAAGGCAACAAAGACTAGCAGAGGCTGTTTAAATAAAGGCTGTCAGGAAAGGTGGGTCTCTATTGGCCTTTTCCTGCAGCTCTTACAGGGTTCTGAGGACATTAGAGTGCAACAGGAGAGCAGAGGATGACTCACTGCAACTTTGCCACTAGCAAAAGTTCTAAAACACCCCCCCAAGAATCAGACTGGAGGTCTTGACACATACACTGTGTGGGTGACAGTGGTGTATGTGCATAGGCAAGTAAAACACAAGTACTTCCATAACCCAGAAAACTACACAGCATGCAGCCACCCTAAGGACTCGTGACATGAAGTGACAGGGCCTTGAATCGATGGAAAACATTGTTTGTATCTCCATATTGCAAAATGTAAAAGTGTGGGAGCGGAACTCTGAAGGTTTTTGTGTGAGTGGAGCTTACATGCTCTCTCACTTCCACACCCAGATTTAGGAAAGTTGCAATAGCATGTCCCGTTTCCCCTGTATGTGTCTGCTCTTACCATTGCAAAATCTGTAGGGGAAAAAACAAAACAACAAAAAAAAATGAGGCAAAAACTGAGGGCTAGGTGATTTGGCCAGTATGCCTGGCTGCAGCCCACAAGGGCCATATGTGCACCACACACAAGCAGCTCCTCAGTGGAGCACATGTAGTGCAGCTATGACAAGTGCAAAATGCACTTACCGTGTGTTTGCAGGTTCTGTATACAACACATGTTTATATTTCTGTCCAGGAAATCCCAGTCAGAATGTTGGGAGCCCAACATATGACAAAATTCCTGTGTTTCCTGAGTTTATAAGCAACTTAATCCAGATGTTATGGCAACATTCTTCTGCTTGTAGGTGTGCCGTGCAGAACTTCAAATAGGAACTTGTTTTCAAGCAATAAACAGGAGGATACAGCTACAGATTCTTGAAGCACAAAACCTTCCTGTTTCATCTACACCACTGTCTTCAAGTAAGTTGCATCAGCTGTTTCATGCCTCCTGTCTGAAAGCATTTGTAGCAGGTAAATTGCTGCTCAAATGGGCTGGCCATTCATAGCATTCTTTACAAACCTCATACTAACATATTGTGTGGTAGATTTCCATTGCCAAGGCTCGTTTCCCCAGATGTCTTACTTGATTATATTTTGTTTGGTTTGAAGATGTGTGTTTATGTATTTTGGAAGATTTTTATCCCAGAATTAATCCCAACATCCAAGAGCATTAGCTTGCACTTGCTGTTTGGATACTGTGTTAATCAGTCCAATATTACCAAACATACTCTGTTTGTGTGACTACTCAGGAAAGCTATGGTAGGGTTCTTTTGGCCAGACTTTTGAGAAATTGATGCAATTTGAAGCATACATATGGATCTTGTTGGTTCCTTTTTGGGTGCGTTGTGAGTAACCCTTTGTGTGCTATGCCTTTTTCCTTCCCACTTCTGCTAGATTTCTTTGTGAAAGTTGGAATGTTTAGTACAGAAGGGATCATCTATAAAAAGAAGACTCGCCTTCTGAAGTCCACTAATGGCCAAGTGAAGTGGGGAGAAATGATGGTTTTTCCAGTAAGCCAAGCAGAACAAGGAATTAGCTTTCTCATCAAGCTCTACAGCAAAAGCTCAGTGAGAAGAAAACACTTCCTAGGACAGGTTGGTTTCTGCTAAATAGCCTGATACCCTTCACTTAAAATCCAGTTCCACAGGTTTCTTGGTATGAATTTTAAAATACTTTAAATGAGGTGACATATAACAAAATAGTAAATTCTACTAAACTCTTCTGTATGCAATCCAAGCAAAAATGGTACTGGGCTCTTAAATGTGCACCGGCATGAGAATGGGAGCTGACACTTGATTTTTCTTTCAAAAAGAAATCCTAAAGTCAGTTTCGTGTAGAGTATTATTATGTGACAGATTCCTTCCAAGAACTATAGGATGTCCTAGTTGCCTTTAGCTTTCTAAAGAAAAACATAGTGCCCACAGGAGCTCTATAACCTATCATGTCCTGTACAGCAAGGGGGTGTTGGCTAACCCTAACAATACACTCACAACAGGGGTGTGTAAAAGGAAATATCAAGAGCTACGATGAGACTCCTTTCCTGGTTGAAACAGTGCTGAAATCAGTACAATAGTCTATGTATGATCAAGTAGTCCAAACACTAAATATTTTAGTTTGTTTCTTAGTTAACAGACATGACTTCAGTAGTTTGTCTTTGAAACCATTTGTGTGATCACATTTATTTAACCACCATAAAACTTAGCAGCCTGGTCTCGTTATCCTCTCCATCCTCTTCCCCCGCTTCTTCTAAGTTACCATCATCCTGTCCTTTCTGTCTCTCTTCTTCTTGGTATAGTGAGCTTAATGTGTTCTTAATGCTCTGTGTTTTCCTGACCCAGTTAGATGCAGTAACAGAATTTTAATAAACATATAAATTAATAATGTGGACTTGATTTTGAGACCACTGCTGTAACATCCCATGTCAGATGGAGGACTCTGCTGTCCTTAAGTACAAAAAATGATACTTTTTTTTCTGATGATGTTTTTTATGCCTGCTGAAGACATGCAGCTACAGGAGATGCTCATGTGCTATAAGATATAGAAATTATGTGCCAGCAAGAGTTATGTGAAGTTCCTCCATTTTTTGTAGACTTATGTTGCACATGTCCCATCTTCCTGTTGGGGGAATTAGACTTGAAATAGGAAAAGAAAAAAAACATTCTTCTTAGCTGTACTGCCTTGGGGAGAAAATAACCGAGTATGATTTTCCCGTCATCTAGCAATATGTGAGGTAATCTCAATCTGATGAGTTACATTTAATTCTGGATCTTATTTTCAGGGGGAGAAAAACTTGTGCTCCTCAGAGGTTATTTGGAAAAGGTTATTTCAGCTCATGAAGGCAGACATTGCCACATAACGCATGAAGACATAAAATATGGTTCGGGGAAAAATGTACTTTAAGCAATTGGCTGGGTAGCTGGAAAAAAATGAATATAGCTGGATCTACTAACTTTGTTCTTCAGAGAATGGTGTTTAATTGGATGCTGTTCTAAGCAGACAATACTTAGATTAGGCTGCTTTTAAAGGCATGTCTTTAATCACGAGCAAGATGTACATTGAATCTCTGTGGATGAAACGTCAGCTGTCTGTGGTATTCTGGAAGACATTATTCTCACTTCTTGAGGACTCATGCCCCAGCAGTATAGGCTAAATGTACTTCATGGTCAAGGTTTCTGAGAAGTCTTAAAAGGACTCATTCTTGGAAGACTCGAGGAAATAGAGTCCTGTAAATAAAGCTACCTACTTACATAAGCAGAATTCTTTTGGCAATGGAGGCTGGTGATAATGTTAAGGGGGAAAATTTCCTACTTGTACTTCATTTCCTCATTTAATGGCCACTATCCACTAACTGAATACTGAGAAGAAACGGCCTCTTACTACGTGACTATGCGTGGTATGGGCATGTTAGTAACCTCTGTGGAATGCAGGTTTGGCCCTGGCTGTGGGAGTGTGCAATTTGAAATGCTCATGAAAATGCTGGACAGCTCGTGCCGGATGCTGCATGGCTGGGAGCCAACTGTGTCCGAACACACAGAGCCGCCACTGGCCTGGGGAGCCCCTGACCCCAGCATGTGCATTTGAATACAGCAAGGAATGCTTCACTTAAAACATCTTATTAAGTTCAGAAACATTATTATGTAGTGGGTTCTCTAAAGTATTTCAGAGGCTAAATTTAAACACAGTCTCCCTGTGTTCCCAGCTGAAAGCCAAACTGTTAGGACTAGCAGAACTGTATTTGTTGCTGTTATGCTTTGGTCACAGTCTATATGTTGTATCTTGTTCTACACTTCCATGGTATTTATTTGGAGCTAGTAAATCCTGGGTTTTGTTATAGCAAGTAAACTTTTTTTTTTTTTTCCTCTTAATGCAGATCTGGTTAAGCTCTGATAGCAGCAACAGTGAAGCAGTAGAGCAGTGGAAAGATACCATTGCAAACCCTGAAAAAGTTGTTGTTAAATGGTACAGCATTGGTCCATCTTGAAGACTGGAGATGAAATTCAGAACTGATTTTTCTACAGAAATTCATATGCTGTCTAAAAGAGTATAAATAAAAAGAAAAATATTGCCTATGCATGTTCTTCAGACGTTCTCCACTGCAACGTGCCTCTGTGGAAATGGGGAAAATTCAGTTTCACCAAGAAAAATACTGGCTAAATACTATTAAAAAGATGACTTGGGAACTCAAAAAAGTGCTCATTTGATTTCACAAAATCCATCTTAAAAAAGAAGATGTTTGCCTCTTATGGACTTCATAAAAGCACAGAAATTTAATTTTGGAGAGAAGCAGCTTGAATCAACTCTTTTTCACTAGCCACTGACATCATGCTCATCTGCAGTGCTGTCTTGGGCAGACTCCAAAATCCAGAGTATGGGTTGTGTCAGTGGCTTGATTCTGAGTACCTGTGAGCCTCTGGGGTTGTTGACACCATTTGATCAGAAGAACACATGCCCAAGCAAGTGGGGAAGCTGTGGCAGCAGGAGAAGGCATAAGGGGAAGTACTATGGCAGTAACCACAGGCTTTTCTAATCTCCTTTTTGGATGAAGGGTTGTTCAGGAGGCTGTAGCTTGCTCTTGCCCCACATCCTTTTCTCTCTTTCTCTCTCAAAGAGAGATGGAAAGATAAAAGTGCCTTTGACTTAGTGATCTTTACAGGAGGGGCCCTCCAGACTTGCTCTGTTTGGGTAAATTCTGGCTGGAATCAATGGAATAGTACAAAGAGGCAATGACCCTGGCTAGGAGCAGAGCCAGTATTTTTAGATTGCTTTCTTCTATAGAATACTTACATGTAAACCACTTCCTATCTAGTCAACACACTCTAGTATTTGATTACCTTGCCAAAACACAGGCTAACATGTACAGAGGAAGTAAACAAAAATCTACTGACTTAGGAGCCTTTTGATATTAATTAAAATGCAGCACTGTAAGGGATTCAGACTTAGTTTAAAGGATGGGCTGCTACTGCACAAGTATTTGTTACATGTCTAGGATGCTAAAAAATTATGTGTGGGAGTATATTTTTATTACTTGTTTCTAGTGAGGAGAAATTACAGTATTTTTTTATTTTAAATAGTATTTTTCCAACAAAATCCTAAGATTATATCTTCCATTAGTACCCATGTTTTCAGGTGTTTATTCACAGTTATTTTTAAGGGGGGAAAATACCAAATATATAATAATGTATAAATTCAAAAGCACAGACCTCTTTGCACTACTTCAACTACCTGATTAAAAAATACATACATAT
The DNA here is from genome assembly GCA_013396955.1 of Regulus satrapa. Classification (NCBI taxonomy): domain Eukaryota; kingdom Metazoa; phylum Chordata; class Aves; order Passeriformes; family Regulidae; genus Regulus; species Regulus satrapa. The sequence continues at coordinate 376,442 of VWZN01019029.1, read as the reverse complement.
TTCACTAGCTCCACTGCTTACATATTTACTGTTGGCTGTCTGGACTGTACATATAAGACTGTTTGTATAGATGCTGAATAAATCTACCTTTCTTCATAACTTGGATCCAATTCCACCAGGTGATAGGAACTAGAGTGGCAGTGAGGGCACTCGCTGCTGGAAGACAAAGGGACACGGGGAGCAGAGAAAACACTGTAACAGGAAAGCACATCCTCTTCAAGCATGCAGCTCAGAGCATCTTCATTTCAAGTTTTTTGTCCTTGAGTGTCAGGAAAAAAATCAGGTAGCTTAGAAATATTTTTTTTCCATCAGCTGATGATTGAAATTTTTGAAACTTCAACCATTGAGATTGTTGTTGAAATTTGATATTTTGAAAACAGAAGGATTTTCACCGATTCGTACATATTCTGCTTTTTGACCAGTCATTATAAAAAAAACTGAAAAAGGTTTTTCCATTTTACTTGGAGAGCAAACACTGGTCCTAGCTCTTACTCTTTGCAAAGCTCCCCCGAGGCCCAGGGGATCTTGACTGACACTGACAATTTTCAGCTAGTTAAAACAGTCAGGAAGAGCCTGGACTGCTGGGTAAAATGAAAAAAAGGAAGTGGCCTGAACTGATATTTTTGGAGTATCTTTATTTTAATACATGGATTTTTTTTATTCATTGTGGCTGAACATTTTCTTCAAGAAACAAAAGTGCAAACTAACTGCTTCCCGATGCAGAATGCTGTTCTCTTTAAAAGAGAGGACAGGGAATATCCCAGTGTTTTTTAGACTTCAATTACCACAGCAGTGGTTCTACAGAGTTTGCCAACTCAGTGGATGCTGTATAAAATGGATTTTTGAGGCTATTTTAGGACACTTACCCTTCTAAAAGCCTAACTAGTCTCTCCTTTTTTTTTTTCTATGTTAATATTTAATCTATATGTTTATAATTAAAGCTATGAACAGCAAATATTCCTCTTCCCCCCCAATTGTTTATATTAATGTTTAGCAGCATCTTAAAGAGAAGTTCAATTCTACTTTTTTCTCAGTGAAAATGCCAGCTTTAAACACTGTTCCATGGAGTGCTGCCTGCAGGGGAATTAAGTGCTGACACACGGAGGAGATCCGTAAGGCTCATCCGTGCAAAGATGCACACAGGTACTGCAGCATCTAAAGAACTGCTCTGAGGCACTGCTTCATCCTGTGCTCATTCCCAAGTTTTGGTGTGGTCTGCATTTGTGTGCATTCACTTAAGAATCCAATGAGTTAACAGCTGATATGCAAGAAGAAGGAAAAAGAGGTGTCATTGGGACACTCTTCTAATGATCATAGATGTATTTTGTCCCTCTAAAGTGTCCTCAGCCACTGTTTTGATTGTTACAGCCAAGCTTACTGTCACTGAAAATACTATTAAAAGCTATTTTGTCAGTTCACTTTATTTGTAGATAAAAGGTACTCATGGTTTATAGTTGAATTTGATCTTGCTTCTAGTTAGTGACTCACCCAGTTTCCCAAATAAAACAATTCTGATGAGAGCAGCAAGGTTCAGAGCTGCATTAGTTTTATTTTGGTCAGCTCCCAAATGAATGTGGATGAACTGAAAGAACAATTATGATCTTATATTAAATTATATTCATACAGAGATCTGTGCCTGCATAGGTAGAAGCCAACCATAGACTAAACTTGATCAGATTTTACAGAAAGTGTGTGTGTATAATTTCACTGGTTAATCAAATAATCCTGTTTTATTTATGACTAATAGCATTCTGTATATAAATGAGGTCAAAAAATTTATTTATCAAGTTTTTATGTCTCAGTGACACACCATGGAATACTTTTTCAGGAAAAAATGTGAGATTCTACCACAGAAGATGAGTGGATGTAACAGTTTGTAAACCACATTATCATACAACATTACTTGGAAAATAATTGTATTTGAGCATCTGATCTTATGTGATCACAACATAAATAGAGCCATGTTGTTAAATCCATTAGACATCTCTGGTTTTTTTCTTTTGTTGGCAGAACATCTGTATAAAACAAAAGGTGATTTTGTAAGCATTCAATTAAGGACATATGCTGTTTGACTCAAAATTGTTTGCCTGATGAAAGTTCCCTTTAAAGTTATGAGCTGATTTTGCAGCCAAAACATAAGCTTGTCTAGAAGTTTGGGGCAGGATTGTCCCAAGTTTTATTTTCATCCTGCCAACAGATATATGACATGGCTGCATAGTTGTGGAAAGCTTGGCATATATCACCCTGCAAAAGATATACCCTCCTTGTTTTTCCAGCTTCTGCTGCAAAATTACATCACCATGTAAATACAGCCCTGTACATGATCTCATGCTTGGTGCATGGAAAAAGCCACCACTAAAATCAGCACCATGTTTCACAAACACTGCTCCAGCATATGTATGTTCTTTTCTCTAGCTTGCACTGAGGAACAGGCCACTGTCTCTCAGTCCATGGCAGAACTCCCACTGTGCTCAGCAGAAGCAACAAGTCTTCAAAGCTGGTTTAGTGATGGTATGATTTATATAACAAAAGCTTACACACAGCTTTTTTCTTTTTCTTTTTTTTTTTTAAATCAGATTTTAAAATAGATGAAAATCTTTTCACAGTCATATTTTTGCAGAAACTGAGTTTGATTAAAGTGAATCTGCATATCTTCATGTAATGGAATTCTTCTCCTAGGTTTCAGTCTTTAAAATAAATCCTCTGTGCTTTTTCTTCCTCCATATTTGAGTGTGCAGTTTTTACCTTCCTTTGATTTTACTGTAGGCTGTTCTTCTCAGTCAACACAAACAAGTCTGTAAACAAGTCTACTTTTTGCAATTAACTTTCTACATTTCTAGTAATGCTTCCCCCTTCTTTACCTAATATTTGGACCAGCATTATACATATGTAATTTGCTGTTTAAAGAAGTAGCTACAGGCAGAAAGCTTTCATCCTAGGTCTTGGCTTCTGTCTGATGCTCTACATGTATGAGCTATCTTTGTTCACACCTTCATTTAAGGTTCTTTTGGTGCTCCCCAGATTTCTGTGTTGTCTACCTCCATTGAATACAACAACAAGAAAAATTAGCTGGTTTTTTTACGTGTACCTGGGTAGCTTCATTTGTCTTTTTTTCTCCTCCAAAAATTACCTTAGGGCATCATTTTGTGTGATGAGAAGGAGCAAACTATGCTTCCGACCTTTGAGGACAGTAGTGTTGTTTGGCTGCCACTGCAGTGCTTTGAGACACAGGAAAGCTCAAGAAGAGTCAAAAATAGCTGCACCTCCAGGTGGTGGGAGGCCTGTACCCCCTTCATGTATTATCTGGGAAACCCTCATTTGCTTGGGGACTGGGATCCTTTGTCAGATGCACATTGTATTTTTCATCCTTATCTTGAAAAAAATTGTTGGAGTCATGGAGTGGCTAAATAGAGACATTTTCCATAGGAGGAATTACTTGGTTCACATTTTTTGTGAAGCAGAGAACTGACTAAAAGATCTTGGAGGTCTTTGAAAAAAACAGTAATAGGAATGTACTTCTTAGTTTTCATATAGTCAAGCTTTGTCACTTGTAGGAGAGGAGTGGATTCTTACTTTGTGAAACACAGCATAAGAAAAGAACATGTAGACCCCAAAACTGGCTGGCTTTCCTCTGCACTGGCGTCATTAGTCCTTTCAACACGGAGGTGGAACTATATGTGCTTAGCTGTCTCTTTTCCTGCAGTAAGGGCAAATTGGGTTGGGAATTGCTGAAAGGGACGTAGTGAAGGAGGTAAAATAAAAGCAGTGCTTTTGTTTTGAAAAACATTGCTTTTCAAAGCAATGTAACATGCCTGTAACTATTGACAAAGCTTTTATTTGACATAACTAAAGATAGAGGCTTACGCATTTAGGTGTTTGCTTAGGTTCTACCAATACTTCCTGGCATGAGACTGGATTCATCCTCTCTATTTATATAATGCTTCATTCTGCTGTGTTCATTGACCTTTGAGCTCTAGACCTAATTATGCCTGATTTCCTATGGATTTGTCCCTCGTGGCTGATTGACTTTGGTGTGCAAATCAGGGTAGACTTCTGCCATCTTTTTGCTGCACATCTCATAATTACAGAGTTTGTGTCTCTGATGGATTCTCTCATTTCTAATAAGAGGTGAACCTATGGCAGCTATTCTTTCATCTGAGAAACTGGGAACTGGCTCCCCCTTTTCTACCTGAATATTCTTGGGTTTTCTTAAATCCTTTGAAGACAGAATTATCTGTGACATCTCTGCCATCAGTCAAATTTGGCTGTAATAACTAACAGGCTCAAAAATTATTGCGGACCTTGGAAATGAGTAAAAGCAATCTCTGCCGCTTCAGGACCTTGTAACACAAAATATTTTGCTTATTTATTAAAATATAGTATTATATATGCATATTTCTATTACTAAATAACTCAAAGAATGAAACCAGCAGTGATTTTTTTTTCAGCGATCTGCTTTTTCTTAATTTTAACTCCTGCATTTCTGATTTTGAGCACATTGTCAGGTGTGCTTATCACTTCTTAACAGATCTACTTTCTAATTAGTGAGATTAACTTAGACCATGTATGAAATTGTCTTATAGAAATACAAGGGCTGCATTACATGAAAAAAGGAAAATCAACAAATTCACATTTTTAGGAAAACAGGATAAAGAATGTTATAATCTTTGAATGTGGAGTTCATTGAGGCCCCAAGAGGAGACCAGAACACACTTGGAAACTGAGATAAGAAACCATGACATTGCAAACCATAAAATAAATTTGTGATAACAGCACTGGACTTTGCAAAGCAGTGGCATCCAGCTCACTGAAGCTCTTAAAGGGGTTACTAAGACTATGATTACACAGGCAAACCAAAATATTAGATGAAGGTTAAAGAATAAAGATGGAAAAAAAGCAGGTAATACTAATGAAGAGGTTATAGGAGAAAAACCCACACTGCTTCTCCATTCTCCAGCAAATGGCACAATCTAAGACAATATTCAGCATGTTGATAAAGATGCAAAATCTGCAGAAGACTGGGCAGCCACCCCAGAGATTGCTCATGGCAGTACCCTGGGCGGAGATGCAGCAGTGACACTGCTACACCAAAGGCATTCCTCGTGATGGAAGGGTCAGGGGACCATGTTGTGACAGGTAAAGCACACAGTTCTCATGAAAGCACACAAGACACTGGCTGCTATTAAACAGGGTCAGAGAGTGGAAGCCAAGAAACTAATGGGACTGTGTTTATGTTGGAAACTGGTATCCAGCTGCCTTGGTGTCTGTTAGAGCCAGAGATGGCAAAGAAAAAAATCCTGGTATTTGGGAGTTGTGGGACCTGTCACTTACTTGGCATCACACGTACACACACAGACACACACCCACACCCATACACTGGGGGACAAACGGTTTAGGCAGCAGCCTCACAGGAGGTGGTCCTGCTGTTGAATGAGTTTGTTACTGTGAATAAAAGCAAACCAGCCAAAAAATATAAATCCAACTTTCTTCAAATGCCACACCGCCAAGGAGCACATTTTTCTTGGGGAGAGAGAATTTCTATGATCTCCCCCAATGAAGTTGGCATCTTTCTCTCCTGCTATCAACCTGGCAGTCATTCCCTTCCAGACACAGAGTCCTCACAAGCCTATGCTGAATATTTCCACAGGAAAAGGCTGTTTAGCACCTTGACAGCAGGCCCTTTTGGTAAGTGTAGACAGAAGGTGCAAACCGATCGGAAGTGCAAAGGGAGCAGAGCACAGTATCACATTTGTATATGGAGACACTACAGATGCAGCCAAGTATCAGACAGAAAGAAAGGCACCTTCTGGTGCCACACAGCCATTGGGGTACAATACAATCACACTGATTCTTTACAGCCCATTCAATTTTCAGTGTGCAATCATATCAGGGATGATATTCCAGTGTGCTGAGGTTAATTGCTTAATTTGTGTTTATCCAAGCTGACTGCAGGCCTCTCCAATTACATACACCCTTAAAATACTGAAACATCTCTTGACAGCTGTAATAAATTAGCCTGCTGTTGTAATTTACAGGAAGGAGACAGTAAGGACAAAACTATAGCACGGTAATTTCTGGAAGTTGATATTGAAAGGACAAATGGGCACAGCATACATTTTCAGAAAGTGAAACTGGTATTTTGTACTTCAGAATGAAGATTCTTGATTTGGATCAAGAATATATTAATGTTGGGATAAAACAAAAAAAGAAAAAAAATAAGAAAAGGGAAGTACCATCCTAAGACCATAGTTCATTGCACAAATGACACAGTTATGCATTGCTTCACTTTCTACTGGGAAAACCCCAGCTGCAGAATAGTGTTGAGCTGTAGTCATCATCTTTCAAGGCAGATACAGAACAAAACAGAGAGTTTAAAGGAAATTATTATATCAAGAACAAGAAAATCTGACCTGTGAGTAAGCAGTAAGGTATAGGGTGATTGAAGATGGAAAAGAGAAAGCCTTGAGATAAAATTCTAATATTCTAATACACAAATGTTAGTGGTAAAGGAAAAGAAAGGTTGACTGTTCACCATGTCACTAGGGATGAAATGAGTACTCATGTCATTACAATATTACAAAGAAGTTTCAGCTAGGAAACATCTGGTTTGATTTTTTAAAAGGCCCAGAAATATTTTACCATCTCTATAACACACTGAAGCAAAAATAATGTTCTCAGATACAAACTGGGTATCTTAAAGTCTGATTATTACTGAAGATGAATGAGAAGGTGGTTTTCTTTACTTCTTTAGTCTGCTGTCCTGCAGAAGACTCGATTAAAAATTGTTCTTGCCAGCAGTTTAAAAATTATTTATGGAAAATTTTAATGACAACAAAATTGTCTCTCCTTCTGAATGGCTTTTTAATCTTTTCATGAAACTTTGGCAGTATTCAGAAATAAGATTCACCAAAAGTTTATTTTGCAAAGGGAGTGTGATGCACTCACCTCACTGCTGATGAGGAAATAACCTTATGCAATTCACCCATTGGGTAGATACATGGTCCACATGGTAAATATAATGTTAGTATTACCATAAAGGACAACTTTCAGCAAACACAGCTTCACCACTTTTGTTTAATCCACTAATTCCCTACTGTCTGTTCTGTCCCACAAACATTGCTCTGTAAAAACTTTCCATTACATAAGATATGAACAAAAAGCTAAAACAAAGGTTCATTGACTTCCTCAGTCAAGTTCACTGTCTTCCTCATCATGCCTTCCCTGAGCACCTTTCATTGCAAGGGGTGTGTTAAGTACGCACAGGATTCCTTGTCAGGCCACCAGCCAGAAACATGAGTTTATAAAGTACGACTGAAAAAGTTTAGCAAGTGTTGTTTTCTGATCTCATTTTGGAAGCTCTTCTAGTGTTTTTCACTGCCCAAGCCCACCTTCATCAGTGCAGTTATTAACAGTGCCTTTAAATGAAACAAGATGAAGATGCCTGCAATAAAACCACGGTGGTATAAATGCAGGGTGGAATTTGTTCCACTTCCCACTTCTGAAACAAACAGGACCATACTGAAATCAGTAAAAACATTTTAAATTTGAGGTTTTTGTGTTTTTGTTTTTTCTTTTTAAGTGTCATCCCATGGTACCATCAGGGTTTTTTTCAGTTAGAAGCTGGAATCTGGTATTTCTGTCTATGGAGATGGCAAGGATCTCGTCAGAAAGAACAGCTATGCTAATAATTTGGAACAGAACACTAGCAGCAAGAAAATAGAGTCTGTTCTTGGTTTTAAGCTGAATTTCCTTAACTTGGTGAATTGTTGTCTGCTTTGAACTTGAATATATTTTGACTTGGTAACAAGTAAAAGGTAATTTTAAAAGTCCCATACATGCATAAGGAAAAGTTTAGGAAGATAGCTTTTGCTTACATATCTGTAATGCATAGCTGGAAACCCAAGCAGCACCACCGGAGACTTTTAAAATTAATTTATTTGCATTTCAGTCCCAACCTATCCACTTTTATAGTATAGTCTGTATCACAGTCCAGGTGAAATTGAATAAGCACATCCTGAATTTCAATGCCCTTCTGTATCCAGTTGTATTTGTCAAGAGTTTGACGCACACGCAGCTTTGCTGATTTCCAAACAAGTTCAGGTATAACAGGACCAGGCTTACCATGTCTCATGTTGATTTTCTGATTATGATATTTTATTACACTTCATTTATACATTGAAACCATTTCTTTTTTTTCTACAGCACTTCCTGTTGGCAACATGCCACTGTGTGACCGGCATATAGTCTTGATTCCTTTTGTAGTATCGTGTGGTCTAATGCCAACTTTTTGTTTAAAAAGGGTGTGAAAGGATTTGGTCTATGAGAAAATGATGCTAAGCATTAGCTGTGACATCATTTGAGTATCTGCCTCATGAATAACCCCGGATACTTTCAGAGATACAGAGCAGAATAGAATTTTTTTAAATTAATTTCAGCAGGAATTCTGCTATAAAATCCCAAATGTCCTTTCTGGTTTTAGGTTATAACTTAAGTAAAAGTTTTGCTGTTGTTCATAAACAAGTTCTAGCTGATACCAAATACCTAACTATTCTAAATGTACGTTCTGAACAAAGGCCAACTATGATAACCATACTTGGCCTTAGTAAGCATCAAATTAATTTCCAAAGCTGTTTAATGTGGTTATCAATTTCCCATCTCCATTTCTTATGCAGCGTTGCTAGGCGCTCCTATAACACCTGTGATACAATCTCTGCTCAGCTGATTACGTGTTTTCCTCTGGGCACAGAAAGGTTTAAAAATGCATAGGTTGGGTTACAGCAACGAAAACATCACAATAGAAATAATGAATCAATATTTTTACAGATGAAAATTAATATTCAGATAATCTAGTTTATTTTCTAATTACTTAGACCTTCTTCCTTGGAATTAGTATTAATTTAAATAAAAATGCAATGGCCATAAATGGTTCCAAGATTTGCATGTAAAGCTCTGCGTGTGACTTAATTAAGTGACTGAATTAAGCGACTTAATTGTCATGTTCTCTTCATAAGATGTTTTCTTGTGAAACAGACAAAAAAAAATATTATTATTATAAATTAGCTCCACTGCTAATTTTTTGCAAAAAGCTTAGGTCGCAAGGTAAGGTCTTAGGTCCTTAGAAACCAAAGGAGTAACTTTTGAAAAGTAATTTTTAATACTGTTCTTTTCGTAAGGAGAATATGTCTGTTAATAAGAAATTACAGAATCATAATTAATTTTATTTATTTTCTTGATAGACTATTCAGTGCCTCAGGTATTATCCAGAAAGATGGAATAAGAAAGAAGCAGAAGACTTAAGAATAAGCCATGCCCAAATGACTACGGGGTAGTAGAAAGATGATGTAGGCTTCTCTGTGTGAATTCATGCATCTGGTTTGTATGGATCTACAGAGGAATCTGCAGAAGGAACCAGAGAAGGAACTGGCAGAAGGACTAGGACAAGATAGCTGTGTGCATGTTAAGGCCCCCAGAAGAACAGAGAAGCCCAAAAGGTAGCAGGCAGCTGACACACAAGCAATAGAGCTGAGCCTGGCTACACTCTTGTGCTACTCTGGCAATACCAACTATTTCTGAAGACTATTTGATTATTCAGTGTGCTCTGGCTTCTTTAAGATGCTCCAGAGTAAATAAAACCAATAAACCTTTATTTTCATAACTATCAAGTTAAAGCATGAGAAAGCAGAGATTGAAGCAATTTTCATGCTCAAATGATGTATTTTTTTCATATCTTTATTATGCTACTTTTTCATTAACCTTAATTACAAGTTTCCTTGGTTTATCATTTTTAGTTTAGGAGTAATAACAACATCACCTTAAAGTCATCTGGGAAAAATTGTCTGGATTTTACTCTACATTATGAAACCCATTTTCAAGTAGTTTTGTCAGGGACTAATTCCCAGCATTGGTTGAAACAGCTTTTGCGGAAAATTAGATCTTTATTAAATGCACATTTTGAAACAAAAAGACTGTTTTCTGGCAAAAATCTTGTTTTCTTTTAAATTAACTAATTAAATACTCAGAAACAGTCTCTTAGCCAAAAACTGAAAAGCCTCACTTTGGAAATATTCCCATATCTTCCTATGGGAGCTGCAGCTCAAATGCCTCAGTGTCCTGTATTAGAAGTTGCTCTCTGTAAGGAGACTGCAACTCCAAGAAAGCACTGCAGGCAATCGACACAACAGGACAGACATAGCCACAAGCCAAACCTGAAACCTCGGGTACAGCTCCAAGGAACCAGCAGGGTGACATTTTCTAGACTCTAGCTTTTGGAACTCTTAGGGTATAGCTGGAAATGTGGCTTCCTCTTGTATTCCAAGATTCTACACCTTTTTCTGCAACATAAAATTTCCAAGAGCAATGGAATAAAAATTACTATCATCTTGTCTTTCTCCTTGCTCCTTTGAAACTAGCATTATTCATACACCGGAACATGGGAACCACACAAGGTTTTGATACTGTGGGAGTCTGGCATCGGTAGTACTGGTCCCACTATCTTCCAGAAGTGTCATCTGACAGCTTAAATCATCTGAAAAATTAAATCATGTTATACTCGGTATCTGCACATTTGTTTGCATATACCAATTAGAATTTATATAACCCTAAACTATATTGTAAAGAAAGTTCATCCACAAAATATCCATCAGCACAGCTTAATAAACAGTCTTATCTTATATTAGGCTTCCATTCTTTCCCATTCGACATATGGTTTCACTTTGAAAGAGCAGACTTACAATAAACTGTATCATCAGTAGGCTGATAAATGCTGTAATTCATAACAGAACGTCTGTTTGAGAAAGATTTCCCATGCCCAGCCAATGCTTAATTGCTTTCTAAAATATTAACTTTTGCTATACATTTAGGCACACTGAGTACTGTATACAGGAAAAGAAATTATGATTCTTGTCCATCTCTCCAACAATTTTATTTTTTCATTTATTTTACGCGTACATGCTGGTATTTGCATACTTAACAGAGATGCTAACCTCAAGATCCTTTGCATTTAAGAGACAAATGGAATCTTAGCTCTACCTCAATGGCCCTGGGTTTGCTGCTCTTGTAATGGGGCACATCAGTAGTTCTGACCAGTGGAATTTACATTTACATTTACATTACGGTGCAAATGTAGTGGAATCACCAGGTCCTATACTGGGTGCTGCAAGATTCCTGAAAACCTACTGGCCCAGATGAAGACTTGGGCCTGTCTGTATGAAATATTTTGCATGGTGGTCAGATGAGGTGCAGAGGAGACAGAGATCCTTGGGGTTTCTCTGGTTCCTTGTGATTTTTTTTTTTTTAGTCTTTCTTCTTTTTGTGACATCACCAGAATACATACGGTTTCCACTTGAAGCATCAGTGCTTTTTGCCTAGGCAGTGAAATAGGTCACTACAGTGAGACTATTCCTCTGTGGTAATTACGGATGTATCTACATAGCTCCTGAAAGAGACAAACCACACATATCTTCAAAATAACATGGCTAGTGAGTGTCTATGCTCAGTGCTTTTCCTTATAGACATGAGTCTGCAAAGAAATGCTCTCAGAAGAGTGCTCAGGTAAGTTGATATAGAGCAGTACGAAGACTGAGCATGTCATAGGACTTGGAGTCTGCCTGGTGATGTACTGCCATGACTGTAAACATGAAAAAGATTAAGGTTCTATCAACGCACTGACGTGGGAGGTTTATGACTAAGTCAATCACCCTGTTTAAAATGCAAACTTGTGCTCATCAGAAAACATACAAAGGGGCCACTAGCAGTGTCTGGAGCCAGAAATTTCCAGGTTCTGCTCACACAAAGCAGCTGGCAAAGACAGATTTTAAAGATGAAACAGAGGCAAGGCAGGAGATGATTGGACTATAAAACCAGGCACCCGTTCCCCAAGTGGTACAGGACTCAAAGTCTAGAATAAATCATCAGCCCACCTCTGGCATTGGATGCAAACCTATGCATCAGGGTCATTTTGGCAAGTGAAAGAGCCAAACCCTAACCAAGTTTTTCATCCGTCTTATCAGTTCATTAAATATAATAACACTAAGATAATATAATAAGACAAATATACACAAAATATAATATACTATAATAACTATAATAACTATAATATGGCATGATATGATATGATATGGTATATAATAGATAATTAATATAATAACGCTATGATATATTTTATAACACCCTCAGGTGAATTTTTTGGCATGGGACCGTAAGAGTACTGAAAGGCTTTTTCTTCTATGTCCCCAAATCAAAGCTTTACCAGCTAATAGTGGAGACATTTGAACATCCAGACAGGATGGAATGAACAGTTTCTCCTTCAGCTTCTTGACAAGTGAATAGCATACCAAGCTGGTATCATGCTTTAGGCCAACAAACTGCCACATAGGCTTGGGAAGGCAGGGTACTCAGAAAAATCTAGACTCACTGTCAAATTCTACAGCTTCAAAATCAGCCTGTAACTGAACAGACGAGCAGAAATTTGGTATATATTGATGCCTGTTTGTTTATTTACTGCTTCTCTGTTTTTCACTTTGCAGTGCACAATGAAAACCAGTCTCAAAAAGCTACAAATTTGAGAAGTTTATATATAAAGATTACATGAATGAATAACTCCTTGTGAATTCAGCAAATTTTAATCACTTTTAGATTTTTTTTTTTTTTCCTTAATCCAGGATCTTCTGTTTGTTCCATTTGGCCATTTCTGACATGGAT
>VWZN01019029.1:345122-363269 GCA_013396955.1 Regulus satrapa | reverse complement strand
CAGAAAAATCTAGACTCACTGTCAAATTCTACAGCTTCAAAATCAGCCTGTAACTGAACAGACAAGCAGAAATTTGGTATAGATTGATGCCTGTTTATTTACTGCTTCTCTGTTTTTCACTTTGCAGTGCACAATGAAAACCAGTCTCAAAAAGCTACGAATTTGAGAAGTCTATATATAAAGATTACATGAATGAATAACTCCTTGTGAATTCAGCAAATTTTAATCACTTTTAGATTTTTTTTTTTCCTTAATCCAGGATCTTCTGTTTGTTCCATTTGGCCATTTCTGACATGGATTTTACTTCCTCATTTCATGTACACTCAGAGCTCTCTCTTCCATTTAGCCAGAGAATCCCGCGTTCAAGAAGTAGGATCAGTCTTGTCATAGTAGCTTCTTGCAGCAACAGTGTTTTCAGTCGATCAACATTAAACTATCTCGCAGTTCTTTCCTGCTTAGTCGCAGACCTGTTTAACCTGTAACCAATGCAAAGGTGTTGCTTGTAGAAGTGAGGGACTCAAGAGTCTTAATGCAGGCCAGCTCACTCAAAGTTTTCAGCAAACAGCCCCAGTGAAATTACTGCCCACCTTCATGGGCATACATTCTATATGTTTTATAAAAGGCAGGCTATCTTCCTATCGTACTTCAGAACTCATATCATAGCTCTGGTAAGACTGCCAGAAATAGGAGACAAACATTTTGGCCATTGAAATGTTGCACTGTTTGCAAGACATATGTCCTCTCCAAAGAAGGTATAAAGCACAGATCCATCACAGAATTCCTAAACATTTCCCACACAAGCAAATAAGGAGTGAATAATTGTGTTTGCATTCCTTTTTTATTTTTTAAAAAAAATTTCATGGGTTTATATATTTTTTAAAATTGCCTAAAATTTGGATCGTGTTTCTTGAAAGTTTTGCAAATCCATATGGGTGTTTTTGTGCTTTTGCTTATTTGTAGTCTTGGATTTCAACATCAATTGTTCCCATGGTAATGTTCAACACCGTTGTCTAAACACAGTCTGGTATTGCTTCAAGTGTGTTTTGGCACAATGATTTCTTTTAAATGATGTAGGTTTGGGTTGTTTTGGTATGGTTTTGTCTTTCAGTATGTCAATACTTAAGCAAATGGCTGAGACTGTAGCTTATTACACACTACATCATAAACAATCAAATTTCTCTTTTATTTTGTATTACCCAACTCAATGTTTACATCTGTTGTCTACAAGCACATTGAGCCAGTGCCATCTTTCCTCTGTACGTATGTGATTAATACAAAGAGGCACTGACTCACTCCTGAAACTTTTAGTATCTAATTCAAAACTAACATGAATAAAAAAAAAAAATTAGCATTTTTAAACTTAAACACCTGGCCAGGTTATATACATTGTGACTGTAATTCCTTTCAAACTTAAATACTGAAGCACAGCTAATTAAAACCCTCTGTCCTTCAGATGTCTTTCCTGCCGTTGTGTGTGGATCACGACATACTAGCTTCTCACTTCAGTAGCCAAACTAAACAAATGGAAAATAATTGTGGTTTGGGTACAACGGAAAATGTTTTAGTCAACCCAAAACAAAAGAGTTTATTTTTATTTCTTTTCATGCATCACCTGGAAAATCAACTTTTTAATGGAAATGTAACTTCACAACTATAGCTTTGTCCTAGTTTTGCAGCAACAACATGCATAATCCTTTTCTGCATTGTTTTCAGATATTCAGAAAACACTTCTTATGAAGTGGCATATGACTTTGCTAATAATTACTATGCTCTGCCAGCATGTTTTTCAGTTAATCTATTAGTTGCTACGAATACAGCTCCCTAGTCTGCTGGCTTGCAAGAAGGGGAAAGCCATCTGATTTTTCTCGTTGTGCCAAACTCCCTGGAGTTTTATTTCTTATCTTCTCTTGAGGGCATTAATTTTATATCCAGCCGTCCTGCGCACCCCGGCAGCTCCTGCTCCAGCTTGCCCCGGCCGCACAAGCCGCGTCCCGCAGCCGCCCCTGCGCCGGGCCCGACTCCCGCTCCGCCCGCTCTGTGAGGGGCGGCAGCGAGGCCGGGGCCACCGCCCTCGGCGCTGCCAGCCTGTGCCTCTGCCCGTTCCCTACGGGCTGCCGGCTCCCGGGTCCTTCCGCCTCGCTAATGTTAACCACCAGCAGCCAGCGGCACACCCGGCCCGCGGCTCCCTCTGTGCCGGTGCCGGTGCCCGGGTCCCCACACGCCGCCCGCAGGGAGACAAGATGGCGCCCGTCCCACGCCGGCGGCCGCGCTCTGCGCTCTCTCCGGGCCGCCCGCCGCAGAAAATAAACCATCCTCTTGATCTCTCCTGCCACGCAGTGGCTGCTGTGGAGAACTGTCGGCAAACCGTCTGTGAGGCCTCGGATAAATCGGGAGGTTTGAGGGCAGATTTAGTTACCCCGCCCTGTTGTGGTTAGTTCGAAGTACAAACCCACCACCCCAACCCTCCCCGCATCCTCAGCTCCGGCTCCCTCCGGGCTCGCACATCGGCGCACTCCAGAGCCAGCTGACAGGTTGTTCCCAAGCTCCTCGGCTGTTCTTATCTTTTAGAGGGGAAATAAACCCCGGGAGTGATGAGTTTGATTATCCTAACACCGTTATTGTCTGTTAAACTGAGCACGGGGCCAGAGGCGCACTGGAAGCCAGGAGCGGCTGGCGCTGGTCTGAGGCGGCAGAACCAGTGGCGCCCTCAAACGCTGCACGCATCAGGGCTGCCAAACCCATCTCCGCTCCTCCGGGGGACGGCTGGTCCCTCGCAGTAGTTCGGAGCAGCACTGGGCTCTGCGGGCTTAGCAAGTGCTTGTTAGCTCCACTCTTAAATGGGGAATGGCATTGCATGGTACCGACACCACTCTAGGGACTGCCGCAGTTGGAAGCACAAACAAGGGCTATTAGGGAGTCGTCGACCAACAAAAGCAGTTCCTATAGGTAAGTAAGTAGCCCTATATCCTCTTATAGATGATTCAAAGGCAATTGGGCCGTCTCAAATTGGTTTGGCAATTTCAGCACATGTTGTTGCCTTCAGTCATGTGAGAGAACCTGCTGCTTCCCTTGTTGCTGAGGGTATATGAATAAGGAGTCTCTTTTGATTTGTAATTCACAGAACTGGATTTATGGTGTCCACAGAGTCTTTGGTGAGGAGCCATCTGATGCATTTGTCTGACCAGCTGGAAACACCCAGATTTAATCACTATTCTGACCTACCTCAGAACAAACATCAATTGGGAAATATTTCTCTTTACGAGCCCACCTTCTCTTATCTAAAGAAGATACACAGAGAGACTACATTAGGCTAGCTCAAATTTACCCTATTGTTCAGGAAGGCTTTTAAGCCAGTTTCTTGCCTACCATCCCATTTCTAATACTACTTGGCAGAGTGAATTCCTGATCTTCCTTGAAAAGGAATTCTCTCCATTTAAGGTCACAAACTGTACAGTCAGAGTGGTATTAATTTTAATTTATATGGCCAAGAAAAGTACAGTTTAAAAATATGGCTTAGTTATGCCATTTCATTTGCTGAAAAGAAAGAGTTTCCATGCTACTTGAAAAGGAAGACTGATGGCCCTGAGCTTCCAACAATTCAAATACACATGTGCAAAACAGATGGTTTCTGGGTTGATTTCTGCATCTTTCTAACATCCAGATTGACGAGAGAGACACTTTCAATCATTTTTATCTTTCAAATAAACACTTAGAACCTGTTGAGGCCCTCTTTTGAGGTATTGCTCCCTAAGGATCATATTTTATATTACTGAAGAGCCTCATTTATTGCCCAATGAAGCCAATGGCAAATTTTCCCTTGACTGACCCAGTGGTCACAGACGAGGGGCAGGCAGGGAGCAGGCCTCTATTCTGCCAATTTTCAGCTAAAGACACACAAAAAAGAGGCAATACAACTCCCAGAGGACTTAAAATCTAAGATAAGTGGTAGCAGTAATCTGCCATTTCCTAATGTTCCCAACAAACAGTTTGAGGGCTCATAAATTTCAAAGACTTCACTGAAGAAAAATTTTTAAATCTTTCCATTTTAACACAGAACTATAGAATGGTTGGTACATAACTGGGCCAATGAAGTACACCTGGGGCATTCTCTAAGTTTCTCTCCCCCATTTAATGACGATTCCAGCACTACCTGAGAAACAATTATTAGCACTAGAATGAACTTTTTTTAAAAATTCCTTTTAAAATTGATGCACTAAGTCAAGCACTTCCTGTGTTGCTTTTGCTAATTCTGGAGCTAAGTGTATTTGAAGAGAAATGTGTCTCCTTAACCTCAGTTTTCCCATTTGGCTGAGTCTACAGTGATCCTGTGTTCCATGTTTGCAAAATGAGCTTCGCTGCTAGTGTTTTACCGCAGGGTCAAGTGTGATGAAGAAGTATGTCGAGAGAAAGCCAAATCCTTCTTAAAACACAGATGTCTTAAATTTTCCAGACGTCATCCGTGTTCAGCGAATAGGGCGGGGGCTGGATGCTGATGGATCGCCCATGGGAGATCAACCTCCCCCTGTTAGATCAGCGCTCCTAAAGGAGCGCCGAGCTACCAGCTACAGGTTCCTGTTGGATTCTGTGGAATAATGCTTGCAGGCCCGTTTCAGAGTGAACAAATCCGCGCTTCTCCAAAACCCCCAGCATTATTATCACAAATGTCAACGAATACAAACCCTTTTTTTTCTTTCAGCAGCAGATCCTTTCGAGTAGGGTTGGGGGAGAAGGGTATGTCAGTCCGAAGCTGAACTTCTGCTGCTGCTAAGCAGGTCAGGCCTCAGGAATGCAAAGAGAGCGCCCAGTAATACCAAGAAGTTTAGAAAATAAGAACTGAGCCAGAACTATTTTATGGAAACTTATGGAGATTAGAGTTGGGGACACCACTGACCTTTCAATCTCTGTGATGGGGAAGGAGCGTGCTATTTATAGTAAGTATTTGGAAAGCTCTCTCAGCTTCCTTGAGACTAAGAAATTGGTTTGGCAATATGGACTGCACTATGACCTTCTTTATACTTCCCAGTGACCGCTGGTAGTTTTTCATGATTAACTTTCTGGTGAGAACTAAACTTAGAAGATTACTCTTAGAATAACTAGTGATTTCTTTCATTTGAATTAGACTTCTTTTTAATATAAAAGTTTCCTTATTTCTATTTTTTTTCCTCTTAAAATACTCTTTCTGCTGTTTTAAGTGGCAATTTTTCTTAATAAGTAAGGAAAACTTTGTAAGAAACTGCTTATTTTAATTTTAAAATGTTATGTCGTGTTTTAATGGCTTATCATTGCCTCTGCAACACTATGTTTGGCAAGCATTGTTCTCCTACACTGATAATATACCAGTATCATAATGACAACATGATCTTATTTTTGAGAGAGTGAGCCAACAGGTTCTGTAATAAAAACATAGAAACCTTTTTACCGACTACCGTTGTGCCTTGCATCAGTGTTTGATATCAGGAGTTGAAATTCTAAGATCAAAAGTCTTTCCCTGGGTATTTCAGAGACTTTTTAGGTGAATTAGGGACAATAGTTTTCACCACAGTACCTCATTTTCACCATCACACTGAGCCTGGCCAGTTCTCAGGCACTTTGGAACTGAGCTTGCTGACATTTAAAAAATATTTTCCCATATTTGCAAGTGTTACTTGCAATTACTGTTAACTCCATGAGCTGAGCATTGTCATCTAGAGATGTTAGGTTGTTCTAAAGGTCGTGTTGTGAGAACTGTAGAAGACTTACTGCTGTTGGGACTTTCACAGTCCTGTTGACTTAAGAGGCTGTTCTGATGTTTTATAAATATCTATTTGTGTGTGTATATATATTAATATGTACTGGGCATAGATTGGCTATGCAGGGCAGTAGTGTCACTACTGGTGTTATTCCTTCCGTTTCTGCTTCCACCTCATTCCACCTTCCCATTTTGCACTTTTTTTCCAGGATATTTGCCACAAGAGAGCAAATTATTTCCTGGTTTTATTCCCTTCTATTTGAAGCTCTTTCCTTTGCAGCTTGGGAGGGCATCCCCTGTGAGGAAGGCTTTCCTGTGGGCTTGTGTTTGGCCAGCTGGTGGAACTGCAGTCATGTCAGCACAGCTGTTTGTGGTACAAAAACCTGCTCGGCCACACTTGGCTCCCTGCTCTGGATAAAGGAGAAAATGCTAAACATTCAGAGCTGTGATCTTTACTCACTGTCTATGCAAGGATAAATATGGATACTTCTAAAAGAAATTGCCTCTTGAAAAATAGGGGAGTTAGTTTAGGTTTTGTTCTTTTCCACATCTGCCCTGGAGTATACAAAACCTGCTGTGAGTCCTTCAGAGGGAATAATGCACCTCATACCAATTAACAGCCTGAGAAGGTGATTGCAAGCAGATGTGTGAGGGCTGCCTCCGATGCTGCTGACCCTTCCATTCAGCTGGCTGTGAGCACACATCTTATTGTTTCCAAGGTGAAACAAGACGTGTTAACTCCCCAGGAGGAGAGATTGGCAGCAGGCAGCTCTGGTTGTCAACAAATTTAAACAGTGCTGGTCTTCACAGGGTCAGAATGCAGGTGAATTTCAGCTGTGTGGTGAGTGAAGCTATTGAGGCAAGACCGCTAGTCCACGGGATGAAAGGAGACAGATTCCATAGCCTTTACTCTCAGGGGGATCTGGCTATCAGGGAGGCATTACAGTAGCAAATCTAAAGTGTAATATATTTTTTTTTCCTGTACTAGTAACCTTAATGTACATTAATGCACATTTGGGAGGCAGACTACTGCTTTGACTTTGGTGATGACCATGTGTCATTTAAAAAGTAGATTTTCCTAGGCATAGAATTATGGATTTTATTTTATATATTTATATTATGAAGTAAAAGTATTATTAAATATCTGTTTTGTCTGCTGAGCAGTTATCACACAAACCAGTTTGTGGTATGTGATTTTATTTTTTATTTTTTTTTTTTAACTGAAGCATGTGATTCACTGAACTGAATGGAATTACTTAATTAAATGTGACTGGTAATGAGTGATCTCAAAATTTATGCTCAGTCATATACTTGTCAAGCAGTTTTTCTATGAAAAATTTAACTGGAAAAATGCACTTGCTGTTGAACTTGACCTCCCAGCACGGTCCTGGGCAATAAACTCAAGGTGGTCCTGCTTGAACAGGGGTGTTGGACCAGATGCCCCTCAGCAGTCTCCCCCAACTCCAGCCATTCTGTGATTCTGTAGTCTGCAGTCTTTGGGTGTATTTTGAGCATGAATTCAGTCTACCATTGCACTGACTACGTCACAGTTTCTTTTCTGTACCAGTAGCAAGCTTAGCAGCTATCAGTCTTGCACTCTGACTTTGGTTATGAAACTTCAATTTCCACCTTGAAAATGTCACCTTCCATTACTAGCAACCTATGACTTTCAATTTGATCCTCAGTGTTCTCCACTCAGAAATTTGTCTTTTTGCATAAAGCACATAACTTGCATATGTTAACTTTAGACTGAAAGTAATGATGTATATTAAGTTGTTCTCATTAAGGTTTTGGCCTCTCTGATCCCAGAATTGCTACAGCACACGTGGCTTCAAGGAAAAAGACAAGAATTTAACCAATTCATCTATTAAGTCTGTGAAGTATCTGACCAGTTTAATTGCAAAGAAAGAATATCAGAAGACTTCTCAAGGTAAAACATGTATTTTTCTAAGAAAATATTATTTATACAGTATAAATGAGGACACTAATATGGAAATGAGAAAGAAGCTTTTACTGATGTGTATCTCTGCAGAGCTTGTTCCCAGAAAAGACTTCATGATCAACACCCGTTCTTGCATCTTCTATTTCAGAATTAAACAAGACAGGTGGTGCCCAGTTTTTCCCAGGACATAGGTGATTTGCACGAGTTATAAATTAGTTTTAATGACAATGCTGACACACTTGTTTCACTAATTCTCTGTGTTGCTACAGGTCTTGTGGGACTATGTAGATACCCTACCTGTCATTTATTCTTTGCCTTGTCTGCTAGGCATCTTTACAAGTCTCAAAATTAGAGACTATTACAAGACAAATTACATGTTTAAATATGGCTTCGTTCACTCTCATTCCTTCATTCCTGATACAGAATTTTGAAGTTCAGTGCTAAGAAAATTGCTCATAGATAATTGAAGGTGAGGAGGATAGAGGCAGGTGGCAGCTGTTTATTTTAAAGAGGTGAGTTGCAGAAGAGAAACAAGTATGGAGTGGGAAGCTAGAAGCTGAAACTTCCAGACAAATGGATGTATCTAACAAGAGTTATCCAGAAAAGAATGAGTGCACATTTTAGGGTAGGCCAAACAACTCTGAATTGTAACCCTGGAGTTTAGTTGCAACTACTTGAATTTGACTGGGATGTTACCAGTGAATATTCTTATAAGAATGCAAAGGGATGTTTTTAAACAGAATGAACAAAGCTTTGATCTTCTGTATAATCAGAATAATTAGATCTCCAGTGGGGGATGTTGATGCTTCTGTTGTTTGTTTATGTTCAGACATTTCAGTTTCCTGACTAGGAGAATAATTCATGTGCTATTTCTTTGGAGGTCTTTCAGAGTGCTGACCAGATTCCATCTCTCTTGCCTTGAGAAGCTTTTAAGTGATCTAGCTACACCCAAATACAATTAACCATTCGTCTCGCCTGTTATTATATTTTCCCGAAAGTTAACTTGCCTGATTTCTAGATTTATTTTTATGTCAAAGAGATTCGATCACTACTGGCCTCTTTATTTTTCAGAGACCGATCGCGTCGCTGCGCAGCGCCGCCTGGTGCACAGACCCGCTGCTGCAAGCAGCGCCCCTCGGCACGGCTGGGAGCGATGAGGAGGAGGAGCCTTTCCCGCTTAGCTCCTGGCAAACAACGTCACTCAGATCTTGAGAAGAAGCAGCTTTTTTATTTCCAGATTTCCTTCTCCAACACGTGTACTATTGGCTTTCTCCTGACTTCGACTTTATTCCAAGCTTAAGTATAGTCTAATTTATTTTCTCGGTCTGTATAATAGCTGCAGGACCATTACACTACTACCTATTGATGCTTAATGTGTTATTTTTCTTCAGTACAAGTCCGTGGTTGCTGTTTGCAATATAGGAGGCCACAAACTGGAAGCCCCACATTTCCAAGGTTTGTATTTCTAAACGCCAGATTTTTGCCACATGGAATGCTTATTTGCATAGTAATTGTTCTCTATTTCTGGAAATGAGGTATGTATACAAAGAAAGTAATTTTGAATTTAAGTAACATAACCATAACTAGTAAAGTAAAGATGTAAGTGTTCTAAATCTGCTGTTATAGCTGTCTTGGCAGAGTTTCAGAGGAACCTACAGAGGAACCAAGCTCAAAATTACTAATTTCACGCTTTTTCAATGACTACTCACTGTTTTGCAGAGTTTGTGCTATTTCTATCAGTGGTCTCATTTAAATTATGGAACTTTCTAAAATAATAACTATTCATCATCAGTACCATCAGTAGAAATTGATCTTTAGTGTGGAAATCCTTCATTTTTGGCTCTTGTAGAAACTACTGAAGAAGCTGTCCGTAAACCAGTTTTTGTTACAACGAAATCTCAAATCAGCAGGGGGAGGTTTCTTTATAAATGAGGTTCTGTGTTCATTCAATTTAGTCTATGCATAGTAGTTTGCAGACAATTATGAAAATAAATGACACTTTTACACTTGATGAGGTAAACAGGTACTCTTTTCAGAAAATAATAATTAATTAAAAAGCAGTCTCTGCAGTGTCTCTGCCTCTAAGGATATGTAATAATTCAGAGTGGTATTTGTTTAACAAGTGTGGCTATCTAGTGATGGAGGCAATTGTTTTCAATTATTAAATCTTGAAGATGAAAACATTGTAAAAGCAAATATGTGTGTACAGGCTTTCAGTCGCCTTCATGAGCAGTAAGGGAAGCCTTTTCTTCCCTAAGGCAGGTGCAGAATTCAAACCCACTTTTGCCATGAAGTGTGGCATGACAGCTACGTGAAAAGCTGCTGCATTAGCCAATCTTCAGCCATACTTTGTTAATACTGTTTTACCATAAACATTCCCTACAGAAACATTAATTCTTCCTGTTAGTAAGTTCCTAGTAAAGTTCCAGGTTAGAATACTCGGTGGAGAGACAAGATTTGTAGAAAGCAGTAGTAATGTGTTTGATTAGTTGTGTAGTTGGCAGAATCAAGCACAACCCTTCACCTAGTTGAAGAGCAGCAGGCTCCAGACAAAGTATTGCAGTGATACCAACACACAAACAAGGAAAGTGTAGTTGTGACCGTGCTAAACTTGAGCAGTTATGCTTCATTACTTGCTGAGAGGTCATCAAAGGACACAGCAAGCTCATCAGTCATATACCATATATTCCTTGTTCATCTGCTACAGGATGCAGATGGCTGTAATTAAATAACTCAAGTATTGTCACTGTATGGATTGAATCTTGACAGAGAGACTGTCCTGTCTCTCCTGCCATTGGTTGTAGTGTGCTAAACATAGCATACTAGCATAACATTGCTTATATAGATGGTATCAGGACAGTACAGATTTAGCTGTATTTTAATTAATCTCTTCACTTGACAAAAAATAACCTGTATAAGGAGAGAACTCTTTAGAAGTCACTTTCTGTGACAGAACAGTGATTCACCAATCCAGGAGCTGATTTTAATTGAATGTTTTGGTACTATATTTTACTATGAAGGAGCATAAAATGTGTCATTATTTTCATGTGGCGAAGATTCTGTGAGAATGAAAATCCATTTGGCTCACTGCTCCTCTAGTATGCAAAGAAACCTATCAAGTTCAATGTACATACTTAAATTTCACCAAGGGAGGTGTGTACTGATGCTGCAAGTAAAAGGAAATGGTATATAAAAGATTATTGAAATAAATGGGAATTTCACCAGTATTTTTGCCATGCTTTGAGTTGAGCCCTATGTTTTCCAGTCTGGAGATAAGTACACAGATACAAAGCCCTTTATTCTTATAGAAGCTTCTTGCATTTATTACGTGTAAGTATCTACTCAAATGACCACTGCAGGATAATGTACATGGTATCTTCAAATATCTTAGAAAAAAGCATTCTATTTTGTTAACTTCTCTATTTGCCTTGAAGATGCTTTTCTTCCCCTTGCCAGTTTGCTCTGAAAGTGTTTCTTTAGGTCTACGCCAAAGCAAGAGATCTCATTGAAGTACTGAACCTCTGTTCTACTATGTATCATCTTAAGCAGCACAACTTTTGCTTCTCTTCATATGATTATTTATTTCTAATTTGTTGCCTGTATTTCAGTTTTGTATGTTTGCAAACCTTTGCCAGGTATGAGACTAGCAGGAAGTGTTGTCAGTTTGTACTCTGATCATTTAGGAGCTTTGTATCTAACTATTTTGAAAAAGTCAAAATCCGATAGGCTGGAAATAAAGAAGCTACATGTTTTAAAATCAGTGGAGGTCAGCTGTCTAAAAAATTCAAATAAGTTTTGTAAAATATCATTTAAATCTTCAAGGAACAGTTTGCTTGTCATTGTACAGAACTTGAAGAAGATTTGATTTCTGGAAGGAACTGAATCAAAAATATTCTTATTGTGTGAAGAAATGTCAGGCCATTGCATATATACAGCTGTATGTGCATTTTAAATTTGTAAGCTGGACTGCGTGACAACAGTTACGCTGTCAGAGTAAAATTCAGGTAAGAGATAACTATGAATCCTTTAGTATCAGTCCCCATTTTACCACAAAGAGGATGATTTGACCTCTGTATTTAGAGCCCCTCTTCATTTCCCTCCAAACTGAGTGTGCTTGATAAGGAAGGCGTTTTCATCCAGCCCGTGTGGCCAGGTTACCCTTGCCTGACACAGAGGGCTGTGAGTGTTCACCTCACCCCTGGAACACAGCTTGGTGTTTCTACATAGGCAGGCAGCACTGTATATGAAAAATAACATTTCTGACTTACACCTTTTCACTTATCCACATAGAATTTCACCTGCTCTTTTCTAATCAGTCTCATACCATGACATCCCTCTGCATAGTCAGACACAGTCTGGAGTGTGCCTGGAATCATTAGTGACATTCATCACCTTCTTTTTTCATTCTTTTCCAATTCACTTTTGAATAATTTGAAAACACACAGAATGCAAGAACTGGGGTACTGTACAAGTCACCCCCATCCCAGGAGATGCAGTGCTACTGCCTGTGCTGGCACAGGTAAATCCTCTTTGCATACTTTGTTCCTGACCATTAATGTGCTGCTGACAATGGCATCTTCAGAATATCACACCTGCTGATCCAGTTTACATAGTACCAGGCATCATCCAGTAATACAATCCTTTTGTACCATCTACTACTCATTTTTGCTAATAATTTAAATGATCAGTAAGAAAATGTTCTAAAAGAGTACCTTGGATGCTATTTAGATATTTTTGACAGCAGTCACACAATCCAGCTAGTCCTTTGCTATAAAAAAGAAATAATTATGGTATTATTAATTCTATCATTTGAGATCAAATAAAAGAAACTTTGAAAAGGATGCCTATTTTATGGACACCTTGTTCATTACAAAGTGAAGAAAGTCTCTTTTTTATAAACTAAAATTTTTCATTATTTCCAATTGACAGGAGCTTTTTAAATTTAATTATGTTGCATCAAAATTATTTTTTATATAATTGTACAAATTGAGAATAAATAAGATTTATTTTTGACTTTTTATTAAGCAAACAAATTATTTGACCATGTATTGTGCCCATGATATATCACTGAGCAGCAAATAATATTTTTTAGCATAATTCAATCAGAACAAAAGGCAGTATCAAGAGCTCAAAAATTTATAACCTCTAAGTGACAGAATATTGGTTTAATGTGCTAATATTTAATACTTCCAAACAGTAACAAACAAAAGGGTATGGGCCAAATATTTCAGAACTTCTTTTTTTACTTCTAAAGAAGTTATAAGCAAATAGTAAATGTTTTAACAATCATGAAAATTCACAATTTGATTGTGGAAGTATGGTCAAATATGACATTCTTTATCAATATTTACTTTTTGGCTTTTCAAAAACAGATCCACCAGTAATAATTCTGATTCCCCAACACACCTCTGCTTTGAAGGAAAGCAAGGGCATAGCCTATTTAGCACAAACTATCGGGTCTGCCTTTAGCTCAGTATTGATGAAATCAATCTCATCAGACTATTTCTAGTTCCAAAGATCCATAGATTCCTTTGTGTTCTGGTTTAGGAATGGTGCTTCCCAATTTAGTGCTCCCCTGAGATTCTCTAAACCAGGCTGCCATTCGCTTGTACCCCCTTCCCTTCCTGTGGAGGGCTGAAGAGAGACTTGAGGGCACAAAAGGCAAAGGCCACAGGTTAAGAGAAAAACTAATTATTTTGAACAGCAAATGACATAAGAACACACCCAGTAACAGCAGCAATATTTATAATAAAATACTTCTCCCCCCCACCTAAATTACATGAGGCATTCTAGAATAACCTCTATATCCTAGACTGTGCCCCCACCTGACCACTGCAAAAATTAACCCTGCCCTGGGCTGGAACCAGGACACTTAGTCACCTACTGATTCCTAGAGAGCTCTGGAAAAATCAGGACAGCCTTTCCTGGATGAGCTCAAAAACAGACAGATGCCATATGTAACAGACAGGGTCTTACTTTTTGAGTATTTATGCAACTCAGCCTAAACAAAATAGTTCTGTTATCAGTCCTAAAGATGTATTATGATGTTGGTGCTGATATTGTTATTATTTTATCAGAAGCTTTCAGACAACAAGAAACAGAAAGTTACACAGCATCAGTGAGTATTGTAGATTATTAGTACCAAAGCTACCTGAGAAAATCTCTTAGGTTACCACCACTTCTTATAATCTATCATGTCTGCTGACAAAATCGGTTTGACAGGCATTGTAAAAGATGTCAGTCAATCCTGAGAGATTTGTATCCTTAGCTACCCCTTTCTAGGAAATTATTTGAACTCTTCCCAGAAGCTACATATTTTCAATAGGTACACACCATGGTTTCTACCTATATTCTTGTTAGATAAGGATTTCTCTTCCACAAGGGTTCCTTGAATTCACCATCATGGCCCTGTGTGAAGTGATTCTTCAAAAGTGTCTACTGTTAAATTGATGTATTTTATCTTTCTCTCTAGCAGGTTTTTCTGATCTATTCCAAATTTTTAGAGGTATGTGCAAGTAGGAATAAATGTAGAGAGGAGATAGAGCATTCAATCCCATACTGCATTTTAAAGGAAACTTTGCTGAGCAGCATTTCCTGCAGTCAGTGATAAATCAACAAAGTAAAATTTTGGTGGTCTTTTAAAACTATTTCTCCACCATACTCTGTCTTCCATAACGTTCACATGTGCACCATAACCTGACCTTCTTCGTAACATTCTAAAGGTCTGGGTAAGTTTTTAAGAAACATTACCATTTAAAAGCAACAAATTCCCACACCTTTTGTCTTTCCCAAACCACAAATCTATGTATAACTGGTTTCTCTGTACATTTCAGATGTCACTGTATAGAAATTGTTTACACTTTTTTCTCTTTTTATGGACCTATTCAAGGACCAGGCAATTTCAGTAGTATGTACCACCTTGCATGAATGTGTGCTCCAAAACAGCTCTCTGGTCCAGCTGGCTCACAAAAGCATTGCTCTTTGTTAATAGTTTTGGAACCTGATGATTCACTGATGCAACTGGCTGTAACTAAAACCAAGGTTACCATCCAGTTTACCTGATATTGAAGGAAGTTCAGCTTCCTTTATATTACATTATTCCCTGACTTCACTTTTTTTTTTTGCCTTTCTTTGACCTCTCCTCCACTGGGTTGATTACACAGCTGAACTGCCAAAAGCCCTACTGAGTCCAGCAGTCTGTGCATGTCAGTATCATGCATGGCTTTGCCTTCCTTGAGCAACAGTAACAGACTTACAGAAGTCCTTGCTGAATCACCTCACCACACAGCCCAGGATGCTACAAGCAGCCTTGTCTTGTTGTTAATAGCAAAGGATATCAGAAACTATTGCTCTGGGAGCAGCAGCTCCTGCCTCACATTTCTGCTGAGCTTGTAACTCAAGCTTTTAAACTCATAACAATTTGGATTTAAATGCATAAGCATTCCCCCTTCATGCATGTATAGAAATGTGGTTATAGTTGTCTATAAACAAATAGGCCCTATTTTATTTTTTTTTCCATATTTGTGATATGCTTTGAACATTGTTGCAAAATCATTTGAGAAATCACAATAGTAATTAGTGGTCACTGTAGGGGCGTCTGGATCTGGTGTTGGCTGATATGTTTTAGTGATTTAGGGGTTACAGTGATAGTTCTGGGTATACAATTCCACTTCATGATCTTAAAGGTTTCTTCCAACCTTGATGATTCCATGATTCTATAGTATTTTAACATGTTGTCAACCACAAGATCATTATTAGCACTTCGAAATCTTTTATGAGCTCACAAATCACTTCAATACTTCATTTTCCTTATTCTGCTAATTCTTGGTAATTGCTCCTTTTTTTCCAAGTTTTTTGCTTATTCCTTCTACTTCACCTGCCCTGATGCAACACTCCCTTTCAACCAATTTCTACTCTTTGGGCATAGCTTGTACTCCACTTTTCCCTAAGACTTTGAGGCAGAAGCCCCTCAGATTTTGTCTCTTTCAGAAAAAAGCTGTCTCTTTTTATATTGCTCTTACTGAAAGGTGATTCCCATACCTACCAATATTACAAGTCTAGTAAATTTGTAACATTCTTATCTTCTGTCAACCCACAGTCCTGATGAGGTTTAACAAAACCTTTTTATAAACAACCCTTTCCAGCAAGGCAACAATTCCTATTCCATGTGGACAGTTACTGCCCCTCACTTACATACAGAACTTCTCAAATAGCTGGTGCTTAGCAGATCACTGAATAGGTCAAATCATTAGAATAGAAACAAAGTGAATGTAACTAACTGAGATCATAAATAGAATTATAAATAGAATAGAAAAACGTAAATAGAATCTTACTCTAAGAAAAAAATGCGTATGGTTTGATAATTATTTGTGTGGAAAAATGTGGATTTTGGTTGGGTATGTCTTGTAAAGCAAGTTATTTCTATTGGTAAATGTTTGCATGATTAATTGTTTAGGAGGAGATTGTCTTAATTACTAAGATCAACATCTCTCACTCAGACTTGAGAAGGGAAATTTTGCTGTAATTAGTCTTCATTAGTTGGAAGTTGGAGCTTACCCTGACTGACCATTTGTTGAAAAGACAAGCACATGGTATTAGCAGTGTTCAAATCACTAAGGAAACCAGTGTCTAGATACTAGAACTTAACATTGTAAATCAGGAGGAAAAATACTTGAAATACATATTTCCTAAAGATTACAGCATTTATGAATGTAGGTCCCTTTAGGAAATTTGCAAAATTTATGCTTTTAAATCCTGACGAACACCTTTGAAAATCCCAGCTCTCAGAGGAGACAAAATCCTGTCCCATGCATCTGATGTGATGTGAGCTACACTTAACCCATCGGGGAGGCAGGAAGGAATTTGAGGTGTTTTTGATGCAGCAGTCATTTATCCTACACTGAGCAAGCACCCTGCTGATGATCAGTGTAACATCAGGATTTATAGCTGATCATGATGGGAGTAGGTGACCTATCAAGATGCTTATATAGTATGCATACCCTTCAAGAAAGCTAAAATCTTGATAGTCAGTTTATTAGTTTCAGGTCCAGTTGTAAGTTTCTGTAGTACATGCCTGACCTTTCTGCCTCTCCAAGGAAAAACAAGCAGCTGTGCTGCTGCCACCGATGCTTGTCTGCTCTACAAAGGTACTGATAGTCTTGCATTGTTTGCTGTGGCTGGAATTCTGGCTGAAGTTGTTCCCCCCATAGCTACCTGATGAGTCCATCCTCTGTGTATGAGCCCTTCATTCTGGATTCTCACTCACTGCAGAATTACTTTGCAGCCTAAGCATTGAACTCTGGTCTCGAGACTATTCTTATTAGTCACTGGAGTAGGAAATCAAAACCAGTTCCAGCCATCAGCCAGGAACTTAGGACACTCTTCCTGCTGCAGGGTTCCAGGTTGAACCACCATGCTTCCTCACACATGCTGTATTTCTGGCTTAATTTCCCTGTGTAAATGCCTAAGAGCAAGTATTTCTGCACTAGGAAAGATGGAGACAGTAACATCCTCACTCAGCTTTATAAGCTAATAGTCAGGATTTGTCTCTTGAGAAAAGGCTTTGGACTCAAGCTGTGGAGGAAGTTGAACACAGGGCTTGAACTTTCTGGATGAGTGCTCTGACTTGTAGAGTTGTACTGCCAACAACCAGCACACCCAGCAACAGCTGGTTTTAGAAAACTAAAATAGCTACACATACATTTTAAAACTGAAGAGGAGCACCTAGCATTTCTTATACCTAACTCCATGTGCCAACAAAACAGATCTCCTTAGGAAATTGATGTGCCACTCCACTTACATTTGGTTCCTTTATTAAC
Source organism: Regulus satrapa (assembly GCA_013396955.1). NCBI lineage: Eukaryota > Metazoa > Chordata > Aves > Passeriformes > Regulidae > Regulus > Regulus satrapa. The sequence continues at coordinate 345,781 of VWZN01019029.1, read as the reverse complement.
TTATGTGGGAGCTGGGAGGTTACTTGCATAGGCCACAGCAGGCTTTGTAATACTCAGAGAAGGGTTGAAAAGACACAATTGCAAAGGCAATGGTCACAAAAGAAAGCACAGGAAATTCCATTTACACATTAGAAAAAACTGTTTTACTGTGAGGATGCTTAAATATCACTTGGGGACTCTCCATCCTTGGAGATATTCAAAACCTAACTGGACAAGATCCAGAGCAGCCCTTTCTAGTGGATTCTATTTTGTGCAGGGGATTTACACCAGGCAGTCTCCAGAAGTCCCTTTGAACTTCAATTATTCTGTGTTTCTGTGAACACAGAGTTTGAAGGCCAAACAGAAAGGCAAAATCAGACCCCAGACTCAGGTTTTTGTTCTTGGAACTCAGATAAATCCTATTTTTAGTACCCAAATCCTTATTGATATCAAAGCAAAGAAAACCAGCTGTAAGAATTTCCTTTACACTTGCATATATTTTCTTTCATGCATTAACATGGTTAAACCTAAAAAGAAATGTGTGTGGTGTGAGGGTGGATGGGTGTGTGTGTTAAAAAAGAAACAACAAAAAGAGGGAGGGAGCTGCCTTGTAATAAACAATTAAATCCAAGGGTTGGAAAGCTCAGAGACATTGAAGTCAGAAAGAAAACTTTCAAATC
>VWZN01019029.1:284985-345049 GCA_013396955.1 Regulus satrapa | reverse complement strand
TAGAAGGGCTACAGGCAATAAAAAAAAATTAAATATCCTTCCACAATTACTTGCATTTCCTTGGCAACAGTACAATAAAGGACTTGTTAGCCAGTCAGCCAAACTGGCAAAGAAGCAATAACTGGTGTCGTGGAGGGAGTAGGCACAGTTATGATGGAGAAATTTTCCATATTCCATTCACATGGCTTTGAATAGGAGTGAGTTCTAAAGTTTGAAATTTTTTTTTCTCTTTCCTTGGGATTTGCTTAAACTGCACTGAGTACTAAATACATATCCTTGCTTTCTTGCCTAATTTCATAGCTTATCTAATACTTCAAGTGTGTTTAATAAACCTTGTTGGCAATCAATCAGTACTGGAAGTGAATACAAAGGAGGACTGGGATTAGATGGAGAGCTACACACTGGAATTCTCTGTTTGCAGCAAAGTCATTACATTTACAAAATGCATCCATTACAAGCCATTAAGGGAGAAAAAATTCTGATCAATAGCTTTGCTTCTACAAATTTTATTCTGAATGGTTCTTCAAATACAAATTTTATTCTCAATAGTTTTGGGAAATGGGAGAGTTACATTTAGACTGAGTCAAAAAAGACAATTATTTTATGTAGTGTAAAAATAGTTATATAAAATTTTACTGAAATTCCTTGGTCATCTTTTCTTATTCATTGGATAGTATATTAATATATGTCAACAAAGCATTCCTCTATGTAATGAAGACTTCAAAAATGTTATTCTTTATGAAACTTCAGGAAAAGGAAATACCCTTCTTCTGGTTTTGGTTCAATCATGTTACTTTATTATTATTTCTTATATTCCTTCATATCATCCTCCAAACAGTCAGTTTCTTTCTGGTCTTTCTGTTTGATTCCATAGAGACGTGCATTTAATTACAAATATCTCATGAGATGTAGTTCAGAAGGATTGAAGGAAATCAAACTATAGGCATTGGGTGAGATCAATCTTTGTAAGAATGCCTTCTGATGGAATGGAGCAACTTGGATACAGAAGGCAAATCTTAGATGGGTAGTGGGACATTTCAAGAACTGAAAAATAATATGAGAACTCTCTTATGCTGATTCATCATAAGGAAAGGTTGTCAAATAAATCAGCTAAAAAAATAGTAAATGACTGCCAGGGCATGGAAAGGTCATTCTAGAATTTGAAACACGAAATTCCTCACTAGAAACCTGTGGTGTTTAACCCAACATTTCAATCAACCAGGAGAACAGAAGATTACAACAGACATGTCACCGGTTTTTAAAAGCTACTAATCTCAGGCTTTATCTGAGGAACAATACCTAAGGTCTGACTTACATTGGTGGCAAACTAATTGAAATTATTGTAAAATAGAGCAAGTAGAAATTTGAGTAAATTAAAATACGAAGGAACTATCAATATGGTGTTTGAGAAAGGAATTTGTATAGCAAATGCAGTTATCATGAGGTTGAGCTGGTGATTTTTATGTGCTTGGATTTGTAAAATGCTTCTTTGAGGAAAACATTGAAATCTCACTAAGAACTTTTGAAGAAACTAACTTCTCATGGAATGGGAGCAAAGATAACCATGGGCAAACAACTGGATGGCAGATCCAAAAAAATTATTATTTTCTACAAATAACAAAGAAAATAGGGTTCCACTGAATCTACAGCTTTCCAGATCCTGCTGTACAAGCTATTCACAAATGACAACATAAAGATGTGTACTGAAGCAGGAAAGATAAATTGTGCATCAAAACCACAACTAAAGCAGACAGCAAGGAGTTGAAGAAAAACGTAACCAATGCTGAGCAGCCAGACCGTAAAACCTCTCATACAATGTATGCTTATCAAATTCAAACACAGACACTTGAAAGAAAAATACAGAACAGAGAGCTCTTAGCTGTAACTACTCATGAAAGGGATTTGGGAGTTATTTGAATAGGCAACACCATGCCCCATGGCAAGAAAAGACAAACTGAACAAAACAATTTTTTCTTTATAAAAAGAATAGAGAACAAAATAGGAAACCCTCACGATGCTGTTGTACCAACCTTGAAGCTCAAATAAATGCACTTCTGGTTATTGATCTCCAAGACCAATGCAGTAGCACTAGATAAGATACAGGTAAGTTAAGCAGTAGGGATCAGAAATAATGAATAGGTTCTATTCAAGGGAAACCAAATAGCACATTTCTCCATGGAAAAAAAAAGATGATTAAAGGTGGAGGGAACATAAAATCAGTCCTATAACTACAGTGGTTAATTGTTTCTCAGAAGCACAAAAGCTGTATGGTAATTTGAAACAAACAAAAGGAAGCACTTTTAAACATCACGTCATTGTACAGAACGCTGAAACAGAGGGACCTTTGATCTGACCTGTGTGACAGGTCCTACTGTCTTGTGACTGACACATTTTCTCTGTGTTCAGTGTCGTGTTGAGGCAACATCACTTGAGCAATATGAGATGCTCAGTATAAAAATAACATCCTTTTCAAAGTATTCTTTCCATTTGTATCTACCCCCCCTCTCTACTGTGACAGGCATTGCCAATAGCTAAAAATATGCAAGCACATAAATAACATCAGCACCTATCATGTGGTTGTGATCTGCTTGTACCATACTTGTCCACGTCATTTCTGTTACCAGATTTACCAATTCCTAATTGGCAACTGCTCCTCCCATGTACTCTGGCAAAATTATAGCCTTGCCACATACACTGAAAACTAACAAAATCAGGCTTTTATTATATCAAATGTAGAACTATGAACGCTTCAAAGACAGAGGAATCAATGAAATGCTCTTCTGATCATTACTATAGGAACATTACAGAAGGAGAAAGCCAGTTCTGAAGTGAATAGTTCCAGGACAAATTCAAACAAGTCCTTTTATATCTTTGCACAAGATTAGTAGGCAGGAGGAACAAATTTTGCAATGCAGATGTATCTGCAGTACAATAATTAATTAAATAAATTAATTAATAAAATATTAAGTAAAGTAAAATATTGTACTGGTACAATATCTTATAAAGTATAAAATATTGTACCAGTACAGTAATTTGTACTGGTATTACAATAATACCAGTACAAACATGGTGTTTACTGCATTCTTTCAAATGGCTATCTTTGCTTTGGAAGTTACTAATTGATTTTCACAACAGTTATCCCTAGGGTGAATCTATAACAACTGTGATTATCCCAGAAACCTTGTGTATTTGGGTAGCATAAATTATAACACAGAAGAGTGGCAGTATATGTGGGAAATCAATTAGTTGCATTCCTCCAGTTCCACTGACTGCTGAACTGTGGCTACAAAAAGATACAAAAGATGAAAATTGTTTTCCTTTCCTCAAAGAACTGCTGTTACGACAGGTAAGACGCCATTAGGTGGTGCCTAGGAATTGATGTAGAAAGAGAAGAACTTCCTACCTTGCGCATTCATTTTTGCAAAAGAACCCTGAGCCTGTCTATTCTTATGTGCACGTTTATCTGAAGAAATTGTCAACATCAGCCTACGAATTTCTTTAAGGAGAATGCACTGAGCAGAAATAAATCAACATCAGACATTAGACTGAAAAAGTGCATAAAATGAGTCTATTTTTAATATATGCTAAAATATGCCTTTTGCTATTTAGGATGAATAAATTAAACTGCTATTTTCCATGTAACCCTATGACCTCCTGGGGGTTATTTTCAGTACAGTGTTTTGGAGGAGGAAAAAAATCCCTCAGGATCTCTAAGTTCTTCTGCTGTGAAAGATCTGAACTGAGATAGCTGGAGGCAAGAAACAGCACAGTTCCTAATTCTCTGTACTACTACCATTCAGTGCACTACTATTAGAAAAGTGCCATTTAATTGTCATTCCAAAAACATCTCCTCTTTCAATGGCTGAAGTCTTGTTTTGTTAATAAGTTGTTTTTTTTTCATTTTGTGAAATGCATGGATTTGAGTTTAAACTTCTATAAAACTGTCCTGTGCTTAAAATGCAACTGATTAACAAAACTTCTATCTCCTATTAAACTCATATTTCTGATTTTCTCCCACACTGTTACTTTTCCTGCATCCATGCCTTCATTGTAGTTTGTGGCCACAGTGGATTCTCTACACCGTTGTTTTGCAATATTGTCAGGAATCTTCTTTCCCCCTTGCCACTCCTCATGCCTACAAAGAGGCTATACTGAACTAAATGACAAGGTTGCATGCTGGAATCCCCAAAACATCACTTCATGGAAAAATTGAGAACAATATTTGCAATGTGAAGAAGAAAAGCACAACACACAAGATAAACCAGAGGCTGATACCTGCCAATTGATAGGGGAAGGCTTTTGAGGAAAGTATAAAACAGGAAAGAGAAGGATAGGAAAAAACCTCTGAAAATGTATTTGGCTTGAGGGAGAACCAAGTTGTGCAGGACCTTGCAAGCACAGAGATTAGTCCTACAGCAGGGAACATGGTACAGCAGAGATGTTAAACTGCTGATAGCTGTGAGTAGGATGGCAGGTGAGAACATAACCTAAGCACAGTGTATTGGGGTGCGCTGAAAGGAATTGGGAGAAACACAGTAGAGATAGAAAGAGGGCAGCTGTATGAATAAAGGAGGGAGATGATCTTGATTGGATCCTTGGTTTCCTTGGTGAGAAGGTCAGGGAAGGGACTTGGAGCTGGTCCATGTCATATATAAAAGGTAACAGGAAAGTATAAATCATAATCCCAACGATTTGGGATTATGAGAAGTGAGAAGCACAGAGGAAAGCAGGAAGGGATCAAGGTTTCAGCTTTCCTGACTGGAATTAGTCTTGTTTTCTTTTATCTCTAGTTGCCCCAGAATACTCTTATGGCTGCAAAGCACTGTAAGATCGTTAGGTGATCAAGGCTCTAGGGTGGCTGTTTCAGGGGACCCCAAAAAATGCCAGCTGGCAATTTGTTGTCCCTATACAAGCTCATTAAATTGAGTGGCTGTATTATACCACATATCTGAAATTGTAGAGAATGTCTTGACATCAGGCAATCTCAAACACCTATCTACCAGAGAATAGATATTTACAAGATTTTTTGGCAGAAGATTTCAGAAAATTTAAAGAATTCTCACAATACTCTTTTAGTCAGTACTAAACACAAATAAACACATAGAACTGTGACCTATTCTTATAGATTATAGTCTCTCATTATTATTTTCCCAGGTTCTGTCACTAATGAGAGCCATAAACATCACAAATAAATCCCACATGCTAATTAGTTTAGACAATTGTTAATATTTAATATCTATAATTCTAGTAATATATTAACTAATTTCTCTAGAGCAACAAGCTGCAGTGATGAATAATGAAATGGTATGCACTTACACTGCCTTTGGTAGTAATGTCCAAGTGTGGTCCTAGTTGTATTTATTAAGGACTATTCATTCTCCTTGTAGAATTAGCCCCACTGTCCTGCACCAGCCAGTGCACAGAAGAGCTGTGTCACTGCAGTCACTCCACACTTCAACACCCTGGGTGTGAAAACTGCCAGACCCCACTGCTCCAGACCTTCTTGGCACACGCACCATTCCCAACCTTCTTCCTCCCCGCACATCCGCTGATAATCCCCACATGCCTCTAATGCCTTTGCCATTAGTCACAGAAGTGTCTGACTTGAGAGCTCTGGTTCACCCATGCTCTGCGAGAGACTCTCCTAGTAGATTAGTACATTGGACTACTAAGTTTGACTTCAGCATCAATTTTTCCTTGCAGCAGAGCATTCCATCGCTTTCTCCAATGAGCTATGAAAAAAAGAACAGTTATTCTTGTTTTGACCATCTCACCTACTTGCTGGACTTCTTGCTCCTCAGTTCTCACATTGGAGGGGGCATTAAACAACTGACCCTTGCTGACTTCCTTCATGCTTTTCAAGGTATTACAGATGTTTGCCAAGTCCTATCTTGGGTGTGAGCCCAAAATCCTATCTCTGGTGTCAACCAGAAGAGAGCTAGCATAGATGGAAAAATATGAGGCTAGGCTGATAATATAGATGAGAAGAATATGTATGTTGCTACTGAGGCAAACCCATTCCATAACAATTAAGGTTGTATTTCTAGGTAACAATAATAGCAAAACCCCCAGTTTTGCATTTGGTCTACTTAGCTTTGCTTTTAGCTAGAGAAGGGGTGCAAAGTGAGGACAGTGCACAATTCCTGATAGCTGTGAGTGGCCTCTGTTACTGCAGAGCTCATCCAGAGCCTGGTGTCGGGTTCTCACTTCTGCTTTGTTGTCTTCATGTGCAAAATAGAAGACACTAGAACCAGCTAAGATAATTACTAAAGAAATCTCTCAAGCAGTTGGATGTGCTCCTAATCTGTTTATATTACTTAGTTACAACTTGCACCACAATCATTCCTGTTCTGTGCAAGTCTTGAACTATTTGCATCTCTAAGGCCATCATTGTCACCAACACTGAAGGGACTAATATATTTTGAAATTGGAAAAACCAAACTTATGTTTGAATTGCTGTCAGGACAATGGCTGATTCTAAATTACTTTCTTCAAAAAACTTACCTGCTTCCTTTGTTTTCAAGACATTTTTTCAAGTTTCTGACATATTTTTACATTTATTACACTTTATTACATACAGACGTATTGTCACTTTCACTGGCTTTTATCCAGGAACTTGATGCTAAATTTACACAGATGTAAATCTGTTATCCCAGATGACTGCTCCAGTTGAAGTACCAACCTGCTGAAACTCTGTGTGTGTGTAAGGATGAGTGTCCACCTACCTGTGTCCATGTACTGCTGTCTTCTTCGGGCTCTGACAATGTCCCTTCTCCATCCCTTTAGGCCTGTCTCCCTTTTTACTCTGAATTAATCTCTAGTTCTTATTTACACAAACTGGAAACACTTTTAACAGTTCCCACAATCACCTCAGCATGTGCGTAAGGAATTTATTTGAATGAGAGTATTGCAGCAGACATAATTTTTTAGGTGATTAGGTAGAGATATAATTTAAAAATTGAGGTAGTTTTTACCCTTATGGATTTCCGATGGACCTTCAAAGCTTTCTGGAAACAAAGTTATGATGGATCTCATACTTTCTGTCTCTCTGTCCATCGCTTTCTCAAAAGATCATCAAATGTATGGGTCTAAGAGAAATCTGTTGTAGTCTGAGTTGTGGATGAAGTACTGGAAACTTATTTAATAAAATACATGGGTGAAAAAGCTAGGAATAGAAGTTTGCCATAGAATAATTTAAAAAAAACCCAAAGGACTCAATAATTCTTACTGGAACTTTACAAACACAGTCAACAGGCAAAATAATATATGTAAAAATATAAATATGTACTGCATAGGGACAGCCAACACAATGCAAATGTCTTTGAGTTCCTCTCGCAGATGGAGGGGAATTTTTACTGCTGGATGAATAAATGACCCAGGCATGTTCTCTGCATCAGCAGTGCTTTGAAATTCTTCAGTCTGTTGATAATGAGGCCTACATATTTAGATAAAGTGAAGCATTTCCAGAGAGACATACAGGAATTCAAAACAAATACAGACTTTGCATGACTGTGCAATTGGAGAGAATTCTTAAAAGGAAGCTCCACTTTGGAAGACAAGGAATGGTTGAAAGAAGAGATTACATTTCTGTTGAGGGGATTCATATGCACATTATGTGGGAAGAAGAGTCACAGAATCTTAAATGCTGACCTTCACAGGTTCATGTTTGTGGTTCAGTACAAGAACAGGGCTACTGCTTCTCAGGGTTCTGTGGCAGGATGTGAAAATTGAGTGGCAGTATCTGAGACATGACTCAGAGGGTATGGCTGCATGCAAAAAACTGCATGCTACAGAAATCTGAGATTTTGGAGTGCAACAAATGGATCTGAAAAAAAAAAAAAAAAAAAAGCTCTTCAGAGCAGTCTTTGCTAATCTATTTCAATTTCTTTAAATTTGTTGGCCATGAGAACACCAGAATTATAGAATGTGGCATTAAGGCTACTTTGATTCCTGATGTTACATTCTTCCAGAGTGTGCTACTTTACAATAATAATATGCCAAAAGACAAATTATAAGATCTTACAGACACAGAACAGTATCAGAAGTTTGTGTTGGGTTGCATGTTTACCATGCAGCCTTGCTTCTTTCAGAGCTGCCTCACTATTTATTCCCAGAGATGTGACCCTGTATGTGCCTGTATCTGAAGAGTCCCGTGCAGGAGGTGTAAGTCAGAGCACAACCAGGCCACAGCCTGACTGCCCGTGCTGCTCCTCCATCAGGTCTTGAACAAACAAACCCCACAGCTCAAAATTTTAAGTGAAACTGTCATTGCTTGCCTTAAAAATGCAGTGATTACTGGGAAGCACTGATGAGCTCACAGCCATTTGTAAAGCTGGAATAAGCCAGAAGCAGCTGCCAGCAACTTTCCCAGCTGTCCCAGACTAAGCCATTCCTTCTACCAGCACCTTCAGTAAGTGAACCTGGCTGTTTGTGATCCTTATGTCCTTATCTATTTCTTGTCATTATTCCAGTCTCTGAGTCATAAACAGCTTTTATGCACAGTTTTTGCATTGACTTTCTAAACATTACAAGAAATCCTAAATAGCATCAGTCCTATTCTTGATTTCTCACAAACATCAAGGATCATCCCCACAGAACAATACTTGCTTTTGAGCTATGCCTGCCACCTCAAATCCGACCCATGAAATAAGAGCTTTCTTCACAGAATACACAGAATTTTAACTGTCCAGAAAAATGCCTGAGAACCACCCATGTATATTATAACTGCACCATTACCCTTCTGAGCAACTTTGTGATTTAACAATAAATTAAACATTTTACTTCCTAAAGCCGCTTCAGCTGCTACTGCTACAAGCCTATCTTGTAATTCTTTATTGCATTCTGCGTGAGCATTTATTGTCTGTGACTGAGGTCAGATAAATCAGTCTACTATTATCTGGGTTCTCACTTGTCCAATTTTAATGCTTATAGTCAGTCTCCATGTCTTCCTGAATGTCTGAAGTGATTTAAGCTTTCTTAAAAGTTCATGCTTCCTGAGATCACCCATGCAAGCCTCTTTAGGACTCTCAAATTCAAGTTTTTTAGGACCTGCATATGTTTCTCTCTAAGAAAAACTGTTAAATATCCTTTTAACTAATGACCAGGAAAGCACTTAGTCAGCATCATATGATACAAATACATCACACATTCTTTTAAGTATAAAACAAATGTATTTATTAAGCAATTCTAATTTGGTTTTTTTTGCAACACCATCAACATTTTCTAAAATTTTATAATAGGCCTATAATAGTGTTAAGATTTAGGAAATGTGAGCTGCTCCTCTAACAACCAGGCAAATTTCCTGACATCCTTATCCATTTTTTCTGTGCTTCATAACTTATAATGATTGCTATATTTGCTTTTTGTCTACTGCATGTATTTATTTCAAACTGCTGTGTTTGCTTCCCCACTAAACTAGAAACATTTTTCCTGTATCTCCCTTTTCTTGATCACAATATTCTGACTCCTTCATAGACATCTTCTTTGCAGCCTCCCCTATCATGATAATTTTTCTATTTATTTTTTTCTTTTCACTCAGTCACTCATTTTCCACAGCTTTTTGAGGCACAAGTCAGAATATATGCCTTGGGAACAAGAGGGCATAGCTGTTGAAGTTTAGAGGACACAACACTCCGAGGTTCAAGTAGCAATAGCCTAGAAGTGTGATTTCCACATCTTTGGCACCATAATGTGGGTATAATACCCAGGTGTGAATAAACTAACAGAAAAAGATCCTAGTGGTAATTCTGATGTCATGCAAGTAGATTTCACAACACAGGAGAGTTTCGTTGTGAACAGTCTGTGTTTGGCTTGAAGGCTGCTTCAAGCATCAGCCCTTTGATTAAATGTTTCCCATTATGTCCCCAGCGGCTCACCTGGAGCACCGTCACCCCAGGTGTCAAAACTTGGTCCGGACCCGGCAGCTGCCCCTGCTGCTCAAGTTCCTCTGGGCTCCATCTCCTGGCAGGGTCAGTTCCCTCTCGTGCCTCCTCTCTGGGAGCTCCCACAGGCAGCTCCACACAGCATCGGCTCCTCCTCTCCTGCCCTCTTCCTTCTGACTCCTTCTGCATGCCCGGCTAACTCCAACCTGTCCCTTACACAGTCTGTCCCTCGCATGGTCACCCAAGCCAATCTGTCCCTCACAGTCACACATCCCTTCCTCCTCACGGCACAGCCAGCAGCAACACGCTCCAACCCCAGCAGGATTCCCTCCCCAGCTAACCCACTCTTTTCTAACACCCCTCCTCTTTGGATGGGCAAGGTTGTCTGTGCTTTGATAATCAGCACAACTGTAGTTGATCAGGATCAAGCTTGCTTGCAAACCATTTTCCTAAAACCCATTCTCGCACCCATAGCGAGTGTCTGTGTGTGTGTAGTATGGATTTGCAACCCTGTTTGCTCATACTGAGTATACCTGTATGTACTCAGGCAAGCACAGACTTTCATTCTAGCAATAATCTTCATCATAATAAAGTCTGAAGTTGTTTCTTTCCCTAACCTTTTGTTTTGTTTTGTTTTGTTTTGTTTTGTTTTGTTTTGTTTTGTTCAGAAAATAGTTGCCTAGGGAGTTTTAGGAGCCCTAATAATGCCTTAGTGCACTGGACCAAAGTAGCTCTCTATAGTAAACCCAGTTTAGACTTATTCCTATTGCATTGATCTATGTGTAATTGCTTTCCTAGGAATATGAAAGTTTAAAAGTGTATTCAACACTCCATCTCATCATTTATTACTCAATTCCTGGAGGACAAAAGTTTCTGTCAGGGCTATGTGCTTTATTATTTACAGGAGCTAAAGGGGCCTAAACCTTTTAACTCAGTTAATAACAGCCTCTCCTGGTGCCTGAAGATATTTCCTTCTGGACACAAACTTTCAAACCTGTAGAAATGGAGAGAAGGAACTGAGACGTGATCTGACAGACTTGCTTTTTAACTCATTACTCCAAAAAAAATGAACAGAATGTTTCTTTCTTTCCCAACTACTTTTGAGCATGAGAAGTTGCTCTCAATGCCCAACTTTTTTTTTCTGGAATGAATGGTAAAAATGTTTGAAAAATAAAACCCTATTGCCAAATATAATGAGAATTGTATTATTTGGGTTTAAATATTGGGTTAAAACCTAACAAGTAGGCACTATTGGACTAAGCGTCGTACAGACTGCTATCAAAATAACACAAGGCCCATTAAAAGAAGCTGAGCCTATAATTTTCATAAAGCAAACTATGCAAACTGAAATCTAATTTCTTGTTTTCAATTCACAAAAACAAAACAAAACAAAACAACCTCCCCCCCCAAAAAAAGACCAAAACAAAACAAACAACAAAACAACAACAAAACCCCCACATCTGCAGTGAGCACCGTGGTCTCTACTTAATCTGATGGCCACAAGAGGGTACAATTTGTAAATGGTATGTGAATATAACGGTCCTACAAAGTTTTCTCTAAGTGGCATCATTCTTTTGTGAAGTCACAAAATTCCATCTCCAGGCTGGCCTGAGGGAAATTTTGGCACATCACCTGGCCAGGAACGTGCACTCGAGAGCTGCCCAGGCCACCAGTGAAGGCAGTGGGCATCTTTCTGTGTAGGTGCTGTGCGGCGGCTCCCCTTCAGCCAGGCCCAGAGCTCACAGTGCCCAGACACCTGAATCTCTTCAAACCTGCCACTGCTTTAGCAGAGAACACCATGCTGAGAACAGCCAGCACAACACACTTTCAGCTATGTCAGAGGCACCCAAACAACACTCTCCAAGGCTATTGTATTTCCTAACCAGCCCTTGGGCATCAGAGCAAAGGCCAAATGGCTTTGTCTGGGCACATCAGGAATCACAGAATCTTCTGATTTGGAAGGGACCCATCAGGATCATCGAATCCAACTCCTGGCCCTGCACAGGGCAGACACCCCAAGAGTCAGACCATGTGCCTGAGGGCGTTGTCCAAACACCTCTTGAACTCTGTCAGGCTGGTGCTGTGAGCCCTGGGAGCTTGCTCAGGAAACTGCCTATCAATCCTGCAACCAAACACTGTCTTTCTCACAGGGCAAACAAAATAGAAGATGGACAAAGGAAAACCGGGCTTCACTAGAGGCTGCCTTGTGATATGTAATTAATTATGGTGAAAGTTGCAAATCTCTGCTATTGGCTCAAACTACCTTCCGTACAATTCATTTTGAGAAACGAGTATCAGGACTTGTTCAAAAGCATAAAATAACAGAGAATATTGTTATATATTGTTATATATACTCTCAAGTACACTGCATATCTAGAATGTACTGTACTAAATGGATTCTCTTCTGCAGTGGTACTGCTGGGGTCTCAGTCGGTGTTTTCACATATTTTAGGGAAATCTGTCAAACATATGCTCAGATGTTGGCAGCAGCGGCAGAAGCAAAGCCTCGACAGCTTCTGTTTGTTACAGGAATTCCTCGATCCCATCTATGACTGCAGAGATCCANCCGCTGGCTGGGAGACCCCGCGCCTCCAGTGAGAGGTGAAACCAAGATGGCGGCCGCGCAGTGACTGAGGCGGAGCCGGGGCCGGAGGGAGCTGGGCCGCACCAGCCGCTGCCGATCGCCCTCTCCCTCCGCAGGGCACAGCGCTTCTCCGCCGGCCGGGCCGCCGAACGCCTGGAAGCGCAGCCACGTCGCAAGGCGCGCTGGGGAGTCGGGACTGAACCGCCGCAGCACCGGGAGGAGGAGGAGGAGGAGGAAGAAGAAGAACATGGCGGCGGAGTCAGGCTGGGAGTGAAGCCGCCGCCTGCGACCGGAGCCCATGGGGAAGACGGGGCGCTGAGCTCGGCTGGACGTTCACCCCGTCCCGGGAGGGGCAGTGTCCGCAGGCCCCGGGCAGCCCGGGCGGGAAGGAGGGCGGCTCCTCGGAGAGCCCCCGCGCTGACGGACGGCGAGCGAGGGGCTTCGGGCCTGGGCAGCTGCTGCACAATAGAGCCGGGCTACAGGCCGGGGCGAGCGGCCCCTCTCCCGCCTGCCTCCCTTCCTCCGATTCCCTCCGGCCTCACCAGCCTCCCTCCTGTTTTCCTCGGCAGGGCTCCGGCTTCCAGGAACGCCTGCTCCTGTCACGCTGGGCCGGCTGCAGTCCGCCGCTGCTTCCACTCCCGTGGATCCCCTTCTCCTCCGGGATCCCTTCTTCACCGCCTCTCCTGCCTGCCCTTCGCCCTGCAGAGAGCCTCTCTCTCCTCTCTGCGGCTCTCCCTGCCTAAGCTCACTCGCTTTTTGTGCAGCGTCTGACTGTAGCTCGAAGGAGCAGCTCCCCTTTCCCCCCCCATCTTCACCTCTTGTTTTCCCCTCTTCCCCCGAGCCCTCTGTTCTCCTCGATAATGAGGATCCCGTTGGGGCACTGAAAAGAGCATTGAGAAGAGCTCGCCTGGCGTGCCCGTGTGGGGCTGCTCCCCTGTTTCCCGCTCGGCTGCGCTGAGGGGGGCCCGGCCCCCGAGCGGCCTCCCGCTCCCCCCGCGGGCCCGAGCCGTGGCTGCCGAGCGGCGGGCGGCAGGATGACGGACACCCGGCGGAGGGTGAAGGTGTACACGCTAAACGAGGACCGCCAGTGGGACGATCGAGGCACAGGGCATGTGTCCTCTTGCTACGTGGAGAGGCTCAAGGGCATGTCCCTGCTAGTCAGGGCAGAGAGTGATGGTAAGTGCGTACGGGCTTGAAGGTACGGTGTGTCTTCCGTCGTCCTGCCCAGAAAAGGAACCGCGTGTAGCTTTGTGTCTGCTGCCTTGATGGTTTTTGCTGCATAATTCGAGTTGTATTCCTAAAAGCGAGTAGGCACTTAAGCGGGGTTCGTTCGTGCTAGGCCAGGTGAAAGAGACGGAAGATTGCCATCAACTGCAAGCGTGGTAGGCGCTTACTGAACACACGGTGTTGCATGCAAAATGCCTTCGGGTCTCCTGCTACATCTTGCATGGGTTTGGATATCTACCGGTCCGGTTTCAGAACTGATCGCTGGATGTTTCTGGAAGCAATCCCCTCGTGGAAGTTGTTCGAAACTTAGATTTTGGTTCGTAGTATTTGTTTTTCGAAGGTTGTTGGATGGCTCAGCTCCCCCGGCTTCCACCTGCCCTTTTCTTTGGTAGCTTTTAGAATTATGTAAGACATTCTAACAGCTATCAACGGATTTCAAAGTACAGTTATGGTAGTAAAGACAATGCAATGGACAGAACAGCATTTTCAGAGATGCTTTCTTTTTTTCTCTTTCTTTTTTTTTTTCCTTTTAATGGAATTCGAGTTCTCAGTTCTTCAGCAGTTCTAGGTCTTCCGGAAAATAAATTTCAAATTACGGATTAGCAACTTCTTTAACGTTTTCTGGCAACATATGTCAGTAGTATATGTTAAGTAGTAATATCTAGCCCTGTAGCTACGTGTTTGGGCTAGCCTTGACTGTTGGTTAAGTGAGTTCATGACTGTTGTGATCAGAGATTTTAAAATGTGTACTTCACAGTATCAAGCTTGTAGCATTTTGCTTTTAAACTCTGTCAGTGCATGACTTTTACTACTTCATTCGATGTATAGCTGTTGTATTTAGTGACTTAGGGATCTAGTTGTAGCTTGTGGCTGTCAAGAGACCTTGTAATCTTACTTATAAGGCTTTTTTTTTTTTTTAGGAAGTAGGATGAGAAGCAACTTGAGAATCATTAATCCTTACTTTTTGAGAAAGTTCAGATAACCTGTACAATATGTAATCTCTACAGCAAAGATCATAAACTGATATGGAGGAATCAATCATCTAAGCAAGATTTTGGTAATTGAGCTTCTGATAAGGCCCCAGACAGATCTTGTCATTTCTTGGTTATACTTTAAAAGGTTAAACTTGACAGCTGATTTTTATTTATTTTACAGCGAGGAAGATGCATTTAAACCTTGAGCAGCTTCATAGTGCAAGGGAAAACATTCAAATGGAAACAGATTTAGTTTAATTTCAACATGAGGAGGAAATAAAAAAATCACTACATTTGTAGGCTAATTTTTACAGTAAGTCTTGTTGTGGGTTCTGTCCTGGCTGCCTATGTGGTTGTCGGGGTCATGTTTTAAAACTGTGATGTCTTTTATACGTTAAAATTTTTCAGATTTTTTCCTTTTTTAAAAATTCTTTTCAGAAAGGAAGTCAAAAGAACTGCAGTTCCTAGCCTGTTTGTGAAGAAATAGCTCATTTGAACTAAAATCCATTTATTAACTTGCAGTGGGATATGTGTATTTCAGACTAATTGTTGGGCTGCCGTTACCACCTCACTTATAAACAAATACCCGTCAGAAGGAAGATGCCGTTTGGTATAAAAATAAAAATGAAGTTATTGCTTTATCTTGCATAGCTAAGATACTCTAATTAAAGCAGAACTGTCTCAAACTTACTAATTGCACTTAATACACAGATGTTTATTTGGTAGGATATACACTTCAGCCCTCTCTCAAACCTCATACTTTGCACATCACAGTATTAAATAATACACAGAGTTAAAGTTCTTAATATAGTAGGTAGTATCAGTCCTGGGTAAATGTGCACTCTATTAATAGGCTAGTTTTTCTAACTTGCTCGTATAAACACCTCATAAAATTTGATTTATATTTTGTGTACTCCCAGTGTCGATTGTTGGTGGGCTAATTTTGAAGGGAAATAGTCATTCTTACGTACCTGTGTTTTATGCACTGTGCAGTTTGTCTCCTTGCATGCTTCTTTAAATGAAATAGTCGAGTGATTTTTAACTTTTTTGGTAACAAAGACCTACAAGTAGTAGGAACCGACCTGTGCACCATTTGCCTCCATGTTTCCACTGCATTCTTGTATTGTCTTTCTTTGTCAGCTCCTCCTCTTTCCACAATGAAACTTCTTCCTTCCTGCATTTCTAAAGCAGCTTTTCCTAGCCTTTGAGCCGAGACTCATCCTGGGCCCACTGGCATGTTCTTACTGACTTGCTCCAGGAAGCTGCCAGAAAACCTCGGGATCTGCCTGAAGGTGAAGGCTCCATTTCCTGAGGAGGGGAGGTCCTGGGGATGTGAGCAGTAGTTCCGTGTGTGAGGGGGAAATTCCCACTCCTGTTCAAGGGCCGCTTGAACAGAATTACCCGTGGTTTCTTTGGCTGACCACGTGGGCCAGCACATGGTTCGGGCTGTGGATTCTGCAGCTGTGCCTCGGTGTAGGCTGCTTTACAAGTGGTTGAGATTTTACAGCACAGTCAGGGCCTTAGATAAGGAAAGTGCAATCAGCGTGCCACATCCAGCATAAGCTATCATTTGGAATTGGAGGAATAAGAACTGAGTAAAAGGGGCTTTTATCTGTAGGAGTGGTTTTTAAACTTGTGCTGGCGTTTAACACTATCATCAAATAAAATAATTTAGAGTAGATGAGCGAGTTGTGTTGCTAGCTGCATGTGTACTGTTGCCAGGCACTAAACTGTTAAGAGTCATTGCAGACAATTTGGAATAATCAGTTTTAGAACAGAAATACCATAAACTGCTTTCATATCTGGTATATTATGCTTTGAAGCATGAAATTGTATTTTGTTTTACACTTTAATAGCTATTCACTTTTTCTTTAAAAGCCTGAAAAGTTTCTCTGTGTGATTCCTAGTTGTAATGTATTCTACTTGAATTGCAGCAGAGCAAGAGTATTTTCTTACAAATTATCACCTACCATGTGAGTTTCTGTGTGTACTCAGAAGCCTTTGATTTCTTACCCATTTCTGACATGGTATTTTAGGCTGCTGTGGCCTACCTTATTTTTAAAATGTCTTTGTGCTTCTTGGATTTTACTGCATGGTTTCAGATCAACTTCTTTTTGTTCTGAGCCCAGATGACTGAAGTGATCTCTAAAGTGAACCTTTCTATTCAAGTAATTTGTGTTCATTTGAAAGCTTAAATCTTTAATTAAAACTTACTGCTCCGATACCTGGACTTTCTTGACAAGTGAAAGTTACCCCTTCCATTGCAGGCCGTACTTGTGAGCTCTCTCTTAGGAACTCTCATCATTTTCTCTCAGAAATTGTAGTTTGCTGCTTCTGAAGTCTATGTTAATGACTTGTGCCACAAGGCAAGCGCCTGTCCTTGCTGCCTCTGCACCACTGGCAGGCTTAGACAAAACTTGGCTTAAGTTTTTTTTTTTTATCTTGTTTAAATTCAAGGGACTTGTTTTATTGGCTTGTTTTTTAGGCAAAAGCAGTAAAGTATTTATCTTAGATCTTTAAAAAAAAGGCATGGGGGAGGAGGATGACTTGGGGATTTTTGTTTCTTTTCTCCCAGTTCTCCCCTTTCCTTAATATTTGGGTTTGACCCCCCAGAGGTGTCTTAGACTCGGGGATATATTCTCTTGTAATTGTAGAACTTCCTTGAGCCTCAGTTTGAGCTGTTTCTTGAGTTTCTGAGCAGCAGAACTTAAACCTCTGTGTGCACCTTGCAAGAAACAGCTCTTGAATTGAAGCTTTCATTTCAATTTAAGCATGTTTATACTGATGAGGGATAATGAGCAGCTCTTTTTTTTTTTTCTTTTGAGGAAGACTCCATGTAACAGCTTGGTGGGAGAGCAGCAGTGTTGCACATTCAGTGGTCTCTTCCATATGCATGTTTGTAAGCAAAGCTGCAAATTTGCTGTTTAAGACTGTTTGAATTGGGAAATTTGATGTCTGTAAATATGATTGAGAATGGCATTGAATAACTGTATGTAATCTCTTTTGAGCAAGTCTTTTCTGATACACACATTGGTTCTGCAGCAAAGAGTGGTGTTTTCTACTAACAAAACCCCAGCTGTGCTGCACTACATTATAGTGGGCAGGTAACAGAATTCTGCCAGTCAGTTTTCTTTTTTATGGGTGGTTTCAGACAGTATTTTTAGCTCCGGTGTTTTGCAGTTACCTTTACAAATTCAAGGCTGTAATTTAAAAAAATAACTAGATCTGCATTTTGGAGCATTTACTAAAAATGCAGCTTGCATTAAGGCAAATTTTCAGGTCTTACCCAACTTCGGGGTTTTTTTTAGAGTCAGTGGATCAATGAAGATGAAATTTGATTTGTTTTTCCTGCAAGCATCAGGTTTAGTAGAGAAAAAGAAATGCTCTTTTTTGTTACAAAAAAGTAATTCTCTATTCTGCTTCTAGCTTGGAAGATGAAGTGTCTGCATTTAATTGTTTTCAATTTTTTTAAAATAGTGTTTTGTCAAACGTAACGTTCAAGTTACTTATTCTTCTGATGTTGGGATTTACATGTCTGTAGGTCTGTGTTCAGGCATTAAAGTATGATGTTGAAATTGTCAATTAACTTTTGCTTCGTAGAAGATTCTAGTTCATACTCGCTGGTGTTAAATATTTCTAGACAACAAAGACTTTCTAGAAGTTTGTCAGCCAATTTAATAGCACAGATAATATTCTGAAACTTCTGGGACTTTGGAAGCACAACTGACTGTGTTTCTGATGGTTGTAATGGAAAAGGAAATACTGGTTTTAGATGTTCATTAGGCAAACCCTAAATTCAAAACTCGAGACTATGGCCAAAGTATGAGCAATGTATTGCATTTGTTTGTAAACCTCATCTTAGGTTTTCTTCCTTTCCTTCTCTGTCCTGCTCCATGGTTCATGGTTATTTTTTTCTTTAGTTACGCAGTTGCATGTAAGCAAATGGGCTGCTTTGGTAACAGAGCTGGTGCATGTCAGAAAACTGGGAAAACTCAAAAAAAAACCCCCTGAATTGTGTGTTTGGGCTTGAGGCAAGAGAGCTTTTTCTGTGTGTCTTGTTTTCCCTTGAGGGGTATTTATTTCACTTTTGTTGTGGAGTTGTAACTGAGTTTGTAAACAGCTTTTACTCCAGGAGCAGTTGAGACAGGGCAGTAGCTTCTCAAGCCAACTTCATTAGTGAAGGCTGCCTCTTGTACCACAGCAGACTTTAGGAATTGGGAACAAGCAGGCTTCACTGGTACATTAATTCGAAAAAAATACTTAATTGTATCTGATGATCGCATACATAGTAAGCTAGTGGGTATTAAAGTCATTGGTAAAGCTTATAAATTCATCAGGTAGTAACCTTTCTTATCGGACAGCAGAAATATCTATCTAATGACTTTAATGACCACTTCAGCGAGTGGAGTTCTGTGCTGTGTCCCTCACATCCCCCAGCCGGGCACCTCCAGCAGTGTCAGCGGGGTTGGGGATCCCATCCCCGCGGACACCTGGGGCCCTCCTGAGCCCCGGCAGGTGCTGCGGCAGGGTCAGTGCAGGCACGGCCATGAGCACGTGGAGAGCAGAGCCCTTATCTTAGCGGGGCTTTGCCTTAGAACCAGCGGGGAAACGGGGAAGTTAACACTTCTCTGAAAGAAAGCTTGGGCTGTTCCTAAAGCCTCATTTAAGCAGGTAAGTAAATGGAGAAATGGCACTTTAAAGGGGTGCTTGGAGCCGTACGTTTTAATTATATGATTGACAGTGCAAGTTAATTTGTCAGTATTGCTTTGTGTAAGCCGAGCGAAGCTCTGCAGGTATGTAAGTTTAAGTGCAGCTGAGTAGCAAAGTGGATGAGGGAAGTGATTGGTCTTAAAAGTTGCTTTTGTGTAGATCAACACTTCAGATTGTTTAAACGTGACACAAGCATGCTGACACACAAAAGGAAGGGAAAGAAGACAGGACATGAGAATGGAATTGCTGCTCTGTGTCTTACATCAGTAAAGCCTGCTGTGAAACCATTGTTTCTGAGTTTATTGTGTGAAGTTTTCTGGTATTAGCAGTCACAATGGTTACTGCTCTAAGCATTAGTTTCTAGATATGCTTCCCAGGAAAATCAGTGTTTTAGCTAGCCTTCAAGAACAAATAGCACATGATTAGAATTTTCACACAAAACAACCCTAAGTTATCTCTGGAATGCAGTTGTGATGCTTTTGGTGTGCTGTCTTGCAGACTTGATCATAAAAAAAATTTCCGTGGAAAAGTCATTACTCAGAATAAGAAAGGTTTAAAATTCAGTCCTCAGAGCGTTATTCTGTACTGTGTGAACAATATCTCTGAGGGACAAATGGGTAGGGGTTAAGAGACTTACTGTTGCTCAAGGAAAGAGTGATCAGAAAATTCATGTGGAGATGAAAATTTTAGCGCACATATAAATAAGTGGAACTTTTTTTTTCCCTAGGCTCTCTTCTTTTGGAGTCCAAAATTAATCCGAACACTGCGTACCAGAAGCAACAGGTAAACATATTTTTCTTTTCCTCATGTTTAAATGCAGGGTTTTAGCAGTATACAACCAACAGTGTGGCAGTATAGTCATTTTTTTGCCTCTTGCAAATTATATTTTGTGTTCTTGTGCCAAAAATAGGCAAAATAGTTTGCACAATTTTGGTACATTACATGATCACGTGTTATTTCTCTGCATTTTTGGTGAAGTTATACAGATAAATTGCTCTCTGTTTTGTGGCAGAAATTGCTTTGGGAGAGACAGTCAAAACATAGTTGGGAAAAATCACAAAGTAGCTGAGGTTCCTGAGGGTTATAGTATCTGAAACTTAGTATCATCTTGCTTTTTTCTATTTCATATTTCAGATGCTATCACTTTAAATGTATTTTTATTCAAGGAAAGACTAGAAGGATTTAAAGCTATTTACGTGTTAGCCTTTGTGTTTTACTTGGAAGGTGGGTATGGGTTACTACTGCTCCAAAGCATTCTTTGGGCATAAAAGCAGCTTCTCACCTTTAGTTTGCACATTGTTCCAATTGTTTCAGCCATACATTGTGAGCCTGAGATGGGTGAGAAGTGAGCTGTGTAGATTTTGTGCTTTATCTGCTTGCTTGTTTCATGAATGTTAGGAATTGCTCTTACAGGTTTAGAAATGCAACACCAGATTGTATTTTGTTGCCTGTTTGGTCAGCTCAGGTTTGTTAAAATCTCATCAGGTAGTTAATGTATTAAAGCACTCTTCAGTCTTTCAGCTTTAATAATTTATTACAGGAATGGACATACTGTTGTTTGGTTCACAGGCAGTCCCAGTAGTTGTGGCACTGCAGCTGTTTGTAGGATTGTATTTTGAACTGAATGGGGAGAACCAGTATGGGCTAAAAATACCCGGCCTCGAAAAATTTAACCTGTATCTGTCTCTTGATATATCCATAATGCACGGTGTGACCAGCCCATACTGACCAACAGATAAGGGCACTGTGGGTCTGGAAAATCAATTCCAGGCAGGAAGGACAGGAGCAGAAAAATACTAAGCTTTAGCTGTAATCCCGACTAGCTTGAGGTCATGGTTCTATGATACAGTAACTTGAGCTGTGAAACTCCTGAAGTGACACTGAATATTTCACAGCTCTGTGGCATAAAGTGCTGATCTGGTGTAGACTTGCTTTGCTGGTTTAATTTGGTTAGAAGAGCGCTGAGGGGTGAGTTTTGTATCAATAGGCTTTGTGCCACATCAGGCATGAAACCTACTTCAGGTAGGCATAAAATGGCAAGGTTGGTGCAAGCCACCACACGAGCTGGTCAGTGTAACAGCATTTTCTACTCAGGGTCAGACATACATTGTAATCTAGTGCTGCATAAACCACACAAGTAATTGTGAAAATGTGATTAGGGAAATAAAAATAATTGACATGAATCTGTCCATTAGAGCAGCACTGTACATTCTCCAGGCTGGAGAAGGAAAAGTGACGCTTTTAAAGCAAATGCTGCATAGACAGAAATTTATATTTGTGGGTGAATTGTTCATATTATTTCAGCAAACCTTCTGACAAAGATTGGGTAGGGGGCTCCACTCCAAGCCTTAGAAATATCAAATGTTTCTTGGTGCACGTATTAAATCTGCTCTGTAGCAGATTTCTTTCATGTGAGGTCTACTTATCCTTTTCCTTCGTAAAAGGCAAGTTCAGAGTTTAAACCTGATTCCATATGAGCTAAGCTCAGAGCTTAGCTGTGAAATAAAAAGGAGGTTTTTTCCCAGCTCTGCTTCTAGAACGGCTTAAACTTAGTAACCCATGAGAAAATCAACTTGGTACTTTAAATCCGTTTTCAAAAATTAGTAGCTCTCTGTGCTGGCAGAACTTTCAAACCCTCTTACACAAGATCCATTTGTGGAACTGAGATGGAAGAGTGAGTGAGATCTTCCTTTTTGACTGCAGGCCACTGAGGTCACCTCACTACTAGGGAAATTGCAGCCCAAGAGAGAAGACTTGCTTTTGAGCTTGCCTGCCGTTGCTTGTTGCACTTAGAAAATTTCAAGAAGAATCTCCTAGAAATATAAGACTTAAAACTTCAAAGTAGCTGTGCAGCGTTATGATCTTACCAGGCTTTTATCTCAGAATTTGGTTGGGAGGCTGGACCTCCATGCTATTTTAAGGTGTACCTAGCAGCACATCCATTTCTAGTGTGACACAGCGTGCAGCTTGTGAGCACTTTGAGTATCTCACGGAGTAAATGAATGAGTTCTGCCTTTTGCCTGGGCAGACATGAGGCTTGTAAGAAGAAACAGGACTGACTGACTGAAACAATCTGTAGTTGGAAGCAAGCAGAGAATGTGTAGTAAGTTCTTGGGGAACTTTGCTGTGGCAGTTGCTTTGGATCCTTCAACAAAGAAGCCGATCACAAAGATACCTTGGTGATAACCAGTGAATTCCTTCTGCTGGTGAAAGAACCTTCTACCTATGCTGGTCTGTTAGTGCTAGTGTCAGGTAGAGGGTCTCGTTAATTGTTGATATCACAGATTATGCAACCTCATGGTTTACATGTGTGTGCTTCAATAACTGCATAGCTTAGATAATGATTTATCTAAATACTAATGGGAAGTCTTGAAGGCAAGTTTGCCTTGCTGCCTCTGTTCCCTTGGAAACTAAAGCAAACAAAACCAATCCACCAAAACAAAAAAAAAACCCAACAAAAATCCCCCAGCAAAAACTGTACCTATGAAGCTGAACATGTTAGTATGATTTTGTTCCAGTTGTCTATTTTGTATTTCTTGGTGTTTAGTGTTGAAAGCAGTGACTGCCCTTTGTGGTGGGTAATACAACTTCCTGCCTTTGGAGAGAGAGATCACTTGGGAGATCTTGAGTCCTGCTTGAGGACTCGTTTTTCATACATCAACCTGAGATACTTCAGTTTGCACTGTCTAATTCCCGGTGTTCCCAGACATACCTGCCATCTCAAGGTCTCAAATAATTCATCAAAGCATGAAATTCACAGCCAGTCTTTTGACTGCCTTTTCAGTAGTCAAATAGATCGGTCTGTCACAGGTAAGGGCTGTTTTCTGCCAGGTTTAAAAAGAAAGATAGGTCTGTGTATCTGATTCTGCAACAGAGAATTGCTACCACTGGAAGTTCATTGATGCTCTGAACCGTGCACTTCCTGGCAAACTCATCACTGTTTATACTGGAACTAGAAGAAAGGAAGCCATATGAGGGGAAAAAGCTAGAAAGAAAACAACCTGAGAAACTAATGTCCTGTGGCTCAAAAGAAGGACTTGATACTTCTTATGTTCAAGTACTGTTTGTAGGCAGAAACTTCTTCAGAAAAAGCAAAATTTGCACAGTACAGCCACACGAGCACCTGATTTGTATTCTTGTTTACAGCTCTATTTTAAGTTTTGTTCGCACTTTTATTTTAAAATATTACAATAATGGTCTTATAACTTTGCTATGGAATATTACTGTATTTAATTACTAGTAAGTAATAACATTCACCTTAAAAGAAAATGTTGTTTAGTAAGTGGAATTCAATTATACAAAGCATTGCTGAATCACACATGGAATACTTAGTTTTTCTCCTTCTGTTGTTGGTTGTTTTCTTAATATTCTAGTAAAGGTAGAAGATATTTTAATTCTGGGTTGGGTAGTTTAAGGTGTTGAAATTTCAGAATGTTAATGACAAAGATGCTGTTCTAAAGTCATCCTTACTCAGAAAAGAAATGATTGCAGTAGTATATTAGGTCAACACCACTTCCTCAAACCTCTATAGACAGAGCATTTATCTACAGAGAAATCTGATACGGGTGTGGACTGGGGTGTAGCTTATCAGTATATTTTGGCAATGCTTTAGAAATGCAACAGTGAAGACTTGTTTCCTCAGCTTTTTTAGATGCATCCATGTGCATTCTGTAACTGCCTCCCTTTCTGTGCCTGTCTGATACAAGGAAGACTTGAGTTATTTACAGCTTCCACCTACAGAGTCCTGCCTCTGCCCTAGAGATGTCTTGCCCTTTGCTTTTGCAGTGTCTTTTTCAGTTCCTCACAAGAACAAAAAGCTAAAATTCATCCAGAGTCCTGTCTGCTAGCTATGTAACTTGAAGGTGGCCATCCTTGAATAATGGAAAGCAGACTTATTAATAAAAAAGCCAAGTTTTGAAAATATCTGAAAGGGCACTCACCAAATGCTCAAAGAAGATGAACTTCATACCCTTGCTGTCATGGCAAGCAAGCCAACTGGGAAAATATTTCAATAAAATTTGTGCATATTGTAGCTAAGATGGTAAGGAAGAGCGTGTGGCTTTGTGGGGTGAGGGAATAAAGGGGAAGAGCTGCCCTTGGGTTTGGGGTGGGCCGGTTCATCGGTTTTAAATTAACATACCTTTATTTTCCTTCATGTCTGTTTTCCTGTGTATCCTGATTTTTCTGCTGTTGTTGAGTGTCCTGGTTTAGCAACAGATTTGGGAGGAAACTTCCAAAGGGGTCCCTCTAGAAAGCAGATTCAAGCAGCCCCTTCTCTCAACTGGTTTGGGAAAATATTTCCTTGGAGAAAAGTGGAAAAAACCTGTTTATTTAACAAGCAAAGTATTCACAAGCATAAAAAAAAAAGAATATTAAACAGGAAAACCTCTTGCTGTTCTGAAGAGATGGCAAATCCAGAAATTCTGTGGGCTGTATCTTGGCTTGCCCAGTCTCTTATCAGTCCCTCCTGCGCTGGAAAATGCCGTGTCCTGGGCCCTTGTAGGCCACAGGTGTAAGCTCCCATTGGTTTTTTTCTGGGTTTCCAGTCCAGAGCAGGGGTGATCAGTTCCAGGAACAACAGCAACAACAACAAAACAAGCCACCGTCTGGGGAACTTCTCTGCCTCAGTTAGCTAAAAGCTAACTAAAAAGCAGAGAGGAGCTCTCTCCTGCTGTCCATGCTGCAGACAACACAGTCCATGAGAGAAAAAAACTGAAGCTCTTATCTGTGTTTTAAATACAGCGGCCTCAGATATTCCACTGCTTCTCCTTCTTCCTCCCTTCACACTCAGATGTAGTTTAAGGGTGCAAAACTTACTTCTGGGCTAAGCAGGTGAATGGGAGTACAATTCAGCATCATAAAGTCACCCTAGGATGCTGAATATCACCAGTAAGTCAAGGTTCTGCTGCAGAACTAATAAACTGATTCTTTTCCATGTGATTCATGGGAATGCAGCTATGAAATCACGAACTGGAAAGTTGTATATGACTCGTGAGCTTTCACAGAAGCTAGTAGAACACCATCTGAGAATGCCTTTGGCATGTTAATCAGTTCTTTTAATAAGTTATTGCATCCAGATAATCAGGTTCTAGGTGAAAAAGTGCATGAAACCAAATGCAGAATTGAAACTTTGTATTACATTACTTAGGTGGGTTTTTTAGTTTGAAGATTCTGCCTACCTACCACGCTGACTCTATAATTAACTCAAAAAGTCTGGGTAGTCCAAGTAGTTTATTTCGTAAAGAGGAACCTGAAATTACAAAGCTGTACTTTTGATTGTAAATATTTAGAGAGCAAGATGCTGAAAGGTGGGTTGGCATTTCCAGGGAAGTGTCTGTTCCTGTAAGCAGTCTAAGGAATTAGATAAGGAGCTAGCAATCAGGCAGTCCAAGAGGGGAAGAAACAGCCTGGCTGTGTTGAGCTTTGTGTGGGCCAGAAAAGTGTCATAAGCCTGAACCTTATGAGGGCTCATAGCAAGAGATTAGGTTGTTTTTTAAGGCTGTAAGCAAGAATTTATTAAATACTTAGCTAATTTAGGGCATCGCTACTTCTCAAGTGTAGAATAAATCTCATAGAGCTGCCAAGAGAACGTTCTGGAGCTACAGAGAAGACTTGTCCCTATGAACAGTAGTGAGAGATTATTGTCAAACAGCCGTAGTTTTGTTAATTTAATTACAGCAGAATCGAATCCTGAGTAAGTACTAGTTGCTCTGAAATTCTTTGTGATGAAATCCCAGAGCTTGCTTTGGAGATCTGTATGAGTGCTGTACAAGACACCTACTAATCAGCTTTCTAATAGTTAAATAAAACTGATTTAATGTCTAATAGAAATTGGTCTTTAATGAGTACTGTGGCAAGAACTTTACACCGATAGTATGTATCAAAAACTTTCACTCTAGAGGTAAATCAGAAGCCTTTTGGTTATAGTTTCAAAAAAAGGAAAAGTCATGGGGTGGATACTAAACCTTATCCTTGTGCAGTGCAATTGCTGCTGTTTCCTGGGTTAAATTATTGCAAGTTGGCTTCTGAGGCACAGTGATGTGAATGAAACTAGCACACAGTAGTGCCTCTGGAGAGCCTCTAACTAACCAGAACTTGCTTTATGTGGGCTCGATGCAGCCAGCACGGGAATCACTGATTGTATTCTGACGTTTTGCCCGGGGCTGTGCCCTTACAAGGGTTAGTGTACAAAGCTATCCTCCACCCATGAAAGTGATTGGTACCTCCTTGTGGGACTGTTAGGTATGTAAGTCTCCTAAAACTCGGAACTTTTGGTTAAACGTTAAAATTCCTCATTTTATGTGCACAGTCATAATGAGCACTTTTGTAACAAAAAGAAATTCATATGAATGGTCCTAAGGAGACAGCAAATTTTGTATGGGCTAAGATAGTGATGACACATCCAACTGGCACTACTGTCAAAATATTTTATTTTCAAAGCAGCAAATTATATTCAATCTTTGAATAAGATCATGAACTCTTCCTAAATAGCTGCTTGTTATCATCCTATTTAAAAAAAGATCTTGCCAAGAACTGTGATATATCTTGAAAATATGAGGAGCTAGAATGCAGAGGTTCTTGGAGATAACTCAGTGTAACATCCTTCAATAATAAAACCTTTGTCAAGGTTTGTGACAGATAACACAGTGTAGCTATGATTTAATACTGCTGTTACACATTTTAATTGCTTACAAGGAACTAGGTAAGAGCAATTTTTAGATGCTTTATTTATTCCATCCAGTTCCTTGTGTGTAGATGCTAATATTTTATATGAAATACAACAACAAAGGACATGTCTTTGATCCAGCTGAGCCAGAACTGCTATTATGAATCAAATAAAATTGAAGATTTTATGGTCATTGAGATGTAATGTGCAAGACTTATCTCCTCAGCTGTCTAACCAATAGCCACTATTACTAAGCATATTTATCCTTACTCCTGTTTTCTCTTAGAATGGAGGAGGCATTCTTAAGAAATTTCAGTTGTTTTTTTGGAGTTTCAAGAAGTAATGTTTGACATTTGGAAGCAACAGATTTGGAAGCAGCAATTTCACAGCTGAGAGATCCAGAGTAGTTGGTGGACTTAACTTACACCGAGGGAATGTCAGATCAAGCATGTACAAAGATTTCTTTCAATAAAATAAACAGAAAGTAGTCTGGTTTTTTGATGTGTTCTATCTTTAGCTCCATCTGAAATTTCCTTCAGTCATTTCTTCATTCATGTATAAGTCTTGTACTGTTCTTTTGATGATTATAAACTTTGCAGCAGTAACAAAATGAAATCATGGTCACGACTGTGCATTTAACAGTGAATTTAAAGTTAGACAAACCTGTATATTGTGCAGCAGAGTGAAGTGCTTTGTTTCATTTCATTTCTCTTTTTAAAAGCCCTTTGATGCAAGAAAGGTTGTAGAAACAAATACTAAAGTTTACTAAAGATCCAGAGAAGTAGCATTGATAGATTTCTGTTGAAGAACCATAATATTTGAAACCCTTGTGTGATAGGACAATATATACTAATAATTTCGAATTTTAATGTTGGCAGTTGGAAAACATTTTTCTAACACTGGTAAAACAAACTGGAAGATTATTGTTCTGCTGCTCAAATGATTTCTGTAGGCAATTTTTGGTTTTGCTTTCCAAAGACAAAATAACTGAAAAAAAAATCAGACTGTGTGGAGGTGTGAACTTCCATGTTTAGCAGTAGATAATCTTGTTAAAGGGAAAAATAGCCATGCTGTGGCCAAATGCATGTCTCTACATCTGTGACTGTAGTTTTAAAAAGCAGGTTTAACTTCTGTCTTCTCTTTCTTTTTCTCTGCCTACCTTCATTTCTCTGTCTTGATCTGTTACTGGATTTTATTCAGACTTAGCTTTTGTTTATTAAACTTAAGCAGTTAATGTAAATAGCACTGTCATTACAAAAAGTGTTCTTTTAGTCATTTCCCCATTTTAAGTTATGCTCTTTATCAAAAAGAAAATACATTTTGGTCTTTTGGAAATTACTTGCTTAGAAATCTAACCACTTTCACCTGGATGGAAAGGTAATTGGATGGGAATGTTGCAGGTTCTGCTAGGGTCTGCTTAAAATTTGGTGTCTCGTTTGTTTGGGTTTTTTAAAATTAAATAAGCACTACTCATTGTGAAGCTAAGGAGAGTGCGGCCTTGAAAATTACTGCAGTAGAAATACAGTTGGAGAGCTAAATGTATTAGAGTTTGAACTTGGTACCTACACTTAATATGCAGTAGGGTACATAGTGTTTTAAAAGATGGTAAACAGAAAACTTTTTTTTTTTTTGGGACCTTCGCTTTTCAGATTTTTTAAAAATCTGCTTTTTTTTTTTTTTTCTCTGTTGGAGTCAGCAGTACCAGATGCTGTCAGTCTGTTATTACCAGAGAATTTGCTCCATGACCTGTCTTGTAGAGAATAAACTATTAATTATGATTTTTTTCTTCCTTTTGTATTTTGGAGGTGGTCTTCCTAAATCCCTTTCTTCTGTGTACCACCTCTTCCTCAACCCTTTGGAAAAGGAAAAGGTAAACTATTTGCCATTTACAATATAAAGCCTTTAGTGCCTCTGAAGCAGTACAGCTGCTCTGGTAATGGCAAATTGATCATATTGTATTGCTTGACAGTCCCATTGGAGCTGGCTGATTGTGCTGGTTGGATTGATGACAGTTTATTTTAAGGTGTTTCCTAGTAAGTGCGTATCAAAATCTAAATGTAAGGTTACTTTTTATTGTCAGTATTCATTTTAATAGCAGTCTTAAGCAAAAAAAACGAAGTAGAAATTCTGTACTTATTGTATAAGAGAAATTCTCATGTCTCTTGTCCTGGTGGGTGAATGCATGGTTTAGCACTTGGCTGAAATAATGCAGTTTCATGGAGCCCTGTGTATTTCCTGTGCCTATATTTCAGCTGTTAGAGGAAGACAAAAGACTAACAGTAAAACTTGATTCAATACATGTAAACAATGCAGATTTTATTTTCTTCTTTTATTAAATCAGTTTGATTTTCTATTTAGTTACTCTCAGAGTTACTTAGTAGACTCTCTGTAAACTACTTCATCCAATACCTCGTCAGTGTGTGACATTGCTGTTTGCAGCGTCAGCTTCCACTTTCATATATTGGTTTTGCATGCAATAGGAGGGCTGTGATAAACTCTTGAATTATCTTAGTAAGTAAAAAGAGCTTCAGTGTTGGGAAGTGAACATAGCTAAGCATGGTTTCAGGTAATTTCTAGAAATCTAGGGCAAAACTTCCTTCTGGAGTTGTAGTTTGGAATAAGTGAAGCTCTCGGGCGTGTGGAGGGTGTGCGGTCCCAGGCAGTGAGCTGTGCTCTGTTTCTCTTCTTTAGAGCTAGTAGACATCTTGGGATTAGCTTTTAAACAGCTGTTCTGAGCATTAGCAGAGTGTCTTCTGGGGCCTCTAAAAATGAAAAAATATGTTGTAACTTTGATTCTACGGAAAAAGTACAGTTTTATGTGGTCCAACAGAAACATAAAAAAACCCTAACGTAAACCCCCACAAAACCTGTTGCTTTTGTTATTGTGTTTTATTAGAGAATGCATTGAGGTAGAAATGCATTTTCTAGGTCAAACTTTTTTGAGATACACAATATTATGATCACATAAAGTAAGAACAAAAACTTCTGGTATTTTCCGGAACTTCTTTGTTCTGATTTATGCAGGAATGGTTTTAATCATATAAACATATCAAAATTTTATGAAGTGCGATGGTTACATTTGTATTGTAATACTGTCCTGTCGTAATTAGGTGTCAGGCTGTTTTTATTTTTAAATTTTACTCTTTAAACACTATTTAGGTTAATAAAATTTGAAATATATTGGCTGAAAATACTCTTCCTCTCTTTAAAGGATACCTTGATTGTGTGGTCTGAAGCTGAAAATTATGATTTGGCACTTAGCTTTCAAGAAAAAGCAGGTTGTGATGAAATATGGGAAAAAATATGTCAGGTAAGTTTGATAATGTAAATTGAGACAACCTAATTCATCTAAATGTTTGTGTTCGAAACTTACAGGCTGTTCTGAGAGGTGAATTTAGAAAGTAAAAATTACTGGTTTAGCCAGCTCTCCCAAGTTTTGCATTTTCAAATTTGAAAACTTTCTCTTTGCTTCAGAAATTTTAATACTGACCTAATCTAAGTTTTGGGTGCTTTTTTAGAGCATTTTCAGATCTTTCTACTCAACATAACTTTTAATCTCTATTTTTGCCCAAGGAAGTGTAGTTTGAAATGAGTGCTTAAAAAGTTGCCTAATTAATGTCATAATTAACTTTTTTCAGGGTAGCCATAAGAGAAAAGATTACCTATGAAGTTTTATTGTAGAGAGAAAAATGTATGTGAGCTCTTAGTGAGTTTTATAATTTCTTACAGAATATACTTCAATGTATAATTTTTTATATGGTATGTATAATAAAACCGTATTTTATTTCCAGTTCTCTTTCTACATTTCTCATTCTTCTGTTTCATGTGAGGGGAATACTGAGTTTCTCTCAGAACTTTTTTCCATGTAAATGTTTCCAGGCTATGAAAACTGGTCTGATAGTAGGAGATAGCTCCATCCCTGTATCATCACCTTAAAGATAAAGTATTAAGAAATCAATGTGTACGTAGCATGTCTATATTTTAACATATATTTTATCACTACAGCCTGATCACTGTATAGTCACTGATTCAGTGCTGTTTATGAGCAATATTTGTTAGGGTATTAACTGTTGAGCCAAAGGAGTTTAATCAATATATTCACTGATGTTAGTTCACTTTCTCACTTCTTGTTTGGGTTTTTTCTTCCCTTCCAAGCATTGCAACTGCTCTTAGTTCTGTGCTACATCGTGTGGGGTTTCTCTAAATTACTCTAAATCTCTCTCTGCACTCTGTTCTTAAGAAACATCTAGCTCTCCCCACTCTGTGTTTTGAAGTTTGTTCTTAGTGATTTCAAAACAAAGCAAAAGAAATCTGGTTTGACAGTTGCATGTGTATAGATTACTCATTTTTTTTAAAGAATGAGCCTTTTCAGCAGTTTACCACTCGTGTAAATAAGTACAGAAACATTTCCAAGAACCTTAGCAGTCAATGGCCCAAAAGCTGGGGACAGAAACAAAGTGGGGAAGGGGGGAAGTTTTGTTCTGAGGAAACACCCAGATAAGAAGCCCAGTTTCCTCACCCTCATGTAAAGATCGAATATTTTTGTAGGAAACCAGTGTCTTTACATCCTGTTTTGAGGCCATGCTATTGTAATTGTGTCTAGTGTACTTTATAGATCTTAAGCTTCCTCAGCCATTAAAACTTCTTCTAAAAGGAAAGCTTTGATACCATTTATAAAGTGGTTGCTGCTGTATGAGCAGAACAATATGCGGGATTTAGCAGCATTCTGAGTATAGGCTTGCCTATAAATGAACATTATTTCTCCCAGGATTTTTTTGCTAATTTTCAAGTTTAAAAGCAACAGTACCTTCTACTGTTCTGCACAGTAGCTGTTCTCTGAATGTGACACATCACACACAGCAGATGCTGAAATTAAGATGTCATTAAAGCTGATACACTCCGGTGCCCAAGATTCTCTGCATTTTCTCACTAATTCATGCTTTCCACAGTTTCCTCGTATCTCTGGAGAGATCTCTGCAAGTCCTGTGCATTATTTTTCTGACAGTCAGTTTTCCACTACTCTTTTGTCAGTGTCAGATTGAGCTTTTTTGTTCTTAAGAGAAGATTCTGTGTCTCTGTTGAGTATTTAGAAAGTGCACAGTAACAGATTTTGACTTGCACCTCTCCAGAACTGAAAACAACAGATAAATTTGCAAGACTAGCCTTACTCCTTCCTCTGTTTGAGGCAGTGGAATCATCAAGAGCAGTTAATAGGCTGTAGAAAAATGTTTAAAGCTATCACTAGAATAATGTAATACTGATTTGCATTTGAAAATCTCTCTGCAGAGCATAAAGACTGGAAACAAACAGCTTGGTTCGACAGTCTATTAAGAAGTTGCTGTCCATGTTAATAATTGCGAATTTCTCTTTTTATTTGAAGTACT
This sequence comes from Regulus satrapa, assembly GCA_013396955.1. Lineage (NCBI taxonomy): Eukaryota > Metazoa > Chordata > Aves > Passeriformes > Regulidae > Regulus > Regulus satrapa. The sequence goes on along the minus strand of VWZN01019029.1, from coordinate 312,623 downwards.
CAGAAAGTGTAGGTTTTTTCCTTATTCTTCCTCCCATTTTTAGAAAATAAATAAAGTTAAATGTCTAATGCAGAAGCAGTTCTATAAAGCTTTCTATTTGAAGGAATCATCTCATTATCTCTTTTAATTTCCAAACCAGCTATACTCAATGTCAGACTAGATTTGCTTTTCTCTTTTACCCTTACAAGGAAAATGTGTGGTACTTTTAAAGAAGCATTCAAGTAACAGTAAAATTCACCTCCCATTTTTGACGCATCTGGTTTTGCAGGTTCAAGGCAAAGACCCTTCAGTGGATATCACTCAGGATCTTGTTGATGAGTCTGAGGAGGAGCGCTTCGATGATATGTCATCGCCAGGTCTGGAACTGCCATCCTGTGAACTCAGCCGACTAGAGGAAATCGCAGAACTTGTGGCATCTTCGCTGCCTTCGCCGTTACGGCGTGAAAAACTCGCCCTAGCACTGGAAAACGAGGGTTATATTAAGAAGCTCTTAGAAATTTTTCACGTGTGCGAAGACTTGGAGAACATTGAAGGACTACACCACTTATATGAAATTATTAAGGGAATTTTCCTTTTGAACAGAACTGCACTTTTCGAAGTCATGTTTTCCGAGGAATGTATAATGGATGTAATTGGATGCCTAGAATATGATCCGTCTTTATCGCAGTCACGGAAACACAGGGAGTTTCTGACTAAAACAGCAAAATTTAAGGAGGTGATACCTATATCTGATCCAGAGCTGAAGCAAAAAATACATCAGACATACAGAGTACAGTATATTCAAGACATGGTCCTACCCACTCCCTCAGTTTTTGAGGAAAATATGCTATCAACACTTCATTCTTTCATCTTTTTTAATAAAGTGGAAATAGTTGGCATGTTACAGGTAAGTTGCAAGAATTCATAATCTCTTACTTGTGCTTGGGCAAAGAAAGTCGGGTGTTTATTCCTGCAAAGATTGAGGTGCTTCCGTGGAACCTTCACTTCTGTGATTCTGTGAGTGACTGGAGTGTGACAGAAAAGGCATTTGAGTACTGAATTGTCAAATACACGTTCTTTAATTTCTGGATTTGGACTAGATTCTCTGTACCAGATTTAAATGGAGCAAACGTGTAAAATATTGAATGAGGCTCTTTGGAATGAATAGTACTGTTTGCACTTTGAGTCTTTGATTTTAATAGGAGTTTTGAGGGTTGTTGTTTTTGTGCTTTGGAACTTTTTAGTCACTAGACTTAGGGATATCTTTTGTCACGGGACAATGAAAAAAAAATAATTTTGCCTCAATTTCACGATATAATCTCCTACCACAATGTAGCTGTTGCTAATTTTGAAGTAAATTAAATTAGCTGTTTGGAAAGCACACGTTAAGAACATAATACCCCTTTAGATGCTTGAATATTTTCTTAGTTTGTCTTAATAAATCCCTCAATAACGGTGCTTGGCATTACCAGTTTTTCATTAAAATGCCTTATAAATATGCAATGCAGTTGCATTTGAAATATGCAAATATAAAGAGATTATTTGATGCTTTACATAGCTTCCCAATGTCTTAGGTGTTCTGCACCTACCCAAGAACTTCCTGAAAGGTGCTAGAAGTTGGTGGCACATCTCTGTAAGGGAAGCTTTCAACTAATTTAGCAAAGTGTTACAGCACGTGTATTTTGGCTTCTAGAAGTTAATTATCATTATCTTGTTTCACTCAGAGTTTAATAAATGAATAGTCATTGTCTTTGTAGGGGCTGTCTGATCTGGAGAAATGGACCAAGTGTTAGGTGTTACTGATGACTTTAATCATGTTTATCTTCAGAGGATGCACTCTGTATAATTTCATGGAAAATACATAGCAAAGGAGAGTGAAAATCCCTTTTGCAAGCTCCTAGAGCAAACAATTGTCAAAACTAGGCCTCACAACTTTCCTCCCATCACACTGGGTTATCAGAATACTGATAGGACTTAATCCACTCTCTTGGAGCTTTCCTCTGTCGTGAAACACCTCGGGCATCTTCGGTAGTACTGGGCCCAGCTTGTGCCCAGGTGAACCAAACTGTTCATGTGTCTGTGAGTCCTTGATAAATAAAGTCACAGTTGCTTATCTGAAGCAGTCAGAAGGCCTTAACCATTTTGGAGTTGTCAATTTGAAGAAGTTCACGAGTCTGACTTTGAGAGAACGTTGAGAAAGATTCAGTTAAGGGGTCTCAGCTGGAGCATTCGGTATGACTGTTGTCTCAAAAATGTCTTGCCTTCTTAGCAAGGCTAGCTGAAAGCAAACTTCTGAAGATGATACATTTTGACTTGAGGAGGGGGAGGGGAAGAATTTTTCAGGAGTCTTGGTGACAGTGGCTGATTCCGAGAGGGATGTTGAGCTTTGAAAAAGAAACCGGGCAAGGAAAACGAGGGCCTGATCCTGCAAAATCCTTAAGGGTGTGTTTTCCGGATGTCCCGAGATAGCTTTATTGAGGACTAGAGACTGATGAGTTTCCTTTTTTCTGTCTCTCACAAACTGTGTTAGGTTAATCCATGTAGGGTAGGTTTGAGTTAGAATATCAAGGTTTTGTGTTGTTGCCAGACTCGTTAGTTGCAGTTTACAGTTGAAATGAAGGCTCAGATCTGATTGTGTTCTGTTGTGTGACAGCTGATCTTTAAACGTTATCTTCACTGCTGTTCTCTGTGGTTGAGAATGAAGTATGCTTCGTGTATGTTGGAGTCAGAAGAATTAGCATTGCATTTCAAAGTTAGATAAACAGTTGGAATTGCTGAAGTGCTTTCTTTCCACAGCTTTGAGGAGCCCAGGATGAGATCACACAAGAAAGACAATACACTATACTGCATTTCCTAGTACTTTCACAGTACAGCTGTCTAGCAAGGAGGGACAACTCCCTGCGTTTATAAGTAAGAATCTGTCAGAAATAATTTAACATTGTTGATCAACTCTTGGTTCTGAGGGAACTAAAAGAGACTCACAGATTATGTGTCCATTTAATTTCTAAGAGTTTAAAAAGACTGACTGATTGATTGGTTTGATGGATTGATTGATTGATTGATTGATTTTTCAAGGTCTTGCAATGTAGTTCTTAACCCAAGGTTTCAGCTTACGTACCTGGCATTTATTGATTCATTTATTCATAGAGCAATAGGCCGGGTTGCACTTTTCTGTAATCTCTGCACTCTGGTTTCATTTCATTCACCCCCCATTCCTACATTCTGTGTATAAAATACATGATACTGTTCCTTCCCATTTCTTTACACAGAATAAATAACGCTCTGAGAACTGGATTAAAAGACTGCTTTTGTTGATTTCACTTCTGTAACTAATTCCTAAGGGCTTCCTTCCATTTGTGTGTGGTTTACCATCAGGCATTGCTGCAGCTGGTATTTCAGTGTGTGTGGAGGGAGTGTTACTTGGTGGAGGATGTCTGCATCTCTGTGGTTGCTGACATTCATTGTTTTAGAGCTTCTGAGATGCTGGTGCTCACTAACCTTACGTGTGTACTTCAGAAGTGGTTTCTTTTCGGAGTCATGAATTGAAGAGACTCTGGGATCCCTGTGGTGGTTTATTGGAAGCCATGGACGAGTCTCAAGTTCTCAGCAGATCCATAATAAAGGCTGTTAATGTCTCTCTTGGACCATTGAGGATGTAACCAAAGAGATCTCTTTTTTGGGAAGTTTCACCTAGCAGAATAAAAGTCAGCTCCCTGCATAGCTGGTATCCCATGACATCCCACAGCTCTTGTGTGTGCAGCTGAGTTGTTGGCTGTTCTGTTCTTTTCTCTCTCACTCTGGCTGAGAAGGAAAGGAAGAGAAAAACTCTTACCTCCATCATGGGAAAACAGTGAGCTGTAATGAGGAGTGGCTAGAAGTTTGTACAAGGCTCTACAGATTGTGTCTCTGCTTCTTGAGGAGCTGCGTGACTTTCCTCAGAGCTGCTGCTGTGTTTTATTAAAGGCATTTACTGTCAAGATAGGCCATTTAGGGTCATTAAAGGTCACTGACATTTAAAGTCAGTTTTTCAGTTATAATTAATATCGTAGATATTAATTAGTCTGGCTTTATTAGTGAGACTTTGCATGTGTTTAAAAAAAATCCTGTATTTGTGGAAGACTCTTGATTTGATCATTTTGCTTTCTTTGGTAGGTAAAATAACTGTTGCCCTTTTGTGCTAAAACCAAAAATCCAAAATAGCTAACCTTTGGCATTAGGCTTATGAACCATATTCTTCCCTCCTTCTTCATGAAGGTTAGCTTTCTCATAAGCTTTGTAAAAATGTGTTTGTGTTGCTGGGCTTTTTTGAGAACTGGAGGTTAGTTTGTTTGTGGTTTAATTTTATAAGATAGGTAGTTTTAAGTGAGCATGTCGACATGTCACTAAACTAGATACTCTTGTTGCTTGATGAATAGTAAAGCTATGAAAACAATATTCCCACCCTGCAGATTAATTACAAATTACTGCAGATTAATTACATCTGTAATTAATTACAGATTTTTGTCATTCACAGTGTGTAAGATATGAAAGAGATATATAACATTTTCTTGCAATTTCAGCCCCTCCTAATATGCTCTCACTGCTTGGGGTCCAGCCTGTTCTAGTCTTGAGATGTCATAGCCACCAGGAATCCTTGCAGAAACACGGAGCTGGCCAAGTTTTGAGAGTGGGGGTGGGACAGGTAAGTGGTGTTTCTTGCTTTATATGACGCTCTTTTGCAATTTAAAAATACATATACTAATGTGCACACTGGAGGCCACCAGTTCTTTCCCATTGTATTATTAACTAGTTCATTAAAAATAAAAAAAAAACAAACTTGCAAAACTGCGCCATAGAGTGAGCAAACACTATTTCCTTCTGTCCTCTCCCCCTTTTCTCAGCGGTGTGTTCTTCTAGCCAGCAAGATCATGCAATACCTTTATCTTCCAGAATAAAGAATCTTGTTCGGATTACTTTTGGGTGTGTGCATTTAGGCTTCAAGGTCTTTAATTTTCATGTAAGTGGAGAGTAGAAGGAGAAAATTGGACAGATATTAAAAGCCTTCTTGTGCCTGGTAGCTGGTATGATTGTACTGGTAAATCAGGATTTTTCAACATGGAAGTCGGATTACTGGTAGTCCCTATATCCCTTTTCAAGAGCTAAAAAATTGCAGGTATTTAGGTACATCTGTATATTTTACTGTATTTATGTGTAATGATATGCATTTAGGTTTCAATTTTGAAAGTGTTTTACAGATAGTTGCTTATTTTTAACAGAGTCCTGTGGGTGCAAACATAATTATCTGTAGTTGTTTTAGAGGAAGATACGTGTTAGTGCATGCTGGTAGCTTTGCCCAAATCCACTCTGCTTTCTTACAGTAGGTGGCTCAGGAATAGCTGGAGATTTATTTTCAGCCAAATTCACCTTGCAGTGTAGTGTGAAAGGAAACTTTCTGGGGGAAGTGACTTGGTGAAAGACATTTACAAGTGGTGCGTGATCGTGATTTTTGGGATCAATGTCTTCATTGTGGAAAATTCTTTTCCACGTGTTCAGAAACTACAGAAGTGTTTTGGTGGATCTCGCTACTTTTGCAGCATGTTGGTTCAAGTGGAAGTAGTGCATCAGGAAGGCATGTGTGGAAAGGCAGTCTGATGTAAAGGAGATTTTAAACTAAGCAATCTTTTGTGTGGTAGCAGGAAGGGATATGTATTTGAAGCGGTAATTATCTGTTTGCTAATAATATTTTATGAAAATTTCACTTAATGGACTCGAATATTGGTTTTGCCCAAAGTTAATAGGGAGGTATAAAGGAGTATAGGATGGAATGTGTGCTCTCTTTCCAGTTTGGGTGATGTTGAGTTTCTTGGATTTTTCTTTTCTTTTTTAAAAATGTATGTTTTTTGTAATTTACCTGTAATCAGAGACACAAAAATATCTGATAACAGAATGTTAATTAAATCTAAGAGAGGCCTGGTTTTGAAGGATCCTTTTTAAACTGCCTTTCAGGAGGAGGAGGGCTCCTTTGGAAGCTGAATCACAAATGTAAATAGTGTCCTTTTTTGTGACCCTAGCTTATCTCTGGGTTTTCATGTTTTTAAAATCATAATGATTGGGTGAGTAGTTGGCCTGGCTTGTTTTTGTCTTCATGAAATCTAGAAGCATCTCCTTAGATCTTGAAAAGCATAAATGAATATACTTAGTGTCTGGTATACACATAGTTAAAATATTGCACTTCTGATAATTTCTGTGCCTGGGGACAGTACCTAGAATCCCCAATTACATCATAAACTCTTGTTTGCAGTTTGGCTTTCATGGAAAACAGTTGTGACCTTCACAGCTTCTGAGGTACAGCTAAATGTGTTCTGTTCCTTGTCTCTGTGAAAAGACCTGCAGAGAATTATGAATTTGGTCTGTGTTCACAGACATACTTTGAGGGATTTTTGCAAGTTGAACAAAAAAAAAAAAAGAAAAAAAGAAAAACATTTAAATTTGTGTAGTTCTGTCATTCTGTGTTGGTGCTTTGTGATTTCTAAAATATGTGTGAACTCTGCTCTCAGACTGCATTTCCACGGGTCTTGGCAGGATTGTTCAGGAATGTTCCTTTAGATATATTGCCCTTGTCAGTATTTTTACAGCTTGAGAGAGAGAATCTCGTATTTAGAATGTTGTTTGCAACAACAACTTTCCTATACATTTGAGAGGATTGGGTCTTTTCCCATGAACAGCAACCTGTCTGCCTTTCATTAAGCATCTGGAATGAGATAAATGCTAAATTCAGGGCTAAGCCATAAGTATGGAGTTAGTAATAAGTTGTTTTGATTTTCTTGGAATAAGTGCCATTTACTGCATGTTATCCATGCAAGGGTGGATCACTCAGATCCACCTTAATTTGTCTGATTTTAAATAGGTCGTGGTTGTTCTGGAGCCTAGAGATTTCAGGTAATCTTGTTAATTTAAAAGTACAAGGTATTTAATGGGGTTTGGGAGAGGACATGACATGGGGAATGTTTCAGTATTATATTTAATGCAGAATTGTAAAATACTGTATTGTAGTCTATATTTGAAATGGTGGAAAACAGCTACATACTGAATTTTTTGTTGTTTTTGTTTTGTTGGGGTTTTTTGGGTTTTTTTGAGGTACCCTACTTGTTGCTCTTAATGTAAAAGCCATGATTATGCACTGCTGAAGTTTCCATTGTTGTTTCACAGTGCTCACTCGAAGATCCTTGGTACTTGCCCTTTCTCTCAGATACCTTGGAAGAGGTGAAAAGTTGCTTTCACAGTGAGAATAGAAATAGGGCTTATGCTCTCCTTTTTTGGGGATAACCATGCTTCTCTGTAGTTTTCATAGATAAGTTTGGTTCTACATCTTGATCAAAATAGCAAAAAGAGAAATGAAAGCAAGCTATGTGGCCTTCTGTTAAATACACTGCTAATCATGGCAAAGAATCTGCATATTCTTCCAAAGAACTGGTTTTTATGGGGTTTTGATTTGTTTGGGTATTTTTTAATTTCAGTGACTAAATATATCAGTATGTCTACTGTGAGTTACTTATGTTACCTGTGATAGCTAATGAGTTAAGTAGTAGAATAGAAAACTTACAAAAAATATATATATACACACTGTCTTGTATGTAATGTATATATTATATAACATCCAGATAGCAGGTAGTCAAACATCCTTGCATTTTCCCATCAAAGCTTAAGGTATGTTTCTTGAAAATAAATATCTTAATAGCTGTTCTGAACATATTTCACTGTTGATATCTGGAAGTCAAAATTTACCTGTGTGTTTGATCCTCCAGAGTGAATTTTGGTATACTTCACATGAGGCCTCTCCTATCTCCTTTTGGTTTGATTTTGAAGCAGTCCCAGAAACAGCATCTGAACTCGTGTCCAGAAATGACTTTTTCATTGTCTGTTGGGTCAGTTTAAGAGCAAAACTTAGCATCAGACAAGAGAAAAGGTGGCATCTTTTAAATATAAGGTTCACCTTACAGTGCAGTGAGCTGTAGTGGCTCATGCCAACCTGTTTGGTGTTTGTCTGTGCTGTGCCATGTAGAGATGCTGACTGTGTTGTGGCAGTGTTGTAGCAGCCTTGGCACGGTGTGCTGTCAGAACGGAGGTGCTCACTTCCTCAGCAAGGCTGCACGCTGAGCCCGCATGAGGTATCGAGGTAATTCACAACATGAGAAAGTTCTTGTGTGTGTATATTCAATACTTCTGTGGTCTTGCTTTAGGCAGTGCAAACACGAGCAAAGCAGCTCGTGTTTCTGGCACTGTGGGTTTGGGACGGAGGGATGTTACACATCCATGGATTTACTGACTTCACAAGAAACAAAAGTGGCAGCTTTCTGCAAAAATGTGTTAGTACCTGCTGTACAGGAACCTTACTCAAGCAAGTGCTGCCTCACTACTACACAAATACTGGGAGAAGGTTTATTTCTCTCTTAATAATCTCCTAGTTGTTAGGACTGCAAAGGTTATGGAAAGCTAAATATTGCTCCTTCTTTCAATCTAAAGGCACATTTGTAATGTGTTTGCACCTGTTTGTAGTTTTGCTGAGGTACTGCTGTGTGAAAACAGTGGAATGGGTTTTGATTGCTGTCAGCCAGAATGTCCAATAAATTCCGTATGTAATAGGTACAGTTGTTTTGATTTGGTCTCTGGAATTCACCCTTTTTCACAACATGGAGGGGGAAGGAATCTCACCTCATTCCTGCTGTTAGGCAGCTTTCCCTTCCTTGTGTGCTTGTTTTTGTTCTGCTTTAGAGATCCAACAGCATTCCAGAGATACACCTCTCTGTGTGTGTGTGTGGGGCTGTGTGGGAGATGCTGTTCATAAATGTGTGTAAACAGCTGGCCAAGGGTAGTGTGTGTGATTTAGGGGGACTGGCACGTGACAAAGGGGGAAAGAAGCTGAAGAAGTCAAAGACAAAACAGTGAGAGTTGCAGTAGATAGTAGGAAAAGGGCAGCTAAAAGGCAATGCAACAAACGTTGTACTTGAGAGTGAATTATTGGGGGATGGAGTGATGCTGAACATGATTAAAGCTCAAAAACAAGATGCGTATTAATTTGCTTGAAAATTGAATTAGAAAGTTGTTACTGGTGTGATTAACTGCAATATACAAACATATGTTCTCTTCATTCCAGGAAGCATGGTCTAGAAGAACTTTCTATTATGCTTGGATGCCTTTTGATATTCTCAGATAAACAAATGGTATTGTTTTGCTTTTATAGGAAGATGAAAAATTTCTGACAGACTTGTTTGCACAACTAACAGATGAAGCCACAGATGAGGAGAAAAGACAGGAACTGGTAAGAAATCTGTAAAATATGTGACAGTTACCACAAAGTGACACGTGAATCCTTTTTTTTTTTCCTTCTTTTTAAATTACTAAACTAGTATATTCCTGGTTTTCAGGTAAATTTTCTGAAAGAGTTTTGTGCATTCTCACAAACACTGCAACCTCAAAACAGAGATGCATTTTTCAAAACTTTGTCAAATATGGGCATACTGCCTGCACTAGAAGTCATATTGGTAAGTCATTTCAATTCTATTTGTTATAACAGTTTTGTTTATCTTCAGAGAGGCTTTTTTTTAAAGGTAACTTCAGCACAAAGTTCAGCAAGTGGTTTTCTTCTTGTTTGCTTCATTTGGCTTGTCCTAGCTTTAGATTCAAATGTTCAAAATATTTTTGTAAAATTTAAAAAGATTTTACAATATGACGTTGCTAAGTGCCCTGGCATTTTTCAGTTTTTGTTTTCCCATTTGTTTTCCTAGCTTTGCTTGCTTTTTGGTATCCAAATAAGTAAGAAAATAGGGAAATCTATCAAAGGGCAGGGAAATTATAAAATTTATTTTGTCCCAACTGTTCTCAAATTTACAGAGAAGTGAGAGTTGACTTAGTTTCAGAATATGGTTTTAGCAGCAGTTAGATGTGATTTGTGAGAAGGAATTAAAGCTGTATGTCTTCTGGTTCCATTTAACCCTTTCAAGAAGATGAAATTATTTTATTTGACTTTTCCAGGGTATGGATGATGCGCAAGTACGAAGTGCAGCCACTGATATATTCTCATATTTGGTTGAATACAACCCATCCATGGTACGAGAATTTGTCATGCAGGAAGCACAGCAGAATGATGATGTAAGTAGAGAGTCCTCAGAAATGGGTGTATTGGTTTTGAAATGACTGGGGTTTGAAGTTACTGGTGTCTATTTACAACTCTGTGAATGAAATGAGCCTTAGTTTCAAAGAAGTAATTTGGAATTTGGTAACAGCACTCTGCTTCTGTGTTTTAAAGAGTTCTGTTTAGGTGAGATGAGTTCACCTCTTCACAGATACTTGTTGCATTGTATAATTTCAGATTTCGCACAAGGGAGTAGCATTTGAATTGACTTCTTTTTCCCCCTCCTAGGATATATTACTCATTAACCTCATTATAGAACACATGATTTGTGACACTGATCCAGAACTTGGAGGAGCAGTGCTACTCATGGGTTTGCTTCGTACTTTAGTTGATCCAGAAAATATGCTTGCCACTGCCAATGTAAGTAAATAACTTCAATGAAATTGCATTTGATTTTTTTAGGGTATTTGATGATATGTTACATTGTATTTTTTTCATTCCTTAGAAAACAGAAAAGACGGAGTTCTTGGGTTTCTTCTACAAACATTGTATGCATGTTCTGACAGCCCCTTTATTGGCCAATACTACGGAGGACAAGCCTAGCAAAGGTAATGACACTGGATTTTGGGCACATCAGTGTTCAGAATAATTGTCATAGGACGTTTTCCATCTAAAAAATTTGAGTCTGAGATTATGAAACATAGTTCAAAGTAAAATGCTGATTCAATATTTAGTCATTTGAGTAATGCATGGGCACAAAACTCTGCAGAGAGACCTGATTTAAGAAGTGAACAACATTTGCTGCACATTTGGCTTTAGCAAAAAATAAAATACTTGTTTTAGCCAAGACACTCCATATGAGGCAATGGTTTGTGATCTAGATGTGTGGATATCCTAACGTGATTTGGTTAAATAACCCTGACTATTCGTGTTAGGGTTATGTTCTGTGCTCTGAACCTTCAAACACCAGTTTAAGAAAAATTTAATTGGTTCTATATTTTAAGAGTTTCCTGCCATATCTGTGTTCACAGAAGATACTCAATCCATAACAGATTTGTTCGATTTCTGTTCTAAAGACTAAACATATCCTGCAGTATGTTCCATAAAATGTCTGTGGGAAATAAAAAAACCTTGGAAATGTTTACTGGAGTGCAGTTGGATATTTGAAGCTAGCTTCTGAAGTATTCCAGATATGTTTAATTATTTTGGTTCTGTTTTATTACAGATGATTTTCAGACAGCCCAACTCTTGGCATTAATACTGGAATTGCTAACTTTCTGTGTGGAACATCATACCTATCACATAAAAAACTACATTATTAACAAAGATATCCTGCGCAGGGTACTCGTTCTCATGGCCTCAAAGCACGCTTTCTTGGCATTGTGTAAGTTTGAAAGCTAAGGAATAAACTAGAATTTTGTGGATGTGAACGGATACATATCTTCACTCTGCTGGAAAAAATCTTCATAGAGCATGACAATTTTTGACTGAATACAGAAATTCTGCTGTTATAGGCTGTGTTTCTCATACTTAATTATAGATATGTCAGCTACTATTAGTAAACAATTTTGCATTTATAGATACATTTTTATCCTAAAAAAAGAATGATTTTGCTTCATCGCAGTGGAGAGGGGAGTTGAAGAGATGGTATGTCAGTATTGAATATATTAAGAGAACATTGTAAGTTTTGATGGTTTTTTGGTAGAAATTATCAGAGGTCCTTAATTAAAGATATTACTACTCGACTACATTAAACTGTGCAGAAGTTCATGGTGCTTCTCTTCACACTGTGGTAGTTTCTTCACCGTGCTCAGCTCGGTAGTGTCAAAGCAGACCTAATTCTGGAGGCAAATAAGAGATTTTCTCCATAATTCTGTTGGGCACATGGAGTTAAAAACCAAAGTTTTAAGTTGACTGAGCATACAATAAATACCTTTTACATTTTGCAACCAAATAACCTGTACACATGGTTGCTAAGCAAAGTGTGCTGCCATGTGATACTTTCTCTTTATGCATGGACATTTTCTCTCACTTGTGTACACTTTGGAGTTTCAGAAAGAGCTTTAAACTGGCCTTTGCCTTACTATGTGAGTGAATAAAATGTCATTTACCAGTTTTAAAATGAGATCGTTTATATTCTAATCAGGTAAAACTAATTAAATCTTATCAAACTTTTGAATATTGGGATAATAAGCAAATTTCTGAGGGTTTTTTTTTTTATTTAGAAAATCTTTTACCTTTACCATAAGTAATTTAAATAATGAAAAATAGAATTTTATATTAGTAGTATTATAGTTAATCAATTCTGTATGAGTTCTTCGGTGAACAGAGGTGTTTTCATGTGTGCAGTTATGATGGAGTATTTCTTTATGATAGAACAGGTGAGTAACCTTCAGTGTAGTCAATACTATTGAGAGGCAGAGAATGACTGAATGTATTGCTGCATATGAACTGCTCTGTAAATTGCCCTAACTAACGCTGAGTCATTTCTGCAATTTTGCTTGTAAATTGAAAACCTCTTTTGACAACACATGTGTTGCAGGTGCTCTTCGTTTCAAGAGAAAGATAATTGGGCTAAAGGATGAATTCTACAACCGTTACATAATGAAAAGTTTTTTGTTTGAACCCGTGGTTAAAGCGTTTCTGAATAATGGTTCCCGTTATAATCTGATGAACTCTGCCATAATAGAGATGTTTGAATTTATCAGAGTGGTGAGTGCTATTATATGCTGAAGAAAATTACTGTATTGTTTAGTCTTGTAATTCAAGATTACTTTTCTTTTTGCTTTTGCCCTAAGCTATGCTATCGTAATGGTTGATAGGATATTGTATTTACATTAACCTTGCTTTTTTTCACTACTACATATTTGTACATGTTCTTTCTCACATTCAAACAGTACCATTACTTGAAGATTAAATTCACTTGATAGTGTACTCACAGTACCCAGATTTGCAAAGGCAGCACTAATAAAATTTCAGCCTGCGGATTGGATGGGCTTTTTGTTGCAGGATTGTAATTAGAAACTGCTGCTACAAACTCATCAAATTTAACTGTGCTCTGTAATATCAATTCAATGGAATATGGAATTATACAGAAGAGATACCAGTCTCTTTTGATTATTTTAATTGAATGCTACCAAGTTCTTTCCATGGGGCGCCTCTTAAATATTTGTGCCAGTTTGGCTGTCTGCACAGTACTGTCTCCTTGCTGTTGTTTGCATCCAGATTCTGAGAAGATACTGTCCAGACTGTACATGTGGTAGATGGGACCAAGCTAGGGTGCAGACAGTTGTGGAGGAGTAAGTCACCACGTACTGTCACTTCTTGAAGTCTCTAGTGTTGATCACCTCTTTCTTCTTTGAGTTGGGGCTCAAGGTAATTCAAGAATAAGATGACCGGATCATGATGGAAGAGAGTTGATTGGAAACTGGTGTTGAAGCTATGAGAAAAGTTGATCCATATAGGTGGCTGTGACTTGTGCAGTGGTGTACTGGGTTTGCAGTGGCAGTGGAGGGCAGTAGCTAAAGGGGTTCTGTAGAAGCTGCTGGAAGCTTCCCCTGTGGTCAATAGAGCCAATGCCAGCTGGCTCCAAGATGAACGGGCCACTAGCTCAGGTTGGAGCAGAGATTCCCCTGCAGCCTATGGTGACGTCCATGGTGGAGCAGAGATCCACCTGCAGCCCATGGTGACGTCCATGGTGGAGCAGAGATCCACCCGCAGCCCATGGAGGACCCCAGGCCGGAGCGGGTGGATGCCTGAAGAAGGAGGCTCTGACCCTTCGGGAGGCCTGTGCTGGAGCAGGCACCTGGCAGGATGGGATGGGTGGCCCTGTGGAGAGAGGAGCCCACACTGGAGCAGCTTCCCTGACAGCACTTTGACCCCACGGGGAACCCTTGCTGGAGCAGCCTGTACCTGAGGGACGGCGTGCCACGCTCTCTGTCGCTATAAAAATATCTCAGTTACAGTGGAAAGACATTTCAGGATTGGGTTTGGCATCGTTTTTATCAGGCTTTAGGTTCTGTAATGTTTTAAAGGAGATACTGCTAGAAAATTGATGCTGTTTTACTAATCAAATACTTGAGGCTCTGGGTTTTTAATTACACTTATATGCGTGATACCCATTTTTGCCTAAGTTAATTAATAATGCTTGTTATGGCATGCTTCTTTTAGGTACTTCTTATATAGTATTAAATAAACTAATTTGAAAATAAGTCACTTTATGTTTGCTTCTTCCTATAGGAAGATATAAAATCGTTAACAGCTCATGTAATTGAAAATTACTGGAAGGCACTGGAAGATGTAGATTATGTGCAGACATTCAAAGGACTGAAACTACGATTCGAACAACAAAGGGAAAGACAAGATAATCCAAAACTTGACAGGTAAAATACACTAAATGCTCTTAATAGCATATTGATGCTTTAATTCTCTTATCAGACTGCTGGTGGGTTTTTCTCTTCTGCTGGGAAATATAGATAATTTAAACTTCTGCTTGCATCTCAAGTCTTGCTGAATTCACATGATTGAAAGTCTGATCCTCAAATACAGACTTTTTTGATCAACTGTCAGCAAATGTTAATTGCTGGGCACCCAGTCATAATGTTAATTTATGGTATCTTAAACTTACATGCAGTATTTTAATGAGGCTGGAAGCCTACCAAGTATCTCTACCAAGTTGATTTGTTTAAATAACAGATTTCCACTGCTGATTTGAAAGACTGTCAGTTGTGAATTACCACTCAGTGGATTTTTCCTTCAAAAATTTACACAGCAGGTTTACTTTTACTTTAGTTATGGGAGTAGATATTTAGATAAGCTTTATCAAAATGCCTGAGGAATAGAACATACAAAGAAATTTTCAGAGAATGCTTTTTTGTCCCTGTTAGATTTGCTGATGGAGTAAAAAGCAATCTGATGCAAAGCTTGAATCGCTCCTTCTGTTTGCCAGAGCAAAAGTTCCTTTCCTTAGTACACAGTTGCCCAAGGTTAAAAGGTTGACACGTATAAAAATAGGAAGTTTAGACCTTTTTGCTCCATTTATTTTTGCTTTATATCTAGTTTCACTAAAACAAAATCACTTCTTGTGTGAACAGATTAGTTCACACAATTAAACAATTTAAGAATTGTTAGCAAGATATGTTCTTGTTTTGCTGCCCTGAATTAGTTTGAAAACATTAATTCTGATTAGTCTTACTAGGATATCTTGAGATTTCAGACTTTTATTTCCTGCTACAGGATTTCCTACTACTTAAATTTGAGAGTTGTACAATTAAAATGAGACAATTAAATGTACAATTAAAGTAATTGTAGGTTTATTTTTAAACATTGAAGCTCTTTCAAGAGCATATGCAAGATCTGCAGTAGGAGTACTAAGGTGTTAAAAGTGAGATGTTATTATTTTGGCTTATGTCAGCTAAGCATATCACTTAAACAGCTGTGAATCCAAGGCTGTGATTCTTACTTACATTAATGCATATGTGGAAAAGCTGCTTTCTACAGTAATTTCCATCCAGTATAGCAAGTAAAGTTGTAGTTTTTTTTCTTGGCTTCAGTTGAGCTAAATAATTGTGCTGCAAGTTGATATCCAAGGTAGCAGTTGATATCCAAGGCTCTGAATAATGGAAAATACTGATAAGTAACCAAAAGTTCTAACAGGTGGATGTGGCAGAGAGAGAGAGCTTTCTCTTCAATGTATCTGCTTAAACCTGAAGTCATATTTAATTTAGGTTATTATTACTTTTTAAAAACTTGTTGGACCCTGAATACTGAGGTTACAAAGTATTTTCAGAGAATAAGTCTGTATTTCTGAACTCTTTGTTTTGCAACTTTTTATTTATCATTGCAAACTGGCAAACCAAGCCTGAATGCCACACTTCAGTGAGATGTATTAAAATCATTTTTAATAGTGCTGTTAATATGCTAGAGAATTTTGTACTGATCAAATAGTCTGAATGTGCTGTTAGCAGAGTTGTACTTTATTTGATTTCTTTATACGGGGAAGTTTTTACTTATATTTGCATTGAAAATACAAAGGTTCACATTAGGGAATGATTTGCTGGTATTTTTATTGCTCTGCAATGTGTAGATCTGGAAGCTGTCCCTGAGTATCACATAGAAGTTTTATTAATATAGGTTGATTTTTGAATCTAAGCTTTTAAAACTTACTGTTCTGCAGCATGCGCTCCATTTTGAGAAACCACAGGTACAGAAGGGATGCAAGGACCCTGGAGGATGAGGAGGAAATGTGGTTTAATACTGATGAGGATGATATGGAAGATGGAGAGGCAGTGGTGCCACCTTCTGACAAGCCTAAAAATGATGAGGATATTATGGACCCCATCAGTAAATTCATGGAAAGAAAAAAATGTAAGTGATGAGAAGATTAATGCCATAACTTGCATTATTTAGTGCAGTGAAGGATTTGCATGTATTTATTTTGAAATTGCAACATCAATATCACACCTTTAAAAAGTTTTGTTGTCTTTAAAAGCAGAATGATACAAAATATGTTGTAGATTTCTAAAAGCATTTGAATTAAAATCTTAGGTGATAGTCAAGTTTTCCTGTGTTTTATCTGGGTTATAATTCAATGCTATGTATTCAATATATATAATATTTATAGCTCCAAATTTTCTACATAAATGTTCGGGTGATGCCAGTGGTAGAACAAAAGTGTTCATTCCTGTCCAGTGACAGCCTCTGGTGACTGGTGCAGTAGTGTGGAAAAATGTCTATGATGACTTACTTAACTGAGTTATATATACAGTATTAAACCTTTTCCCAAACAGTGGTTTGTAATTAAATATTTCACTCAATAATACTGCTTTACTTTTGCTTTTTTTTTTTTTTTCTTTCCAGTGAAAGAGAGTGAAGAAAAGGAAGTTCTCCTGAAAACTAACCTTTCAGGTCGTCAGAGCCCAAGTTTCAAGCTTTCTTTTTCCAGTGGTACAAAATCAAACCTTACCAGCCAGTCATCTGCAAGTAATCTGCCTGGATCCCCTGGGTCTCCTGGGTCTCCAGGGTCCCCTGGCTCCCCTGGATCAGTTTCTAAAAGCACATCTCAGATGGCAGCTATTACAACTAAGGTAATTTCGAATGGGTGTAGGTTGCCTTCATGGTGACAGAGTAGGAATTGGCTTTTGCATCTCTCTGGAGTTTGTGTGAGTCCCGACAAGTTAAGCAGTAGTTGTCTGGTTTGTTTGTACTTCTGACCTTTGGCATTTTTATACTGCAATCTGCTGTATATAGAAGAAATAAAAGCTCTTTTAATGCCCAGACAGGTCCAGTAGGAACCATGCCACTAGTTGCTCTTAGCAGTGATATTTACATGAAATACAGACAACACTGTACTTATGTTAAATTCCACAGGGATATTTGACAGGTAAAAAAAATAATTTTTTGAAACATAGCCAAATTGTAGTAGATACCACAATGCCCTGCCACATCCATTGAGGATTTCTACTATCACCGTTTTAATATTGTTCAGAATTCTGTAACTGACCCATGTGGAAGAAGTAAATTGCTTTGGATTGGGGATTGCTGTAAGCTAGAACAATTTTTAATACCCAAGTGGGACATTTTTCCCTTCAAACTAACTTACGGTTTTGATTTGGAACATTATGAAGTAGAGGAAGAAGCCACTTTCAAAGAGCAATGTAACTTGGAGTGAATATTCAAAACTAGCATGTTAAAATACATTTTAGAACACTTGGATTTTATCAGATTTTTTAAATAAAAATGTTTTAACTGAATCAGGAAAGTAGAGTGACTGCTATTTTCCCAGCACAGGGGGGCATATAAGGTAATGTTGACACAATGCAGTTCAGATAATGAGCATTTATTTTCTTAACAAGTGTTTCCATTTCTGAAAGGTGAGGTATGTATGTCAGTTGTCAGATAGTCTTGGAATAACACTGATTCATCCTTGTTTTGTAATGCTACCAGTACTGTTTGTTCACCTGACGTCTGGTGAAGGTAAATGGGGATTAGGGGTTGGGGTTTTTTTCTACTCAGTGGCTTAAGGGTTTTTATTTGGATTGCATTATCTTGAGAACACCTGGATCAGAAGAGTTTGGCAGATGGAGGAGCCTAAGGACACTTCCTCTAAATCCTTCTGTGGAGGAAACTCCTTGCATAACCCAAGAGTTAGACAAGTGGTTTTTTAAAGGGATGGAATTGGCTTGCACATCCATTCAGTCTATTAGAGGTTCTTCTCTCACAGACAGTGTAATTCCTTGAGTCTGAAATGGAGTCTTTACGTATGGAACATACTGGATACAGCATTGACTGCACAAATCCAGGTAGTGGTGACAAAAGAAAAGTGTCAGGTTGCGAAGGGGAGCGGGCAGTGCGCTGAAAAGCCCTGATGGATGCAGGCACACGGTATCTTCTTTCAGAGTAAAAGTGCCAGGGTCACAAACTATTAACAGTGTTGCAGTTGGGTTTTTCAGTAATTACCTGTTGCTGTTGCTTTAGGTGTAGCACACTCATTGTCACGAGTACGTGACTGTACAGAATATGTGTAATTGTTTTTCAAGTAGTGTTTTGGTGTACAGTTGACTGAAATGTTCTGGTTTGGGTGTCCATTATGAGGCATCTGCATATGTTACAGGAGCTTTGAGTCAAGTATTTGACTACATTAGTC
Organism: Regulus satrapa; assembly: GCA_013396955.1. Classification (NCBI taxonomy): domain Eukaryota; kingdom Metazoa; phylum Chordata; class Aves; order Passeriformes; family Regulidae; genus Regulus; species Regulus satrapa. The sequence goes on along the minus strand of VWZN01019029.1, from coordinate 293,889 downwards.
GAATGCTGGTTAAGCTTCAGAAATTGCAACATAGTATAGTTAGGGGAAGTTTCAGAAGTACACGCTGCTTCTTCAAGGATTCAGAGTTGACTGATTTTAAATTTGTGGGTATTTGGAATACAAGAGCGTTTTTAATTACACTGGACACAGTTTCATTTTCAGCTGACAAGTTATTTAAACTTTGTAACCAGTACACAAAATTCAATTGTATTCAAAACAATTCTTCATCACTACACACTAAGCTGTGTTCTAAAAGTATTATAATTCAAAAATCTGAAGTGAAGGGTATTCTGCATTTGTTTTTGAAGTGCTTCCAGATGACTCAGTGCAGTCAGCTGTGCTCAGTAAAAATAAACCATGTCTTTACACATGGAGCTGCAGTGACGCTTAGCAAAATCATGTCGATTTTTGCCTTTACTTAAATTTCAGCTGGAAATATTTCCAGCTGGATAGGTAAAACCCCATTTTAGATTTATTAATTTAAACATGGATCAGGTAATGTAATTTTCATTCATACTGAAGGATTTATTTTTTTTGTGCATCATTCTACTCAAAACCTTCTGAATCAGTATGCTTATGGCAATATTCTGTGCAAACACGTTACAATTGTGAATTACCAATGTACAAACAAATTCTTTATTATAGTAACTGGGTCTGTCTTTGTAGGGAGGCCTCGTTGGGCTTGTAGATTATCCTGATGATGATGAAGAAGATGATGAAGATGAAGATAAAGAGGAAACTTTACCTTTGTCAAAGAAAGCAAAGCTTGAGTCATCATAATGGCAACTGCTGAAGAACATTACCAGTTGGGGAAGGATTTTTTTCCAAAAACAAAACAAACCCACAGCAAAGCAGCAATCTTTTGTGAATTACTGTGTATGACACAGATCAATCTATACAAATGGATTTCTGCCAATCAAGTGCCAATTCAAAGGAGCAGAAGAAGGAGAGATACTTCATTTAGGGGAAAGACTTATGCCTTTGAGCTCTCCAGCTTGGACCACCTGTTGCCCTTTTCTCAGGGAAGGAAATGGAAAACAAAACAAAACAAAAACAAATTAAAAAAAAAAACAAGAAAAAAAAGAAAAAAAGAAAAAGAAAAAAAAAAGCCAGCAGGGGAGGAGTTTTGTTAGTGGAACTCTGGATTGGCTGGTCAGTTGCTACAATCAGAATATGCTTTCTTGGACCATGTATGAGACTTCTGAAGAAAAGGCGGGTTTTGCCATAATTCTTCACTAGTTAAGAATGCCAGCAGTTTCTTTGTATAAAAGAGACCTGCCTTTGAAATCGTACATTCTGAACATTTTACTCAAGCTACAACAGGTTTTAAAAACCTCTGCGGGGGAGGGCCGAATATAAAGTTTCCTCTTTTTTTTTAAATCTGTTCCCTTTGCCCTTTAAACTGCAGAATTTTTTTTTTTTTTTTGAGGTGGGGGATTTGTTTGTCCCTTCTTGATTAAAGATTGAGTGGAATTCTAGATGTGGTCACTTTTGTGTCATAATTTTTTTTGCCCCCCTGAGTGTATGCTTAGTTGTTGAGTATATATTTGGGACCATTAAAATTTTTTGATGTAATATAATCTCACTGTTGTGCTGGTACCTGTTTCACACTGTGTAATTTTGTTCTGCATCACAGTTCTTAATATGTTGAGGATTTTATGGAAGATGGTATATAGTTTTTATTGGAGAGAAAAAAATCTTGCAACAATGTGCATAAAAGCAATATTATTTTGTGACTAAATATTTTATATTAAATTTTACAGCAGCACTTGTTGAGAGAAAAATCAGGAAAATAGGATGAAATAAAAAAAGTAAACCTATAGATAGAAAATTAGTATTCCAAAGAGACTGAAATTTCATAATGCAGAACAGTGATGGTAACTAACTCATCAAAATGCAAGATGGATGAATTAGGAATACCAATATACTGACTCACTTGACTTAGAAAAATAAAAAGGAAATAATTAAAGCTGAAGGAAAACGGCATTAGTGGTATTTTTTAAAAATCTGATTCCTTTGGAATACCAGTTTTAGTTAATAAAAGATGGTTGTAGAATAAACTCTTTACAAGGACACCATCTTTTGAAATTTATTCTAATACTCAGTTGAAAAATGAGCAATTAGACTCAGTCTAAATCAGTGACCACCTTCTTTCCCCTTTTCCCAAAAGTCTAAATAATACTAATTTGAAATTAGGCATTGTATCCTATTTTCTTACAGAAGATGGCTTTGCACAGCAGTGCTTCATATGAAGGGGCATTTATTCGGTTCCTTTGCAAACGAGGAACATTGTTTCCAAGCACTGATTTCCTTTTGGGCACTCAAAGCACCAGTGTTGCAACAATCACGATTTAATATGTGAAAGTTTCAGTACAAATAGAAATAAGAGAAAGGAGAATCTGAGGCAGGATCACACCCAGGGGTAGAGGAACACTTTGTTTCTGAAGGTTGTAGGTGGTGTGGCAGGTTCGGTGCCAGCCACAAAAGGCAAAGCTTCAGTGCTTGGCCTCTGTGAGTACACGCCAGCCAGTTTGGATGTTTGCATTAGGGAGAAATTGTCAGCCATCTTTTCCTCAAAGAGACAGGACAGTTCTCATCAGTGAGTTTCACAGAGGTCAGGAGTTGTGCACGTGGTCACTACAGGATTAGACACAATCTCCTGCTCAGGCTGAGTCCCCATGCTGTTTCAACAAATGGTCTGAAACGTGAGTTTTGCAACTTTGGTGTCAGAGTAGACATTGTGACAAGGGAATCTGCAGGTTTTCTTAATTAGCCAGAAGCTAAATCCAGCTCAAGCAGTCAAACTTCTCTTGAGCATAAAGCTCTCAAAATTCATCCATACAGTCATCCCCAAGTCTTCCAGGCTCTATCTCAGGAAACCATTCTTCTGAGTTGATCAAAGGTTTTTTTCTGTTCCTTTAGCAGTTGAGTGCTTGGATCTTGTGATGTTTGATGCTACAGACTTCCAGATTTTCAGATACTTTCATAATACTTGTAGGAATCTTGGATTTTGAAGCATTACATTTAACAGAAGTATTATGCTGAAGTCACTGGGCTTGGTCCAGATATTAATGAAAGCAGGAACATTTTGAAGTTTTTATATTTTTATGAAGCTCTAGAAGACTGGTAAGACATTAGGCTGCATGTCTTTTAATGCTGTCTAACTTGTGGTTGGATGGTTGTCTTCCCAGTTATCTAATGCTCGTAGCCTGACAGGACGTGTCAGCACTGAGATAATATATTCATGCAAGTTGGAAGCAGATGAATGGTGGGTATGCTCTTGCCCAGCGGCGTTCACTTTTGTATTCATGGAAATCTTGGAATGTATTTTAGGGGGGGGATGTTGGGCTTGTGAGAAGAGATGGATATTTTTTTTAAAAAATTTGTAGATTTGGGTTTATAGGTAGAAAAAAATTATGTTAGGAGACAGTACTCTGCTCTAGATCTTTCTTTGGGCTGATTTTTTAAAACCATTTGTACTCATCCCAAGAGAGCTGCATGTATATTGTATTAAGCATGGCTCAGTCATCTTAATTGCATTTTAATTGTGCCCTGAAGGCAAACCCTTCAGTATTTACAGACAAGAGCCAGGTTGTCTGAATCATCAGGCCCCTCTGTTCCTTCAGCGGCTGAAAGACTCGATGCTGATTCCTCGGATGAACTTCCAAGCTTTGAGCCTAGACTTACTGGGAATACCAAACTTATCAACTACCTGGTCAAGGAGCCCACACAACTAATGAAAGTAATTTCAGGTGATTGCAATATTTCCAGATTTTCTTCTAATGCATGCAGAGTGTGGCTGTATTCGGGTTAAGAGTGCACATCACCACCAAAGAGATCTCCCGTGTCACGAAGGTGAAAGGATCCAAAGCCTGGTGTATCTAAACACTGAGTTGTCTCCAGAATGTGCTGCCTGTACTGTGCCAATATCAGGCTGTTCGTTCATTCATAGCCCTCCCAGGTGAGACATCATGTTCTTGTGGAATTAAGGGCCAAGTAGGCCCAATCCTTTTAATGTAGCAAGGATGGAACTGCAGACCGGGTTTGCCTGTATTGTTACATCCCTGCCAAGATGTTAAATTGGAGACCTGATGGGGCTCTGTTCTCATGATGCTGCTGTGGTGCTGTTATACGAGTGGCTGCCTTTTCAGCCCAGCACAGCAAAGTTGGATGCCTTGCTAAATGATGTTTTCTGGCATCTGTAGAGTGGCCCCAGAAGCTCAGCCCTACCCCTCTCAGCCGTTTGACAGCTGCAGAGGCATCCTGGAGCAGTGCTGACAGGAGATGCCAGAGCAGCACTGCAGCTCCCCTGCCTTGAGGACAGCAACTCCCATTCCAGGTAAGTTGTGAAAGCAGGAGACGAGATGGGTCCCCCACAGCCAGGCAAGCATTCAAAGAGGAGAATTTGCCACAACTGAAGTTTTCCTAGAGAAGTTGTCTATGCCTACATTCTCCACCACTTTAATTTTTCAGAGTCCAGAAGAAGTGAAGGAATACGCAGCTCAGTTCAGTTCAGAACGGAGGCTGGGCATGTAGGCATGCTAGATACAGGAAAACCAGTGGGAGGGCCTGTAATGCCCACCTTCAATCAATGCCTTAATTCGTGCGAGGGAGGCATAATTTACTGTATTTTGGGGTTGTCTTGTACAGAGCCAGGAGCTGGACTCTGGCTCTTGTGGGTCCTTTCCAACCCATGATACTCTCTGTTCTATTCTGTGGTTATCTCCTGTGATTCTCACCAGTGCCTGGCTATCCGATGAGCTTGTAGATTCAATTTGACCTTGCTCTAGTTGCAACCACATTCACTGGCGTATGAATCTTGTGGGGGTTTAATAGAAATTCATAGAACAACTGAAAGCTGAAATGAAACCCTGTGAACTGCTGGAAAAAGCAATTTTAAAAGGGAGGAGGAAGTTGCAATCTTCTATATGCCAATTGTGCGTATCAACAATGTAAAAATAATATATAAACCAGTAGGTAATATTAAAAAGGCAGAACACTACTGACAAATGATCGAAATAGCCACTGATTTACCATGATTTTAGATGTCTAAAATAGATGGGCCTTGCTGAGCACTGTAGAATGTAGCAGGGATGTGCAGTAGCTGTCTGTCTCAGGACTCTGAAATGGCTCCATGGGAACAACTGTTAGTGGTTTAGGTTGAGATCTAGAAATTATCTGACACAGGGTGGAAGTATGCTCACAAAATGTACATCTGTAATACAGATGGGGGATGATTTGGGCTGAGTAGCACCGATCTTCTAAGCAAATGGAAATTATGTGCATAAAGATACTGTAGGTGGGCTGCCCACCTGAGAGGGCTCAGCAGCATTCCCTGGCCGTGTGTACCAGTGTGGGTTAGCATTCCTGGGTTAGCATTCCTGGGTTAGCATTCCCTTTGGGAGTAGGCACTCCCAGAGCCCATACATCCTGCTTCCCCAGCCATTAGACAAGGTTAGTCTTTTGTGCCTGGCAGCTTGCAGCTTTCTACTGGCCTTTGTAAAATATATAGCCAAGTATGGCATGGGGCTGATGTATGCCAGGAAGAGAGGCTGTATCTCTACAATGTGTCTGATTCTCTCTGTGCTTTTTGGATGCCCCAGCTGCTACCACACCAAGTAGTGAGAGAACTGAATTATGCTAATTGATAATCTGCCTACAGGTCTTGCATCAAATTATTTAGACAGGTAGGAGATACAAATAGCCAAGTTTAAAAATGGGTTTAGAACAGTATTGTCACCACGGGAGAGTCTTTGTGTGCTCTGCAGTGAGTCTGCAGTCACTCCAGCATCTGGGAAATACCAGTGTTATAATGCAAATAACAATTCTCTGAAGCATCTGTAATTTAAAAAGTCTCACTTCTAAGGGAGTAAGTCCAGTCCATGTGATTTAAAGTCAGTTTGTCTACACTGACCTTCTCTAAATAGCATTAATTTTCTGTATAATTCAGCTAGAATTAAAGCCGCCTTTTGTGTTTCTGACTTATGTGCACATCAAGTCAGAGCACAGGATACATGAAGTACTGACCACAATTTTTACCATATTATTTAAAATGACTGTATCTAACTCTTATCACTGGACAACCTTAGTTTTGTGCCTTCCATCATAATCCCTCGAAACTGGAGTCTCTCATTAGTTCCTCAGATTCTTCCCACATCTGTGACTCTTGCACACAGAAGTGAATTCGGGGTGCTATTTGATTGAGCAGGTAGCAGGGACACAAATTTCCTCATTGCCAAGTTGTTCACTGTTCCAAGAAATGGCTCTGCCATGCAGGAATCAGAGGTGGTGGTCCCAGCCCTGCTGCCATCTACCTCTCTGCTGAGGCTTTGTTAACTTCTCCCTGGAGTGTTTTCCTTCCACATTAATTTACACTTTTCTTCAACTCTAGCCAGCCTAAGTACTATCCAAAGCTTCTTATAAGACTTCGGGCTGTACTTGCTTATTATTTTTACTTCACCCCCAGTGTCATCAATATAGATAGTGATACACTCTTGTAAAACTGAAGTGTTGAAACAGCAGTCTGAAAACTTAAAATTCCCTGAAGTGCTGCACCTTCAAAATCACACTCTGTTTTTAGAAGGACATTTGCTAGTTAGGATTGATAGGAATTGGTACTTACAATTTCAAATATTTTTCATATTAGTACAACATAATCCAAATATGTTTGATTTGATACATTTTAGTTCATTCTATGCTTTCTATACTGTGGAGGCCCAGGGTCCTCTTGCCTGGTGGTATTGATGCCCAGGAAAGGGAAGGAACTGCTGAGCTCTCGAAGCAACTCCCATGCTAAAATTTTATTTTATTAACAACAACCCCTCGTTGGCCCAGACCGCCCCAGTTATCCCTATTTGGTTATTCCCTAGAATATTCTCTCTCCTAATCCCCACTGGCCCCAGTTCCCCCATTACTTCTCCCAGTCCTCTTTTGCCCACCTTTGCACCATTTCCTTGTGCACTGTCCATTGTACCCTCATGCTTTGTTCTGCCCCCTCATCCCTGTATTTAAACCCATCCCTCCATAAGCTGCTGTCTTTTGTCCCTGGACCCCTTTGGTTTAATAAACCCTGCTGGACCCTTCTGGTTCCTTCACTCGTTGGGTTTTTGCAGCTACCTGCAGCCAGATGGGGAGGCTGGGTGCCCACCCCATGGCCTCCACTCAGACACTTCCAGGAGCACAGAGTCAGTAACAGTTCCTAGTGTGGTCCTACTGGTTATTTTTCTTACCTCATGATTCCCAGTTAGTGCTGCTGATGTAGTTCTTCTTTTACCTCCCGACAAGGAGAAAGAAATGGAGAAACAGACATGGCAATCTTCTGCCTGGGGTATGCTCCCTGCCCTGATGAGAACGCCAGGTTTTGGATAAGATGCCCAAGCCTTTATACCATTAATCTCTTCAGTAATCACCTTCTCAACAGACCAGGACCTGTTGTGTCTTTAAAACCTGCAAGACCTTCCCCTTGCTGCTGCTGCTGCTGCTTCAGAGGACATTTTTCCTGATTTGCTAGACATGAAAGTTTCCACCTTGCTCTATCTCCTGAACTCACTGCATTAGATCACCAGGACCAGCCTTTGCTTCTAGCACCTCTTTGGGCTATGAATCTAACTAAAATGAATTTATTCTCTCTTTTTGCAGGCCCATGAGCATTCCTCCACCGCTGTGACACTCACTGCCTGTCCGAAGGGCTCAAGTCAGGGAGGTTATGTCACCATTTTGTGTTTGCCTGGGAGGTTGAGTACTCCTCCCTTGCTTTCAGGTTCATGCACAGAGCCATAAACCGCTGGTGCCCCTTCATCTCCTCTCTGTATCTTTTGTTTGTATTAACTTTATTTTTTGCCTTGTGTATTTGATTCGCTATTTATTTTCTCTGGACTCAGAGGTTTATGAGATATTTATTCTGCCCAAACTCTATTCTTGTATTTTAGATTCTGTATTATTGTTAGTATTTTCAGGAGCCTAAGCAGCTGGCTTACATTTTAGCGCTGCACGAACATGAGACAAAGGTTAATTCTAGGGGGGGGTTTTTGTTTTGTTTTTTGTTTTGTTTTGTTTTGTTTTGTTTTGTTTTTTTTCCTGGGAGTTTCTCTCTGAATGTTTCAGATACCAGCCACAGACTGTAAATCTCTGGCACACCCCCTCCCTGCCCCCGCATTCAGATTGATCCAAGGCACATTAGCAAATACTTCTGGGTTTTGTTTGTGTTTTGGTAACACATACAACAGGTTTGTTTCTTTTTACTCTCATTCAAATTTCTTTACTACCTTTGTCTAAACAAAATGAACAATGTTGAAAACAGCATTTCGAAATTGCAAGAACCAAAGCTATCTTCTGACGTCCTTCTTTTTTTCCCTGGCACCCATTGTTTACAGCTCCAGAGTCTACTTAAAGCAAACTTTCTCCATAGCTGAGAAGTTGGTTGATGAACAGTCAAGTCATATTTACAAGAAAACTGCCCAAGCAAAGGAGGAGAAAAAGCTCGTTCCTGATTACCATGAGTTTAACTCTTGTATTGTAACCTCGTGAATTCTGTTATTCCCATCCCTCAGCAACTTACACTTCAGACAGCAGATGAATGGTGGAGCTTTGTTGATGGTTGTACTCGTTGCTAGGGGACAGTCTGAGGGGGGTGAATCATGCCATTTACAGTCAGCCTAAAGGAACATTTGGAAATGTTTGGGCTTAGAAAGTTCCCTCTGTAGTCTCCGTCGTTGAAAATCCTGTGCTTTGTGGCTGTGAAAACTGCTTTAGAAATACACACGATGGTCACGGAGGCATTAAACACGCTGGTGTCTTTAGTATCTTGCACCTATGTAGGTGTCTTAAATCACAGCTCTGGTGCTTCTTAATTATTTGATAATTATGTTTTTAGTTAAAAGCTGACCATGTGAAATGGTTGCCAAA